>SCLH01001102.1:15509-53484 GCA_004367855.1 Oikopleura vanhoeffeni | reverse complement strand
TGTCGATTTTCGTGAAGGCTTTCTCAGGGCATGACCTAAAAAATTATTTGAAAATGAAGTCAAAAATATCATTTTGTTAGATTTCGATTGAGGCGTGGACAACGTATATAAACAAATTTATATACAGGGGGGGCGGCGTATAGATATACGCGTATAGTTAGATTCCACGCAAAAACCTACGTAAGCCTCCGCAAAAACCTACGCATTTGAAAAATAAATTTATTCGTTCCTGGCGTGCGGCGTATAGTTATATGCAAAAGATAGAGCTTTTTTTTCAAACGTTCCTAGGCAAAGATAGGCGTTTTAAACCAGATTTTCAGACCAAGATTCTCCGGTCGGCGCGACAATGAAAAATACACTTTTTAAAAAACATGTTCAGATTGACAAATGAAGTGTCGGTATTTCAAGGAGTTTAAAAACGTGTTTTCGAGTCTCGCAGACAATATTAGCGACTATAGTCAACTTTTGAACACAGCGGATTCTAGAAAAAAATTAAAGTTTTTCATCAAAATTATTTTTTGATCTCTAGCACCGTTTCTGATCAAAATCAGACCATAGTTGCTAATATAATTTTCAGCAAACCGTACCCAAGGAATATTTTGGTGGCAATTAAATTTTCAAATTCTCAGTTTCATATTAAAAATTGACGATTTCGCGCACTTTTTTGTCGATTTACAGTCAATCAGGCCGAAATTCAAAAAAGGACGACGGATTCAATGTTCACCACCTCTTGGGCTTGTAAAATAACAGAACATTAATTTTTATCTAAAAAAGGGATTATTCAGGGTCCCGAGTCGGGATCGAGATATCCCGACCTTGGGATCGGGCGGGATCGGGATTGAAAAAAATAATAACAGTCGGGATCGGGCGGGATTGAAGATAAATTTATGAGTCGGGACCGGGCGGAATCGGGATTGAAAACTTATCCCGTTTTAGAACACTGATGTCGGCTAGCTTGAAAATGGGCCAATAGTTATTCTGATAAAAACATTCAGTTTTCTGGTTTTCTGAGAGTGATATACTGTGAGCATATTTTTTCATAATTTTCATCGTTTCATTGATATTTTAACGATTTTCGGATAAATCCTTTTCGAATTCATGTTAATTTAAAATTAACATTATTTTATTTATTTCAATAAAATTAAATTTATACATCCTAGAAGATTTGTAACGAAACATTAACTTTAAAATCACCAAAAATTCTAACTCTGACGATATTTTAACGCAATTTTAAACTCTAGATATTGTCCAAATTGACCAATCAGAGCACATTCTCTCAAAAGTACGCGTATAGTTAGAATTACGCGTATAGTTAGAGTTTTTGGCGACAAACTTTCTAACTATACGCCGCACTCCCCTGTAATAGAAGTCAGTAGTGTTATCAACCTCCAGAAAAACAATGAAATTAATACTGAGGTCACTCTCATAAAACACAGAATAGGGTCAACAAAAATATTAATTTAAATAAATTAACAAAAAACATAGTGCGCTCAAAGGTTTCACCTTCAATTTGAAATAAATCGAAGGAAAAATTCACAAGAATCTTAAAGTTAACCATCAACAAAAATTGAATTCGAGAATGAGCTTTTTTCAAAGTACCGACCAACGTAGCTACGCGTAGAGTACATGAAGTTTTCAGTCTGATGTTTCTTTTTTGAAATTTTTTTTGAAAATTAAGTGATCAAAATTGGAAAAAAAAACTCTTTATTAATAACTAATAAATAGTCTTACTTTCCCTGACGCAATCCAAACGGTGATTGAGTACTTTAGTCAAAGATACAAAAAAAATTTACTGTTTTTGATTCGTTTTTTATATGGAATATTACTTAACCCTTGGACCTTCAAAACCTCATTTGAGGTTTTAAAAATTTGAAACGTCTCATAAAGGGAGAATTAGCGCTCTAAAACAAAATAAGCTCAATCCCCAATAGAGTTTGCTCCAAGAAGTTCACAAATCTGATTTAAAATTATTTTCGATGATCCCTTCAACAGTTATTTTCTTACTTTATTCGCCAATTTATCCAGAAAAACCTTTGATCGATAATTCTTTAATCTTGTCAAACTGCAAAAATTTTCTGAGGAGATCAGTTTTTAGGAAAGTCCTTGAAGAATCTGTCATTCAAATAATAATAACTTTACTGTTGCTAGAACTCTCGTTTATTTTTCGCGAGTGATTTCTGAAAAAATAGAGAAAATGGAAAAATTCATGAATTTGAGAAAAAGGCTTGAAACGTCATTTTCGTTGCTTATTTAAGTACTCTTGTAAAGTTTATTTTAGTAATCTGATTAATCATTCTGAAATTTTTGGCCTTATGCTTATATAAAAATTTTAAATAAGATAAATTCAATGTCTGGTTATCACACTTTTAGCGCTCAAAGTTGAACCTCAAATGAGGTTTTGTGCCTTCACTGAAGTTTTTTTTTCAAACGTCCAAGGGTTAAATAAGAATAAGTGTTAACATTCACGACGAAAACCCCGAACGAAGGTCATTGATGAAAATGCAACAGAAGTTCAATCAATGATTATTTCGAAACAAATTGCAGTTTTTAATTTGAATGATAATATGCCAGTTTTTCCCCGAGATACTTACTACTTCAATATTCCGGAAAATACTCTCATTGGACAAATCGTCGGTACAATTACTGCAACTGATAAAGATCAAACCGATGTTCTCAAATATATGATTGCGAAAAATGATCACTTAGAAATAAATGAATTTTCTGGGGAAATTCTGATTATGACCCCGTTAGATTACGAGGATAGGTTTCATTCAATCCTTGAAATTAGGTCTTACACAAACTTAGTTAAATTTTAGTTAGACAGTTAAAATGATGGCTGGCTAGGCTGGCCGCACTCTATCTACAAGAGGACGCGTCAAAAACACACAAAATAAAAAAACCTATTTTTGAGCATTGTTTGCGAGAACCAATCAGAGGCCGTGCTCAAAATTTAAAAAAAATCTGGATTCGAAGAAATTGAAAGTTTTTAAAATTTTTGAGATTAACACTTTTACGAGAAACGTATAGTTTTGCTTTTGAGGACAGGTGCGGCCAGCCTATGGCTGACTCTATATAAAGAGAAATCCCTAGAGAAATTCTAACCGTCAACTGATAAAAGAAGTTGTTTTCTGAATTAATTTGTACTGAGCGGGCATTAAAGAGCGAAAATAATTTGACCCTTTAGCGCCTGTCATAAACAAAATTATATCATGATTATTTAAAGTGACACCAGAAATTCGACTTATTGCTTCGATTTCATTTTTGACGGCCTTTAGTGAGAGTACCACACAGCACAATGTCGCGGCGAGACTCATAAAATTGGCTTTTGTTACATTTAGTTATGTAACATAATTTATGTAACATTATATAATAGTCATTTACGACGTTTCGGATATTTAATTCCATATTCATGGAAAATATAACTTGGAAAAATACCGAAACTTGGAAAATATAGAGAACTTATTCAAATTATGTTACATTACTTATGTTTTATTATTCAGCCGCATTGATGCATATTTAAGCATTGAGTGCTTCAGCAAGTGACTCAAATTATACTAGAAAAAAAGAAAAATGAAATTTCAAATGATGAACAAAAGTGATAATATCCTGGAATTTGGGAAGGAAATTTATCTTGGGATAAAAATATATTCTTTAAAATTCTCAGCTTTGTTAAAAAATCGATGATTATAGACAAATATACACGGCCAGTTTGCTCGATAACGATCAGAAGAATACCAGGTCAGCCTGGTAGAGGAGGTGAAGTTTTCGCACATCACAGTCATTATAAACTATTTAAAAAAAGTTTGGTTAAAGTCAAAAGAGACAACTCGTACCAGTAGTTAAAAGCGCGGCAAAAAGATAGACTATGAACATTTGCAATCACATTTAATATCCTCACCCGTAATTTCAAAAACTATTTTGAACGTGAACACACTGAAGCGTACATTATGAAAACACAACGCCCAAGTTTGAACAGTCAACGAGATGAATTTTTTTTTGCGCTCTTCGCCAAAATGGGCCATATTAAAAAATAAAAAACCCCTTTTTCGTGAAAAATGTTTCTGCAGACATTCTAGAGTTCACACTTCTCAAGACTACTTATTTTTTCTGTGAACAAGTCTTTACTTTTAAAAATAGTGAAAAACTGAAACATGTCAAGTAATAAATATTTTTATTATAAGAAGAATTCTTACCCTATCGTTTCTATCAAAAAAGATGGTGAACTTTGACAAAAAATGATATAAAAGCTAAGGGTCAAAAATATTTGTATTCCATTTATTGTTAAATAATTAAGGAGTATCGAATTGGAAGTTCAGTATAAAATCAAAAGAACGTTTATAAAAAAATAACGCAAGACGCGTCAACTTGATATCTGGCGCAAAAGACTTTATAAAAGAATGTAAATTATTCCATTTGATTTCAACAACCATGATTTGAACATTTCGAAAATTATGCATATCCAGATAATGAATGACAATGATTTAATCGATCAATTAATGATCTCAAAACAAGTACAACAATTCAAGACAATGCAATTTATGGACGTGGAATCGGATCATTTTTGCAATCTGATATCGATATCGATTGTTAAAAAATCAATGTACCAAACTTTCGAAAATCCAAGTTATTAAGTTTATTTTAACGATAAACTCAGCTTCTATCAGTGGCACCAAATAATCGTGGCAGATTTGTCTGTTAAGCGTTGGCATAACTTTTTATCGGAGTTTTTCGGTGATTTTTTGATGATACTACGCAGTTAATATCATCGATTTTAGATAGTTTTTAATTTTTTATCCTCGAAATGGCGGTCATACGGTATAATTCATGCCTTAATATGACAACCTCTTAAAGCTCATTTCTAAATTTTCCGTCGATGTATTTGCAAAAAATGAGGATTCAGATGACTTTGGCAGCGCTACAATTCTTATAAACATAATCGACATGAACGATAATTCGCCTTATTTTTATAACGTGACAGAATCAGTCGACATAAATGAAGATGTGCCAATTGGCACTGAAATTGCCCGAATTTTTGCATCCGATGTCGATACAACTCATGATGAAATTGTCTTTTCTTTGGCTGGCGGAAACGTGGGTTATGATTTTAGGATTGTGAATGGTTTTGACCAAATTTCGGGATTGTTTTTTGGAACGATTTTGACTCAACATGAATTGGACTCTGACCTAGGGACAAAATTTTACACACTCAAAGTTAGAATCACAGACGCTGCAGGTAGAGATTAATTATATTTTCAAAGATTTGTTTTATCAGCTGTTTCGGCAACAAAACTGAACAAGATAAGTTGGACAATTTTCTTGGTTTTTCCTTTGGTATTGAAATTTCAAATTGAGATTTCGGTTCCGGGATCAATTTTATCTGGAAAATAATCAAGAACTTTCTGAAGTCAGTAATATAATTCGAAAATCTTCATTTTGAATTTTTAAGACATTAACTCGTCGGTAGACAAAAATTAACTTATCCAAATCAAATAGAAATTTTGTGAAAAATTTCGAAAATTTAAATTTTAGACTTTCTAAAAATTTTTCATAAGTTAAAATTTTATCATAAAAAAAATCCGCTTGAACAAATAAAACCGTACTAAAATATTCTTCAAAGTTAAAAAAATTCTAGAATTCTTAAATTTGCTGCCCATAAATTATGGGCCATAATTGAACTTTTTCAAGAGTAAGCAATATTTGAGCTGATTCTCTTAATTTAACAATTCCAAATATCCCTTTATCACTTTTTGGTTAGAATGCGTAGCCACAACGTTAAAAGGAGTATTGGCTACGCATTCTAACCAAAAAGTGATAAAGGGATATGAGGACCATCAGGAAATCATTTTCTTAGAACAAAGCCTAGATGTATTCGGACTGAAAATTATTTTGAGAAACTTAATATTCTGGCACTATGGAGTCAAAATTTCAGTTTTAAATTCCAATTATTGAAATTTTGCACTTTACCGCATCTAAACTCCAAAAATTCTGAAACCTGACTAAAAAAAGTAAATCTCAAAAGGTATGGGAGAAGCGAATACGAACGAAACTGATTTCGAGATAAGTGTGATAGATGTGAATGATAACTCTCCATCTTTTGATAAAAAGAATTATGTGGCTACCGTTGCGGAAACAGCGAAAATTGGGACAAATATACTTTCTTCGAAAATAAATGACATTGACGAAGATCAGAAATTTAGGTTTGAAATTTCCAATGTGACTTTAGAAAGGATATCAACTGAAACGTTATAAAATTGCAATTAAGTCAGAGTTAGCTATCAGTCGCGGTTACATTCTTGTAGGACTAGAATAACTCCAATATTTGATAAATACTAAAATATGATTTTGACTTTTAATTTGTTTCGATCAAGTCGATCAAATACAGGGGGGTCAATATCAGGCTTCCAAATAAGCCATCCTCTTGGCGATTTTTCATCCCTAATTTTCCCTATCTTTTGCTATGAAAAGGGATAGAAAAGGGGATACAAGTCATCCCTTTTGGAAGCCTGGTCAATATCGCCGAAAGTTTTTTGGCGAAAAATTGAAAAGCTACGCGCTGACGTCATTTGTCGAAAAAATTTTGAATTTTATTTGGAGTTTCACAATAGATTTTTATGAACTTAATCACCAAAATGCGTAGAATTAAATATAATGTACTCCTGAAATTGAAATCAAATAAAAGGTGAAAAAAGTAGACTTGGGAAAGTCAATCCTTAAAATGACGTTATTCGTGACGCTCAAAAAGTAGTCTGAGATATAAATCTCCAAAAAAATGTCGGCGATTTCGGCACAGAAAGTATTTAAGGTTAAAATCTTGAAATTGTGTGAGGTTTTTTCTGCGATTTCGGCAAATTAGGCGATATTGGGCCGGTGATTTTGCCACCCTATTAAGACGAATTCTGAAATTTTAATTTTGCATTTTTATCAATTATTTTTAAAATAAGATGAGTCATCTTAGATGACATTCAAAAAATCTTTACTACATATTGATCAATCGACCATTCAGGGTCAAACATTTTTTGAAATTTGTTTGATTTAAACTTCTTTGGGCTTCGATTTCTTAGAAAAAATTGATATCTCGTAAAAGAGAGTGAACTTGAAGATAATGATATATTTGATGTTCAATTTACTGCTTCAGAGTTCGTTATTGTTAATCAGAAGGAACTTATTGGCTATGGAGAAAAAACACTGACAATTTTCATCTCAGTTTTTGACGACATTCACCTGACAACCACCAAAATTGAGATATTCGTCGACGATATCAATCTTAATAGTCCTAAAATCATGTACAATGGCAATTTTCAAGAATTTTTGAATATTTCAGTTGAAGAAAATTATTCCTTATCTGAAAGGATACTCAAATTAACTGCAGAAGACGAAGATAGGGGCAAAAATGGACTCGTTGATTTTCGTCTGGCTTTTGAAGGCGACTTTGAATATTTCCAAGTGAGAAATGGGGAAGTTTATTTTAGTCGTCTTCCTGATTATGAACTGAAAAATATTTTTAATTTGGTTGTCGAAGTTAGGGATCGGACAGAATAAGACGGATCGTCAAACTGTGGCATTAAGGGAGTACCCCACGCCATTTAGTGATTTTCAAACGTTTGTTCTGAGCTGAATAATAGTTGCTTGAGTTTCATGTTCTAAGACCCAGGAGATATTTGTNGGATTGAAACCGATAACAAAAATGAGAATGCGATAAAAATTAGCTTTCTACCATGTCTGAGAGCCGAAATAAAACCCGCGTGGGGTACTCCCTTAAGCCGTCTATTTTTAAGTATAACTTGAGACTGAATGATGTTAAAAGATGATTTTTTGCATATTTTCTTTCGAAACAAAATAAATTTCCAAAAATAATTGAATTATTGTCTCTTAACCAGTTGAGAAAATCATCATAGAAAAGCCCGTCCATGATGATTCGTTTCACAACTCTGTTTCGTCAATAGTAATTAATCCAAGTTATTTAAATCACGTGAGGTTTAAGAAGCGTCGATGCAAGAGGTGATTTGTCGAGACTTGAGGTGATTTGAGGCGATATTTAAGGTCTCTTGTTTCGTAGAATGTTCGGTGATCACCTCAAGTCTCGACGCCTCTCGAAATCACGAGGTTCGTTTGAATTGATGAATACAATTTAGAAGCAGTTTTCCCACATTTTAAAATACCAAAATGACTCTTTGAATCTTCGGAATAATTTTTTAATTTTGCTGAACCCTATTTAAAGCCTATGACTTTGCAGATCAGCCGCGAAGCAGTCGAATTCGCATTTTGATTAACCTTATAGATTTGGACGACAATCCTCCCTTATTTTTTGGTATCGAGAACCGACTGGCCTCATCCGTCGTTTCGATTAATGTAAATGAAACTGATGAAATTCGACGGTTTGAACTTCCAAAATCTATTTTCGTTGATCTAGATTCAAATCCGAATAGCAAAAACAAACTTTTTATTTTAAACCCGACGGATCCTTACACTTTTGAAGATTATCATTTGAAAAACTTGGATTCAATTGATTTTGAAAAAACTCGAGAAATAACAGTTTGGATTGGCTGCGCAAAATTTGATGAGCCACAATTCGCAATTGGTGATGATTTTGCTACGGGATATAAATATTTTTCCAAATAAGTGAAAATAACATGATTTTTTATAAGGATGAAATTTAGATTGCATATTTGCGTCACCAAATCTGATAATTGATTTTATATTTATTATTTATTTTTTTGATTTTATGATAATTTTATTTAAAAAAGACTTTCTAGGTGACTCTCTTAACATTGTGTTTATGAAAAAGATAATAAAGTTTGATAAAGATAACTTAGCGAAATCATAGTTCTTTAACTTTGAACATAGTTGATCTTCTAATAAACACGTGTGAAAGCTTTCTTGCTAGTGCCATTGGAAACAAAACAAAGTCAAAAATTTGACTGTTAAAAAATTTTTCTTCGAAAAATATTTCAGTTATCTAACGAATAGGTGGGTAAACTAATTTTAAGTGAATAAGTAGAAAGAAGAAATCACAAGGTTGATACTTCTAAGGTTTTCGAAACTTTGACCAATTTTTTCATGAAATTCATTAACTTTTGTGACACTCTTAATTCGCAAAATATAACCCACGGTTTTTCATATAAATTTGTTTGGATGTTTCGTTCCAACAAATTGTATTATTTTGAATCAAGAACTGGGACAATTGTTTCAAGTCAACAATTTTAATTACAAACGGTGAGAACTATCCTTTGACTATTTTTTTGTGATAAAAATTATGATTATAGCTTTTAAATTATTCAAAAAAAAATTAAGACGCGAGAGGCTAAGTTTATTTAAAATTTATTTTTATATCCCTTCTTTTGACCCTAGACAAATTCAACAAGTTAATTTAAAAATACAAGATATGAACGATAATGCACCTGTTTTCGCTCTCACAAGTCCGCTGGAAAGAGGAATTATTTTGACCGAATCGCCCAATAGTGGAAAAACCTTGGCAACTATTTCAGCTTCAGATGCCGATTTTCTTGACGAAAATACGCAAATATTGTTTTCTATTGGTGAACAGAAAATTGCGAAAGTGGAATCAGACCGAACTCTACGATTCACAAGAAAGGTCATTTAATTTTCTCAGTCTTGAAAAAACAATAGTTCAACCAAGTTGAATTCAACCGACAAAATTTAAATAATATTTTATATCAAATATATTTTGCTGATTATTTTGCTCTACAAATTTTATGATTTAAGTTTTTCACAGTTTTCGAAAATTTGTTTGAACCAAGAACTTTTGAGAACGACTTGAAAAATTGATTATATCCCCCTTTTCACACTTTTGGAAATATCCCGGCACTACTTTTTAAAAAAACACTTAGTTTCCTAATCAGAGCCGGGATATTTACAAAAGTGTGAATAGGGGATATATGAATTTGAAAGTTGAAGTGAAGGTGATATAAAGTGTTAAAAATTGAATCTCAAAAAAATATTCTGACAATTTTTAAGTGTTTTCATGACATTTTATACAATATAATCGTTTTGGGGATGCGCAGCATCACCAAAAAGATTATATTTTTTAAATAGAACAATTTTGCCTTATCATCAGGGGGGNAGACCATCCTAACACAGACCACCCTAACACTCGCGAGGCAGACAGGCCCCATTACACTGCCGCTATCACAAATGCTATCAGCTCCTGACCAGGTGTTGTTTCAAAAGAAACTCACCAATTTTCAAAAACTATTATTTATCTATAATAAATCTCTGAAAAACGGTTACTATCGATCAAAAAAGCACAAATTGTTTTATTTATCATGAATTTATCAAATTATTTTCATTAATTCAAAAAAAACGAATCGTTTCCTTTCGGCCTCATTCGTCCGAAAAGTTTGTTCGTGGGCTTGTTTTCTGCGGAAACTACCCGTTAAAAGTCAATTTCTTTATTTTTTATATTCAAATTGAATGGCAAAAATCTTGATGATTCACGAGTTTTATGCTTGAAAAACATAAACTTGAAAGAATGACCTTGTTACAGATCTGTTTCTTCTGCAGACAATATTTTTAAAATAGACGCTGCTGGTGATATTACTCTCACGAAACCGGTTGATTTGGAAGTTCATTATTATGAAATCGTTATAGTTGCGAAAAATCCTTCACCTGGACCAAGTGGAAAATTTGAAGTTCGATTTTATCCTATAACAGAAGACTATACGTTTGAGGTTCGTACAGAAAATTATCTAAATTTTGATGAAAAATCGTTCATTGAAGATTTAACTGATTTACGCGCTTCTGATGATCGTCCGATAATTAATGATATATCTATTGTTTCAAACGAAGGAACGGCCATTTAAAGATTGTAACTTTATTGTAACATTATTAAAATCAAAACAAATGGTAAGACAACAAAATTTCAAAAAAAAATTTCAAAAATATATCAATCAAATAATTTTATAAATATTAGAAGGTAAAATTATTCAATTGAAAACCGCACTTTTTCAAAAAGAAAATTTTAAAAGTTCGAGCAAAACAAATATTTATTATGTTATTCTTCCATTTATCCCCAAAAATTCTATTTTGGATTTCAAAGTGAAAAATATGATAATTTATATAAAAATATTTTTTATTTAATTCATTCAAAAACGAGAATACCACTATTGCCAATAGTCTATTGGTCAAGTTTAAGAGGGTGAACGACTCTGATTTGACAATTTCTTGGTGAAATATACTGAAAACTAACAGTTCATGAAAAAAACAAAAATGCTTATTTGTCAATCCATCCTTAATCTTGCGAAAAAAGACATCACAAATAGTTTTTGACCATCACAACAATAGGTACAGTATCGTAACAAGGTGAAATTTTCCAAACTGCAAAATCTATCTTCTCCCGAACGGTATATCAAATTGAGCTCAAATTTTTACAGATAACGTAACGGTAGTATGTCAAACTTCAGTCACAAGATTTTTTTGATCCGGTGACTGAACAAGTCTAGAACGCCATATAACCGACGATTTTTTGCAATTTCAGACTTTAAAATCTATCTCCTCCGAGGATATATTCGCAAAATGGCTCAATTTTTTATCAAGTACTCCTCAGAACATATGTAAGAGATAAACACAAAAAATTTTGCAATCTCGAGCTGATACTCGAAATATGATTTTTTGGTAATTTTCAAAAAAATTTCGGAACAAAAAAGTGCTTTGATTTTTTCGAAAATTAGCTCAAAAACAAGCCAGTAAAACACTGATAAGAAAGTTGGCTTACGTCAAGTCGATATTTTCAAGTTTTAGTGGTCAAATTCGAGCAAACGTTATTTTTTAACTTCATCTTTTGAAAATTACTTTGAAAAAAATTGAAAAAATGCGAAAATTTCGAGAAAATTTTTTGGATGATTGGGTTCTTAGTACACTTAATTATCACCCCGTATCAATTTGGAGCATTTTCAATGTTTCTAAGGCCTGGATTAAATCAGAGTTGTATACCCCTTTAAGGTTGAAAATTTTGCGAAAATTTTAATTGAAATTTTAGTTCTCTTTTTTCGACAACTTTGCAGATATAAAACATTATTTTCGAACAAACCTTTTCAAACTAAAATAAAAATGACTCAAATAAAGAAGGCAGACTAACCGGCGAAGCTGATATTACTTTCCACATGCTTGGAACTGATAAGAATGTCCTGGAATCGAAAATGATCAAAATGACGCTGGAATCAATAGATGCCCTTCCATTTTTACGGAAACATTATTTGGCTGTTACCAGGGAACCAGAAATTTTTGAGCAAGATCTTCAAATTTTTTATATTATCATTGGAAGTTTGGCCGCGGCGTTTGTGATATCAATCATCATTTCTTGTGTTACAGTAAAAGTTATGAAAAAAAGAATGACAAGAAAACTGAAAGCAGAAATTATTGCCAAAGAAATTGAAATAGGTAAGAAATTGTGTTTGTATATTTTACTTCGCATTTCAAAACTGATGTTCACAAGTTAGAAAAAAACTTTCTCATGTATAGAAAATTGAATTTTGGCTGCATTCTGATTCCGTCACATGTTTATTTTATTTTTTCGGTACATTTCCTTCAAACACGCAATGTGTCATAATTATAATTTTTTTACTGCTTTTATTGTACAACTTTGTATTCTCAATTTTGTTTTCTCTAAAAATTTATTGATATCCAATCTTTTATTTTATATTATATCTATTATACCGTATAATTTATACGCTATATAAGGCTATTAAAGGCTCTATAATTTATAGCTATTATGAACATTAAATTTTGGCTGGATTGTGCATGGCTTAAAAAAGTCAAATGTTCGAGAAATCTTGACAGTTTTTTGATCATTAAAAAAAATATTCTGATTTTGAAAATTAAATAAAAAGATCCAATTTTTTCAAATTTTGCAAAAATATCATAAATAAGAAAAGAAATAGTTTTGTTCTTCAGAAAGCGAATCCTTTACTGAAATTCCGCAAACGATTGTCAATCCACTTCGTAAACTTCCTGTGAGTCAAAAATACCTGGCGGATTACGTTCCTACTGAATCTACTTCTCAAGTCGACGTTCCTGATGATCAATCGATGAAAAGTTTTGATGATTCCGACACCGAAAATAACGAGCCTGTGGTTCTTGAACATGAGCTTTGACCTTAATCTGCCTAACTCTGCATTAGATCCGAATTTTACACCTCTTTTATATATTTTTAATTTCATTTTTGCAAAATCACTTCAATTTTTACCGAAATAAATATTTTTGCTACAGGACTTTCAAGTCTTTATTCTTCAGCGAAAATTTATTTTTTGCTCGCGGTCAAAATACACTGAGTCACTTGTTAAAGCAAATCTACAACTTACGCCACAAAAGGGTGCTTGAAGGGGTGTTCTCCAGTTTCTAAGCTGTATATCAAAGTCACGAATTACAAAATGCCGGAAAAGCACAAATCGTTGGGGAAAATATAATTCCTCTCTGATAAATCTGAGTGAAAGCATCCGAATTTTTCTTAACCTTCGACGACCAGTTAAGGCGTTGGCATATACCCGGCAGATTGGAGTCTATATAACTCACAAAAAAAATTTGTTAGTTTATTTTTTTGTGCCCATAATCGTTAGCTCAACCAGAATAAATGTGTTCAAGATCATTAAAATTTTTTCTTATTTATTCAATGAAGGATTTGAGTTCGTGTTTTTATCAAAACATGAAAAATTTTCCAAATAGCAACTTTAACTTTTTTCAAAGATGCCTAAATATTTTCTAACCGCCGTATGAAAGATTATAAAATCTTTATTTTCCATCTTTTATCGACTTTTTGGAAATATTATGAAAATTTTCCGCAAATCAATTACGATTTTTTTTTATAAGTGGTTTTTTGAATTCTACACAAAAAATAAGGCAGAATAATTTCTTAAATGTTCTGGTTTCTTTGAAATCTTCGTATGTCAACTAATGGGATGGTCGCGCGATTATCATTGCTTGTCTATTTATAAAATTTTTAGCACTTGGCTTTACAACCGGTAATTGCCGTTTGACACTTTATTTTTTAAATTTCGTTCTTGTTAAAATTTTCAAATAAAATTGCGGGTGTTAAACAGGCATATATTTTGATAGTATTTTTATCTCAAAGAAAAATTGTTTTCCCTACTTTTGGTCATTTTTGACCATGGAAAAAAAATTTAATATTTAGGATTTTTTAAGGGGGTAGTTGTCGCAAATAGATTTCGCTTAAAAGTAGGGACTATACTAAATCGGCCAAAAAAATGACAATGAGCTTGGTCTAAGATTTTTTGATTACAAGTTTATCCGCTAGAAGGCCTCAAATACCAAATCTTAAAAACCTATCTTCTCCTTCAATACAAATAGGATCAACCCAATTTTCGGCTATGGCTGCAGAACGAAAATATCTAACTTAAATTCAAAGGATGATTTTAATATTTGAAGTTTTTTCTATAAATTTTAAAGAATTTAATAATCTGGCGTTCGGATTGGTTCAGAAGTCAATCTTTTAGAAAACTCGTAGATTTATACGAAAAATGCCGTAAACTCTTTGCAATGCCTTCCAATTTGATAATAAATCAAAATTAGATCTTATTGCCAATACATTTCTCAGGATACCATGCATTTAAAAGCAGATGAACAATTCCATAATTTGGAAGCCTTAATTACAAAGCATAATGTAGAGCATAAATCAAGCACTAATTTGGAATTCCTGCTATACATCCGTGTGATATAGCGTCACAAATTTTTATTTCGAGGTATCTATTGTATTTTTTAGAAAAAATTTTTCATCCTTCGAATTAAGTTAATATTTTCGTACTGAGCCATAGCCGAAAATTGGGTTGATCTTATTGTTATGTAAGGAGAGACTAGCTTTTTAAGATTTGGTCTTTGAGGCCCTCTAGCGGTTAAACTTGTAATCAAAAAAATCTTAGAGCAAGCTTATTGTCATTTTTTGGCCGATTCAGTATAGTCTCAATTTTTTAAGCGAAATCTATTTGCGACGACTATCCCCTTAATGTGCAGAATTTTTAAGGTACTTTTCAGCGCATGATACCCGAAAATGGCTGAAGTTTATCTATATCGTCTTAAAAATTTTAAAGTCGGGTTTACTTGGAAATGGATGAATAATGAAAACTTGTTTTTTATATTTTTACAGATACTCAGTTATATTAAGAAAATAAACATATAAACGTGCGCAAAAATAAACACTTTTATTGAAAATAAAAATATAATTTTCACCTTTTTTCTGTTTCATATATCTATTACGGGGCCAACCCGTCATTTTTTGCCACTTTTTAAGCCAACATTTTCATATAATTCGGCTTTTGAAAACTACTTATCCGATTAAGTTTTTCGACAGCTCAAACTGACAACATCTAGTGAATAATACAGTTATAATAAATTGGTCAGAATCGGACCATGTGTTGGTTTTTTTCTTAGATTACTGAAAGTTTTTAATTATCAGGTTTAGTTAAAAAAAATTGGAAACCATGGCCTGATTCGGGCCATTTCGTTGGTCTTCAAATATTTGAGGTCAGTTTGAGCTATCAAAGAACTCAATCGGTTAAGTTGTTTTCAAAAGCCGAATTTTATGAAAATTCTGGCTGAAAAAATGACGGGTAGGCCCCGTAATTTATATCGCTCTGAAAAAATTGACCAATCTGCTGGACTTATGCCACCCCCTTAAAATACAGCCTTAAACTTTTTTTCTCAATTTGAAGGGACTCAATCGAATTTAAAACGTGGATTTGTCAGTTCGCCGATACTGAAATGACTCGTCTGATGATTCATCATTGGAAAATTATGATAATTAATTTGTTTGAGGTGAGACCAAATTATCAACGTTAACGGATTATATCCAAAAACCAGTCTGTCAAATAATTTGTTCGAATGATCAAAGAAATAAGTACCTTTCTAACTAATTAATCATTCGAATAATCTTAACCAGATTCTCTCATTATTCCTCATGAAATTTAAAATGTCCCCTACTGTGTCTAACTTTTTATTTGAAAATTCAAAATAAAGTTTCGGTCCAAATGATATAAGATGAATATCATTGGATTTAAATTCCCATAATTGATAAAATTTTTTTAATTGATAAAGTTTCAAAATGTCAATTCAATCAATGTTTGCGTTTTTATTAGTTCAAACATGTTACATACCCGGCCCTCGGACGGGCGGATATCGATAAAAAGTATTGAATATAGCCAAGTCCTATTTGTGAACGTATTTCTCACTGAACGTTCACGAGAAAGAGACCCGACCACCCAGAGATATACTTATCATGCCTCATTTTTCTGTTGAATTGCATAATAGAAATATTTATTTCATATTATCATACTACAGTATGTTAAAAAATTGTCCGAGACCAACAAGGGAAATTTCTCTGGATCAAAACCTATAATTGGCAGAAAAATTAGTTTCAATCCAGAGGAAATTGGAGCTTTTGGTCTGGAAATTTTTTTTTACATAATGTATATGAATCAAATAGTTTGAAACGCATAGAATTTAGGTATTCTTTATTGATTCATATTGTAGTGAAACGCTGAAATTTAGGGCTATGGGCTTGATTATTGGCCAGACGAAGGTCTCCATTTTTGGCGGTTCAAACTATCTGCATCATATTAGTCGTTATGCCTTGGTAGGTCTAAACACTTCTGCCCTGGTTAAAAGACAGGCGATAAGTGTCTAGACCTACCAAGGCATAATTATCGATATTTTACAGGTAGAAGTATATTTTTGGTCTATTTTTTTATGGCGACTGAAACGAGAATTCATGTCTCAAAGGTATGTAAACTCATCATTTATAACTCTCTACAAGATCCGCAGATCTCTTCTCGCATAACTTAAGTTGATCCGAACCCCAAACGTAGTCCATCAGGCAAGTTAATCAATATCAGATCTCTGTCACACATCAACTTTTTAACTGTGAGTCGACCAGGTTAGTCATATACCTTATCATAGAGATTTCACTTAACACATATGTTCACGTTTCTATTCAATTAACAACAAAACTTAAGTCTAACCACCATTGTTCATGTTTTTTCGCATATCTGAAATCGCACAAAAGCAATAATTCCATTGTTTGCTAAGGACAAGGAAAACAGCTTCACACGCTAATTAACCCTGATAATACGAGTATTTCAACTTTATTTCATCATCACAATACTGATCTTAAATATAGGTATGGAGTTGCCTTCACATACCTTACTGAGTATGATTTCAAGCACTGGTGTCTGAAATGGGATGAAAACTTACAAAACGGAAACTTATTTCAACTTGTGTATGTGATGACAGATTCCTTTTCAAGAACGGGCAATGTGTTGCTGCAATCGATTGACAATGTGTTCTTTCTGGTTGACCTACAGTGAGTAAAGCTGTCAAATAAAATAAAATTAGATTGTGACATTGAATGAAGCATGTCTGGTTGATATGTGCCGTGTGAATAAGAACTATGAAGTACTATTCACATGACTCGTTCGTCTTCCCGGCTCTCACCGGCTCTCAGGGTATCTCAGACTCTGGCCAGGTGTCACCGGCTCTTTCGAGGTATCTCCGACTCTGGCCAGGTGTCACCAACTCTCGCCGGGTAATCTACGGCAGCTCCGGGTCATATGTATAATGATCCGGAGCTCGGCCTGGCAGAACCCTTTTTGGACTCACCGTGAGAGACCCAGTACGATCCACCTATCCCCTACTCCAGAGATCCGATCCGATTGTTTAGTAAGTTTTGTTATGAGACTAAGGTTGTGAAAGTGTAGTTATGAGAGTATTGTTTTGCAAACGGAGAATGCTATTTATGAGACATAATCTAAATAAAGGCTGGTTTATTCGCTCCTGCTCGTTCCTCGATCGCTTCTGCTTCCGCTCCTGCTCGCTGGAGATGAGTCGTTCAATTATGAACACTTGTGTCCGTTGTGGCGACGGAAGCCAGTGTCGCTGCTCGCCATCTTCGTTCCTTGTCGAATGTTCGTCATGTGGAATGATCTCCGCGTGCCGCACTTCCTTGGTTGGAGGAAGCGGTTCGTCGGCTGGAATCCAGTGGGAAGATGGAGATCATCCAAATGTTGATGGAGTCGTTTATTATAATGTCCTGTCCACAATGGTTTAATTTTTTCTGCCAATTTTCTGCCTCTCTTTTTTTTTAAATATAATTGATTTTTTTTTAATTTTCTTTCAAATTGTTTCTCTTTGCAGTTGTTTCACCCACCTTCATTTTGATCATGACTCAAAAAATAACAAGCCCTCCTTCACCATGTTTGGCAAACGGAGAATGTTATTAATGGGACATTATCTAAATAAAGGCTGGTTTATTTATCGAAGTGAGACAAGTCCTTCGTAGCTAAATGCCACTCGGGAAAAGTGTGGTTTGAAGTAAGAAACGCAGTTTTATAAATGCAAAAATGGCGTGGAAACCATTCAGCGGTCTGATAAGACCGTTGTATGGTGTTCTTGTCGAATATATTTCGAGTAACATAGCTGCTCGATGATATGCCGTTTTATAGCTTATCATCGAGACAAACTGTGTCACTCAATTTTGCTCAGTACCGTGTGTTCGCACAAATAGGTACTTCTGGTCTCATTTGCGAGACACAGCGGTAGTGAGGCTGAGTTTCGCTAGACTGGCCACGCGGTGTGCACTTCCTTGAGCGAGGAGCACTACCGAGTGGTGAGTACAAGGCAGTATAAAATGTAATGTTTTTTCATTTTAGTATTCATTGAGGAGTTTTCTCCTCAATCAGGTCTATGATCATTTTCGTCGGCGGACCTTTAGCCAGATCCTTGGGGATGCTGATGACGATATTATCATCGTAAGCGATGACAAGGATGTATTTGACGAGGTAGCCGACTCCAAGCGACGCCGTACTGGTGTGCACGACTTCTTTTTGGGTTCAGCCAGCGAGTCGGAGGGCGAAGATGCTGACGATGAAGACACCGTCATCGACTCCGACGGTGCGGACTCTGGCTCCATTATTGGTGCGCCGGGCGAATTGTAAGGTTCATAGTTGAGGTCCTTACGAGCCGGCAAAATAAGCTTAGTATGATACTTAGTAATATATTTAGAAGTACAAAAATTGAAACGACTTTAAATTATAGTCTATAATGAGTGATAATACAATAGAGACTTTATTATATAGTCTAGAAAGAGTGATTTTTGTCCCTCAAACCGGGAACCACGAAATAATTTACACGAGGTTTAGGAGTATGGAGACATAAAGTTATAGTGTTTCGCTATCTAGGATAATTTTTTCTACGTTCGGGCTAAACAGCCAAATTTTTATTTTTAATAAAAAAATTCAAATGGAAGGGAAAAGCAGTGTAATTTGACGTGACGATAACGGACAAACTGGTGTAGATAGCGACTTGTAGTGTTAACTAGCGTTTTTAAAGTCAAAATTACTTATAACAGAATTTCAATCTGAGCATTTGCTTTAGCGGCTCTAATGAAGTGTTGCCCCGACGGATATCTTAAGAAAACTGTGTAAATAATTTAACCGATCCAAAACGTCGAGTAAAGTTCGAAAAATAGCGGTTTTAAGCTGTTTGAGATAAGTTGAACGACAGGTCATTTTCATCGACAAAACCGGACCACAAGCCGACCTCATCCAAGAGCGGTTCGGCAGGATATGACTCGAAAAGTGACTCAAAAAATAGAATAAAGTTCAAAAAATATATTTAAAAATAACGTACATTTAAGTAGACAGTAAAAAGAAACCAATTTTTTTTTCTTAAAAATGAAGATTGACAACACGGAACTGCTGACTGAACAAGAGAAACAACGTATAAGCACCGAAGTATTTCCGGCGGATTACGACCTGGAGAACCAGTCGGACATAGATTTCCTTGAAAGGATAATGAAGGAAAAAGATGAGTCCGACTCATCGGAAAATGAGGTCACTTTCGTTCGTGAGTCACACAACAACCCGGCACACGGCATAAAGACTGGCTATGCAAAAAAAACAAGGGTGTCAATCTTGGAACATTTAATACAGCATTTGGTTGCGGTTACTGAACCGGTGATGCCCGAAAAAGAGCAGCCGTTGGGAGTTATTGAAACTTTGATGCCCGAAAAAGAACAGCCGCTAGAAGTTACTGACCCGGTGATGACCGAGAAAAAGCAGCCGTTGGGAGTCATTGAAACGGTGATGCCCGAAAAAGAACAACCGCTGGGAGTTATTGAAACCGTGATGCCCGATAAAGAGCAGCCGTTGGGAGATATTGAACCGGTGATGCCCGAGAAGGAGCAGCCGGTGGCAGATAGTGAACCGGTGATGCTCGAGAAAGAGCAGCCGGTGGCTGTGATTGAACCAATAATGCTCGCAAAGGATCAGTCGGTGACAATGATTGAACCATTGACGCTCGAGAAAACGGCTTGTTCAACTCCAAGAGAAGCTATAAAAAAAGGTACCCAGAGTCATTTTCCCCATTATGAACCGAAAAAAATTGTAACTGAAAAACAACCCACACGTAGTAGATATGCCGAACTTTAGGATATAGAGGACATAATGGTGGACTTTCATAAAAATGAAAGTTACCAAAATTACTTATTTAGGGAAAAAAAATTTCCGAATTATAAATCGAACTCAAAGGGTATTCGGAAATACCGGACATTAATTAATTTATAGAATTCGTTATCGTTTTAACACCTGCAGAACAGCAGAAAGTCGTAAGAAGAAAATGCCTTGATAGGCTAGCCACAAGTTATAAGCACACACCAAGAAGGGATGGACTGAAGTACGATACATCTGAAATTATGACACCACTTTTTTTCGCGGTGTTTAAAAATAACGAAAAAGTAAATTTCTTAATAAATTTTGGAGCGTCCCGTATGTACATAGGAGATATAGACATTGAGGTAATTAATTCAAGCCTCAATTAGTTGATTTTTAACGGATCGAGGGAATTCATACTGAATATAATACATGGATACCCAAACATGTACCTAAGGGCTCAAGATAACAATATTTTTTGTAATATATACAAAAAGTCAGAAGCATTAGCCGGTGAGGTCTTATCGGATTTTATTAGTAAATGTGAGGCTCACAGTAAAGAGGGAAATAATAAAGTAAAATTTTGGCCAAGAAAAAATTACTCTAAATAAAGGTGAATAGATACACTATGTTTCGGTGTTCGCACCTGAGATTTATACAAACAATTTTGAAATACTATTCATGATAATAATTCTGAAACGTGGGAGGGGAAAAAGGCTCTAGGGATTTTGAATTACTTTATTAGTTACTGTGATGAAAACAACCAATAAAATGAAAAAAAGTTGTCAAAGAACGAAACTGAGTTATTAAGCAAAAATAAGCCCGAATAGTTAAATA
Organism: Oikopleura vanhoeffeni; assembly: GCA_004367855.1. Taxonomy (NCBI): domain Eukaryota; kingdom Metazoa; phylum Chordata; class Appendicularia; order Copelata; family Oikopleuridae; genus Oikopleura; species Oikopleura vanhoeffeni. Next base: position 32,200 of record SCLH01001102.1, on the reverse strand, counting down.
TTTTTCAATTCAAAATTATTTCGGCTTACAATCACTAAAAACAGAATGTCAGTTAGGCGTAAACTAACACAAGAACAAAAAAAATTGGCACAACAGAACACACAGTAAAGAGATGATGATTTCACTGAAATCATCTCATTTAATCCTTACCTCGATCTTAACCTTAATCTTAACCTCAATCCTAACTCTAATACTACTTTACCTTAAATCTTATTTCTTGTGCGGGGGTGAAGGGATAATCGTCCAGTCGCTAAGGTGTCCTAAACCGTTCTGCTGGGTCGAGCTCCGGATCATTTCATATATGACCCGGAGAGCCCACAGGTGACACCTTGTCACATCCGGTGACAACTTGGCACAGCCGGTGACAACCCGGCAAGAACCGGTGACGCCTGGCTAGAGTCCGGGACGGTGAATGTGTCGTGTGAAATAGGCTTATTCACACGGCACCACAGGATGAAAAAATACCTCGAAAGCGAAAAAGATATAAGAAAAACTACCGTCTGGTTAATTTATTTCGTCTGAGCTCCAAATTGGCGGTAGCGGACAGATATTTCCTTTTGCATTGAACTTTTAAAATTAATACAAATCTTAAGTTGAAACAAAAAAATACTAAATATTTACACAATATTTATTGGTTGATATTTTTTGAAAAAAACAATAATTTGTCACAAATATAATGCGAAGTTTTCAATTCAAGAAAATTTTTATTGTGATATGTTTAATACATAGTGAAGCATTTGATAAGAATACTACAGTAGTTGATAGTCATTCTTTATCTGAGAAAAGGTCTTGTTGTAACTGCACAAAATACAAAACTTTTGCATAACGATGAAAATACTGAAATTTTGAAACTTTCGGTTTCATATCCTTTTAAGCCTACACGAATTCAAAAATACCGTTTTCATGAGTTAACAAAATGTGCTCAACTTCCAGCCATAAAAGTGGCTCTGGTGCCTGAGGGGGATATCAATACTTAAATGCAAGATGGGTTTAACGGGGTATGCGACTCTGATTTGACATTTTGTCGGTGAAATAATACTGAAAACTAAGAGCTCATGAGAAAAACCGAAAATGCTTTTTGTAGATCAATCCTTAATCTTGCGAAAAAGTGCATCACAAATTATTTTTGATCATTACACCAAAAGGTAAAGTATCGTAACAAGGTGACCTTTTCCAAACTGCAAATCTATCTCCTCCCAGACGGTATATCAAATTGAGTTCAAATTTTCACAGATCACGTAACGGTAGTATGTCAATCTTTTAAGGCAAGCTTTTATTGATCCGGCGACTGAACAATTCTAGAACGCCAAATAACCGACGATTTTCACAATTTCAGACTTCAAAATCTATCTCCTCCGAAGATATATTTGCAAATGGCTCAAATTTTTATCAATTATTCTTTCAGAACATTTGTAAGAAATTAAGTCGAGCTTTTTTGCAATTTCCAGCTTAAACTCGAACTATGATTTTTTTGGTCATTTTCGAAAAAAATTTCGAAAAAAACGTGCTTCGATTTTTTAGAAAGTAGGCTCAAAAGAAAGCCAGTAAAACACTGACGAGAAATGGCTACGTCAAGCCGATATTTTGAAGTTTGAGTGGTCAAATTTAACCAAACGTTATTTTTTAACTTCATTTTTAAAAAAAAATACGTTAGAAAAAATCGAAAAAATGCGAAAAGTTCGAAATTTTTTTGTTGATGATTGGGTTCGTAGTACACTTAATTATAACCCTGTATCAATTTGAAGCATGTTTAATTCCTCTAAGGTCTTTATTTAATCAGAGTCGCATACCCCCTTAAATGACTCAATTAAATAAAAAAAATGCAAGAATTTTAATATGCAACTTTCTGTATAATTAATTAATGAACAAAAGATCAAGAAAATTGAAATAACGATTGTGTCAGTTTCCAGTGTTTCATTCATCAAAATACTTTTGTCATTACTAAACACCCTTCGTTATATCAACAATGACTAATTTTACGTTAAAGACTTTTGATAAAGTTCCACTTTGCATAATTCATAAAACAGAAAATGAAAATAGGAGAATATGTCAGTGCCGGGTTTTTATTCTTCGGATTTACTATTCAAATTTTAGGTAGAGAATTAAATATTTGTAAAATTTTTGGAAATTTAAAGTATAATAATTTCTCGTACGAACGGAAGGCGGACTAATCAGCCAGAATTATTTTTCACTTATAAGGTTTGCGAATAAACTTTGAACGATTAAGATATAAGAATAATTGGATATGCAGTAATCGCTCGGTTAAGAGTACAGAATGCTTAACTGGCACATTTTTTTGGAGTGAGTCAATGTTTCCCTAACTAAGGGAACAACTTATCGTGAGAAATGTAGATAAAAATCTCGGAATGGGACACTTTTTCAATATTTTCTTCAAAATAAAAATATATCTCAAATGTTTTTATAAAAAATAGGCTGGTTCCAAAAAAATATCTTGTTTCTGTTTTTTATAAATATATAGGTGTTGTCGTTTTGAGGCATTTGAACTCAATCGGATAATTCGTTTCTGAAAGCCGTAATTTCAACGATGTGGAAATCATATTCACTGCAAAGGGGCACTTGAATTAGGTAAGGATACTACTACCTGCAGATTGTATCTCGCGACATGCGAGAATCTTTAAAATGCCTCTTGGCCAGATTGATGAGAAGTATTTTAAGATCAAAATTTGCAAATAAATTTTGTTCATTTAGCATACGTATAAACTCCGGAATTGTCCATAAAAACTCTTCAAAGTTAATAAAATGAATTAAGGAACTATCGTTCTGGATTGCGTCTTTACTCAAAATCGCGATTTAGATAAAGAACTTTGGTGTAGTTATTTGAATGAAATAACTGGAATCGTGTTTCTTATTCTTGGAATGGTTTTGTTGGGTTAGTAATGTCTTATAATTTACATAAATTTAGCATTTTGGGTAGGTAAAAAGGGAACCATTCCACAAAACTGGTGCATAGTTCAGAAAAAAATATTGATTAAATGATCAAACAGTTCCTGGTCCTTTAAACTTGAGCATGTTTTAAATATTGAGAATTATTGCGACCATAATTAATGTGAAATAAGCAGTTATTTGTCATTTTCTTTTGCATCCTGAAAACTCTCTTCAAGAGGATAGCAGCGAAGTGGCAGATCGGAACATTTTTTCAGAGCGATATATTTTCAGCGATATATTTTCAGAGCGATATGAGAGAAAAAAATGTGAAAAATTTTTTTTTTCTTTAATAAAAGTGTTCATTCTTGCAAAAACGACATTTCATTAGAATTTCATTACCAACTAAACCCGATGTCAGAATTTTTTATCTGACGACTTTAATAGACTTCACCCATATGGCACTCACCGATGTCACAATCGAGTGTTGTCAATTTCATCAGTAGTTTAGAAACGATATTTGCTTGAACCTTCCATCGGTTGAAATACGGAAACAAAATAAATACCAGAAAATTTCACAGGTGATTCTGCCTGATTTTTTGAGAAAAATTTAAAAACCCACTAATAAAAAAAATTGAACTTGATTTACAAAAAATTTCGATACTATCCATGAAAAAACTTTTACTTTTTTGTTCGTTTTTATCAACAGATTAAAAAAAATTAGATAAAATTTTGGACGAAAAATGCGGAAAATTTTTCTAATGCTTTGAATTTTTTGAAATTTTTACAAATTCAAAAATGAAAATTCGAACTTTAATTTTCCCTAAAATGGATAAAAATTATTTTTATGAGCTTGAACACATTTATTATGGTTGAGCTAACGATAATAAGCTCAAAAAAATAAACCAACTAATTATTTTCGTAAGTTAAATTGACTTCAGTCTGCCGAGTCGCTGCCACCCCCTTGAACGACATTCTGAGTCGAATTGCTTTGGTGTTATCATAATGAATTTTATTTTCCATTTATAATACAATTTTATACGTAAAACTTAATTTCCATACCTCATCAATGACAAATATCCGGTTAAAACGACAATTTGGAAAATTTGATTGAATGAAATAATTTTATTTTTAGCAATTTATGGCGTTTGTGCTGCAAATGAAGACAAAATTTCAATTTATTTCGACTCGCGACTACTGGCATGGACGAAAACAAGGAGAGACATTACCTCAACTGAAAGCTCTGCCGTTGATTTTAGCAATTTGTCTACCAAATTATAATTTACCTGTGAACTCTTTCATTTTTCTGTAACATACAATTATTTTATACAGCGTTTTAAAACTACCAAATATTTGTTCACTTCTTCTCAATGATGTTATCGCCTTCATCGACATGTTTTATTTGTTGAGCCTTTGTAATATACTAAGGGCGGTTTCCTTTAAGTTAGAATAGTAAAAATATTGATTGTATACTCAATATATTTGATGAATAAATACAGGAGGGCCTATATCGCCGTTCCAATATTTCTGAACAACCTCACGTAATTTCCAGATTCCATTCCTGCAAGTGCCCATATCGCCGAAAGAGGCAATATTGCCGATATCTTTCTACCAACGGAACTCCATCTCAAAAACGTTTACTATCCCTATAGTTCGAGTTCGAATTCCATTTATTGTTTAAGTGATGGTCTTAATGTTTGCTTGAGTGATCACACCGGTCAAATTCAGCGGTCCCAACAACATGTAATACAGGGAAAGGCATCCGAGCAGATTTTACGGATCTGATCGGAAATCTCGGGCCTCAAAATTTGTGCTGATCCGATCACATATCTGATCAGATCAGACGAAACATATGATCGGTTCGAAAGTAAATTTCAAAATTTGCTGATCGGATCAGAAAAAATCGGAGCAGATATTAGCTCGGTGCCCTTTCCTAGATTGTATCAATATTTGTATGTTTTAACAAGAAAATTTCTGAGCAAAAAATTATATTACTAATATGTTTATGAGCATATGCTATATTTGATATAAAAAAACTTGGAGTTTCTACTAATTTTGGTTTAAAAATTTTTTTTGTGAGATGGCTTAACTTGATCCAGAGAACAGTTTCTAAAACGCACAACAAATCTTATTTAACGGAAATAGTGAGTTATAAAAAAATTAAGTCCTTGGAGAATTGGTAGGTAGGTGATACCATATTTTTGAGGAAAGGACCAAATAATTTTCATTTTTTTGAATATTCAAACTGAAGCTTAGTGGTTTCATAAAAAAAGCCTCAGTATGAAATTCATACTATGAATACAGTGAATACTATGAATTGTCTTACTGATTGCTTGAGTGATAACACCGATCAATTGTAGCGGTCCCAATATCAAGCACCCTTGTTTATAATCATACTCAAGTCAGTCACTCAGACAACATCAGTGGGATTCGAACACGCGCTGTAGGGATAGTAAACTTTTTTGAGATGATTTTCCGTTGGTGAAAGGAAATCATACGAATGTGAAAAATGTTATTATATAACTTTTTAATCGTGAATATTTTGCAAATTTTAGTCAAACATTTTCTGTAATGAATCTTGTTTCCGTGATCCTGATAATATTCGGACAACGTGTTTTGTCAAAAGATTTCCAGAAATTTAATTTCGAGATTTTTTACTTACGATGTGGTAAAGTTTCAAAATGTTTCGGTCGAAAATGACAAAAATATGATATTCCAGGGAAATTACGTGGGCACTTTTGATAACAATTAACGTTGCCATTATTGTTCTTTGCCATTTATATCCGAAAAAATTGACAACAAAAACCAGTTTTCGAGATATTTTTTAATTCAAAACTGTATATAAGAAGTCAAAAATGTTTAAAGAAATAAAATTCATTTCAACAAAATTTCCAAAAGTTGTCTTAATTTTTCAACACAAGAAAAGTGTAGCCCATATCCCGATATTACTCTGTGATAGGTCATTATCTACTTATAAACTGTAAAACCAAGAGACAGTCTACAAAACGGACCCTGGTTTTCTGCGCACATTATTTCTGGTAAATTAAAACTATATCTGTTTTATCTATCTTAAAAACTTAGGAAGGAGGTTTATTTTGAAATGAAATTATTGTTACTTTCGAGAGCTCCATTCTGATTGGTCAGTTAATCAGAGACCTACAATATTATTGTTCAGACCAAGATTTGTGTTCAAATATCCCCACCCTCAGACGGATATGTTTGTGTTGTTTGAAGTTTATCATTGAATCTACGCTGAAACCCCTGTTTTCTTCTTTAAATGCAAACAGTACCTTCATTATTTAATTTTCCAACAAAAATTTGAGCCAAATACGATATAACTAAAGAATCTTTCATAACTTGGGACCCAAGTCTTGGGTCTTAGTAGAACACTCTGTACTGCATTCCCGTTCACCAGAATATTTTTTTACTTTTTTTTTGACAAATAACTTCACATTTCCCAAAGTAGGTGTTTGAATGATCACCAAAAAAACATGTCATAATATTTTTTCCAAATGCGTCCATAATTCCAAATACGAAAAAAATAAATTAATCCCGTGACAAAAAATAGTTTTGAGACCAGATGGTAATTCTCCATGAATAGAGTTTATAATTATTACCAAAGTTTAATGGGGGCCATAATTTTCATTTTTTCTCACTGAAAATGAAACTTTTTAGTGCAATTTTATCAGTTGCTTTCGCCGCAGATGTTTGCTACACTAATGTTGGATGTTTCACAGACGATCCTCCATTTTCTATCGCAGGATATAGACCAAGACGACTACCATCCAGTCCAGATTCAGTTGTCACGGCTTTTAAATTGACGAATAAGGTAAATTTATGTGGAAAAATTGGTTCTTTCTTTTAACTGAAGAAAAAAACTTACAATTATACAGATAAAATAAAAATATTGATGAAGATGACTCACAGACCCCTGAACTTGTTTTGAGCTTAAGAGTGGTCATAACAAAGTGGGGTTTTAAAAAAAAACGTAGCTGACTAGTGACTGACTAGTTTTTTTACAGTTAAGAGTCTTACTAGTAGTAAGCGAAACCGAAAAAAAAATTTGAACAAACTTGCTGCGATAAAAAATTGGTAAAAAATAAAAACAATTTTGATAATATCATAGATGACAATTCTTTACGATTGTAAAATTTGAACTTTAAGTTTCTTTATCTTGAAAATGATTTTACAAAAATTAAAAATCAAAACAGTGATGAATAGAACTTGTGAATTTTTAAATTATTTTATATCCGAAACGATGATGTTTGGCAATTTTTTCAGTAACGGCGATATAAGGACAGAATACAAATTTATTGAAATTCTTCTCTCTTTCATAAGATAAAATAACAGCAATCGACTCTGTCCTGAAGGATTTACCCACAGTGAACATAGATCAGACCCTAGCATGGCTGGAGATGTTTCCGACATTCAATTACCAAATTTTAAACTTTTGTTTGGTTAATAATCAGGTTTTTTAAGCTAGTGAAAGATCAAACGGTCGACTGGAAAAATCCTTCATCTCGTACAAATTTTTCAAATGGCAATAAAGTTGTCGCAGTTACACATGGCTGGATTTCAGAATACGATGATAAAAGTTGGCTTAACAGTGCAAGAGATATGTTCAGGTCGAAAACATCAGTCAATTTTGTAGCTGTTGATTGGAGTGGAGGAGCCCAGGTTTTAGGACAGGATTCACAAAATTATATTTTTCAAGCTTTTTTGTTTGACAGCCATAATTTGGGTATATTTTAGTTTTAACATATCATTGTTATTTGTAAAATAGTAAAAACTACATTTTTTAACAAGCTTTCGAATTTATTTATTCATCTTCAGGTAATATGTTAAAAGTAAAAACTTTTTGAAACAGAATTTTCGCGAGTGTTTCGTCATCTTTAATTAAGCAATCGTGGCCCTCGAAACTGCTAAATTAAAAGCCCACGAGTAGCATGTGGTATTGATGGTTACATGTATCACTCTCACTTGGCGTAAGTAAACTCTATAATGCTACTATGCAATTGACTACACAAAACAGGGTTAGTTTTGTTTTTTGTACAGTATGTAAGATTTCTGCTCCTCTTTTTCCAATTTGGACAAATCTGAATTCCATCGTTTTGATTGGTGCAATCTGGAAAAGACGTAGGTATTTGCCAAAATTGATCATTCTCATTGGCGGATAGCAAGTTATCTAAAGTGGAAAAAAAGGAACAAAAATTTCTCTTACATACTGTATTTCGTAGCAAAACGGAGAAAAAGGAACAAAATAAGAATGAGCGAGAACAAGCTCGGGCCTCAGGACGCGGAACGTGTAGGCGGACAAGGTGGCGAGATACTTTATAAGTAATACGAATGTTTTACATCACCAACTCATGTCAGAAAAAGAGTTGTTATTTATTTGTATACAACAGCAGTGTCTGGCGGATAGGTGAAATCCACGCAAAAACCTACGTCAGCCTCTGCAAAAACCTACGTCAGCATCTGCAAAAACCTACGTACGCTTCCGCAAAACCCTAAGCATCTGAAAATAAAATTTATTTGTTCTTGATGTCCGGCAGATAAGTGAAGGCAAAATATATGGGTTTTTTTCAAACTTTCGTAAGCACAAAATAAGCTTTTGTCACAAGAAAAATGATAGGCATATTTGAGTATTTTTGAAACTGAAAAATAATCATATAAATTTGTTGTTTCAACTTTTAATTTTTATTTAGTACAGTTTATTTGTCTTAACAAACTGCACTCCTTGATACCGCATCTGAAAATATGGGGTTTTGCGAAGTCCTAACAGCTTTTCTAACGACGAAAAACGTAATAAAAATATGAAAAAAAATTTGACATTATTTAAAATTTTAAAAATTCCAGTATCATTTTTAAAATGTCAATCTATATAAATCTCTAAACTTGATACGGTATTGAAGAGCATGCTAAAGCTGAAAAAGATAACTGTCGTAATTTGTATCCTCTAAAGATTATCCACAAGCTGGCGCAAACACTCAAACGGCGGGCAGAGCAATTGCATATATGTTCAATGAACTTAAAAATAATGGATTCCGTGCATCGGATTTTCAATGTGCTGGACATTCTTTAGGAAGTCATGTCTGTTCGTATGCTGCAAAATTCACCAAAGCTCAGGTCAGGGTGACTAATATGCAAAGATAGTTCAAAAGTCACCACAAAAATGCAAGACAAGTCTTGACCCGTGGACATTCAGTTAAATGATTTATGATAATTCCAGAAGCGAAACATTCGAGAAGCATTGATCTTTGCGCGGCATATCCTTTTCCCAACGAAACTGCATCTTAAAAACGTTAACAATCTCTATAGCGCGTGTTCGAATCCTAGCTATGTTGTCTAAGTGATTGTCTTAGTAATTGCTTGAGTGATTACACACCGATAAAATTAAGCGATCCCATTATCAAGGCCCTTGCCTATAATCATATTCAAAACACTCACTAAGACAACATCAGTTGGATTCGAACACGCGCTATAAAGATAGTTAACGTTTTTGAGATGGAGTTCCGTTGGGATAAGGATATGTACTTAACAATTTTAGTCCGAATATTTTGTTGAATTAGTTTATCTATCGAATGAATATCTCTTAGATATCCAATGAGAACGCTCGCCAGACAAATCTGCCAAGAAAATTATTTTTTTCAAATTTTCGCTGTAAAAATTTGATGTATAACTCGAATCTTCAGTTTAAATTCAGCTTGTTTTATCCGAAAAATTATTTTAAAATTGTTGTGAATATTAAACAGCATGAAACTATCGGCAAGGAAAATCAAGACGGATAAGTTTTCTAAGTACCTTGAAATTAAATAAAGATATTTAAAATAAAAAAAAAGATTTGACCGGCGAGCTTTGTTTAAAAAGAGAGAGATATTTTTTAAGGACATAGCTTAAAGTGAGATGTGAGAAATAAAAATATACAACGTGCAAGAATGAACACTTATCATTAGATAGAAAATAAAATAAACAATTTCACATTTTTTTCTTCTTCAAAAATCACTCGGACAAAATGACCAATCTGCACATGCTGCTCAGCCCCTTACGAAAGGTTGCCATAAAATTAAATTATAAAAAAAGGTCAGTTTTTTAAATATAAATTCCTCGAAAAAAATTAGTTGTGAAATATAATTTTTTGTTTTCAAAAAAAAATATCTTTTCGTGGCCAAATTTTCCAAATAAGCACTTTTCGTGCAAAAATGACTATAAATGTCATTTAGTCATTTATGAGCACTTCAGAGCAATACAAAATAATAGCAAAAAGTCCCATTTTGAATTTTAATTTAAACATATACCGACCATCCAACATAATGCCATAGAACCCCAAACCGCGTAAAACTTTGTTACAAATTACCAAGGCACTTGTGAGAATTTTCATAGTGGCAAGAAATATGAACTGCTTTTGGTGAAAATAGTTAACCCCTTAACTGTCGTACATTTTTGTGTAGCTGTATTTGTTTGAAAAATAATTAAGAAAATAAATGGTGCGAGACCACAGAAGTGCCCACGCTGGCGCTTGTATCTTACCAGATGAACTTTTTTTGTCTATTTCGCATTTCAAATTTAGCATGTGTGGTGGAGCGGGCTGTCGAGTATATATGCTGTATAACCAAAGAACCCGATTCTCCCCGGGTGAAAACGCGATTTTTTTTTTTTAACCATCCATATAAAAAACGATAATAAAATTCGGCCCCGAAAAATCAAAAGCTGGGAGTGTATATGAATAAAAATTCGTGCATTATTTCTTATAAATGAGATTATAACCTATTGAAGCGGGAGAAGACAAAAAAATTGAAGACACGCACACGAACGAGCTGTGAACTTTCCGCAAGCCATGTTCGCTGTAAAAGACTTACATCACATTTTCTGCCACACAGTAGTGCTAAAGGTTTACTATTGCTGATTGCTCCTCAGCAGACTTACTTGAATATCATAAAAACCCCGCCCTAGCTACAAACTCCGTTGTATATTTGAATAGACACATTCAATCAATATAAATTTCAACGTTACAAACTCAGTTTTCAAAAAAGAAAATTTTTAACAAAAGAATTTTTAAAAACATAACACCTTGAGATAAAAATTCTACTAAAGAATGTTTAAAAACGAGGATCTCCTTACGATAACAAATCTCAAAATTGTGTTCTTCAGCATACGCATTTCAGTATCAAACAAAATCAAGTTGAAATCCAGTTAGAAAAACGACATATTTCTCTGAAACTATTCCGACCCCATAAAAGTCTCGAATGAGATTTTGATTTTATTCAAAAACACTACGCATTTCACCTTTTACAATAATCTATAAAGACATATAAACTCAATTTTCAGAGACGATCTTAAATTCAAGATCGGTCATGCGAGTAGCTTGAGCCGCACACCACGACTTATTTGAGGACACATAGGCCACAAGGCAAAGCAGCGCCCATAGCATTCCGGAACCTACGTATTGCACTTAAATAGCATAGAAAAAAAAAACAACCGAATACCTGATGAAATATTTATTTGTTATTTAACAGAGCTGCTCTCAGTCTCTCGTGTGTGAAATGCCGTATCAGAGAGAACATTTTTTCCCATCTCTATGAGGGCGACTTGCCCCACAACAAGCAAAATCGTAAACGATTAAAGGGACAGAGAAAATGTCGAAAAGAGAGGTCAATTGGCATAAATTAAGAGGGTGAGCTCGCTGAAATGAATATAATTAAAGAAAAAATTCCAGTGCTTTACACGTAATAATAAGAATTATATTAAATATTCAAAACTCTGGACTCATATCGCTATAACAACTTTGTAACTTGCACAAGAGGCGCTCCTGCAGCTCGATATGTAAATAAAAAAAAATTTACTTACCCGTCTAACTTAAATCGAGATAAAATTCACAAATATTTCTTAAAAAATATTGCATGACAAATGAAACAAATCCATATGCTTATAAAATACTTTAAATGGTCTTTATTTTTAATCGAATTTCAAAAATTGGAAATATTTGAATTTTTCCATGCAATTAAATTTGAAATTTTTCAATTAGTTCTTATGAAATTGTTGGTTACATTACTTCATCAGGCACGTTAAATTTCAGACCAATCAAAGGTTACAAACCAAAGCTGACTAAATGAGAAAAACGAAGTGTGGAGAATAAAAGAACGATTTTCTCTTTACGCTTGGAACACACAAAAAATTCCCGCGTGTTAATGGAAAAACAACACGATCAGCCGACCACCACCCCTTAAGCGTACAATGGTTAGAAAAAACGGACCAGAGGCACAGCAGCATCACGAAGAGAATTGGGCCTATGAATGTCATGCACCAGTCGAGAAGGGAGAGGAACCAGAATACCTCACTAATATTAATTACTGCAGACAACTTAGATGAAACTGAAATGATGGCGCAACTCAACTAAATTGTCATCCCTCAATTCAAAGTACCAACAAATATGACAGGGGCACACTTAAGTAGCGGTTTTCTTTGGACCAAAAAATTTTCAACCAAATAATTTTTGACTAAAAAGTTTCTAAACAAAATTTTTATTACTCAAAACATTCAACAAAATTTCTTAAAACAAAATTACTAATAAAAAAATTTTATGAGGAAGATTTCAAAGCAAACCACTGAAAATTTATTAAAAAAACTTGTTTTTGTTATGAACAAAAATATGTTTACGAAATACCACGAGGAGGGGCATATCAACTTACTTTTTTTGAAAATTTTACTTCATGTTTTTATTTTGAACTTTACGAATTATGTATACAGTGAAACTTTCCTAACTAAAGAAACATGATCTGAAAAACAAAGCATACTTAAAAAATAAGGCCCTAGTTTGCGTTCGCGTGACCAATGAGAAAACCGGATAATAACATGATGCACCAAATAAGAGCTTCTGGAAAATAACAAAAGTTTCATCCTGATCGCGAAACAACACTTAGATATCCCAATCTTAGAATATATTAAAAAAAAAAAAAAAAAATCAATGCAATATTTTTCATAAAATGGCATTTCTGAAAAATTTTTCGTGAACAGTTAAGAGTGAAAAATATGTTTAAAAATCACCTCTCGTTATTCATTTATAAATTATTTATGAAAGAAGTTGCCGACAATAGCCATTATAACCTCTCTGAAATGTCATAGACAGTGCAAGGCATAGCTATTAGTCATGTTTGGTGTGTTACGAGTGAGGGACTGTACTTATTGAAAACTTAAATGAACTATAAATCAGAAGTTATATAATAAATAAATTTTCAGTATAGAAAATATTTCCACTCCAGTTTTACTTCCGGTTCAAAATTTAATTTTCGACAGTTTCCAGGATTCGTTTTCGTTATAATTGATAATGGAAGCTTGTTATAATTTAGTTAATTACTCGAATTCCAATGCATTCGTTTTTCATTCACAGACTTGAAATTAACTCATCCATTTATCAATTTTAAAATACTTCCAACATAAGTTGATAACTTTCCACGCATGCGTAGTTGATGAAGGTAGGCCCGACGAAACTTTTTGACTACGTTAGGTGATCTTTTGAATAAGTATTTTAGCGAAATCATGAATAAATATAATTTATGTAAGAAATTTCAAAAATTTAACCAGAGAAGTCTTCCATAAACGCAAAAACCGATCTAAGCTAAAGATGAGTCAATGTCCAAAACGTATGCGTTTTTGAAACATTTTCTGATGAAAATCTTTAAAAAAAATCACAAACAACAGGCTAACCCGTTGGCTCTAAAAAATTTGTTTGGCCTACCTTCCAGGGAGTGCTGACAAATATTTAAAAATAACAGCATGACTTGTTTATTAGTCTTGTTTGAAATGATTGTAATGATTTTTTGAGTCTATAATTATTTCTGATTTTGACATAAAAAAAACGGTTTTAAGGGGTCTAACAAATAGGCAAAAACTTTAAGAAGATTTATTTTAAATGAAAAGTTTGAATCAATAATTTGTTAATTTTGAAATTAGCGATATTCTCCGAGACTCTCATGACAACATCGTCAAAAAATTGCAAACCGAGAAAATCGAAAGAAAAGCTTGTCGGAACTTTAAAGACGATAAATTGAAAAATTGCATTGCAAGTTTAAGAGAACAGCTTCTAGTAACCTCCCAAAATGACTGTTGACCACATAGTGCAAATTCAAAAGTTGGCCCGAGATAATTTTGATTATATATCAGCACAAAACGCAATAACAGAGAAAATAATATAAAACTACAGGAGAATGATGGATTTTGATAACGATAACCTCTCGAAATTTTTTTCTCACAATAAAATATCAGCAGAAAAAAAACGTTTTGTAATCCGAAGTTTATTTTTTTCAATTTTGATCAAAATTTAGCATTTTTTAGGATTAAACTGTTTGCTGCTCTCTAGCACCACCTGTGAACTTTTCTCATTTGAGGCAATTTCGGGATCAATGGCAGTTGATTACTTCCTAGAGCGTTGTTTTAGCAAAATTCTGACATTTTTAGTATTTGAAATTTGACCTCTAGGGGGAACAACTACGGCCGTGAGAAGTCTCCACGTGAACTCTGGACACGCCATTTATAGCAAATCCAAAAACAGTGCGGTAGAAACCTCCGGAGGACTTCACGCTGAAAATAAAAATTAAAGTTTTGTATGTTACATTAATTCAAAAACGGGGCCAAAAAATTTCAGATTTTTGGTTGATTCGGGGGTTTTTTCATCATGCTGAAAGAATATAAAAAATAAATTAAATTATTTGGGAAAAATTTTTTCGAAGAAGGTCTATCGTAATCAAAATCACCAATAGGCTTTAAGGCTTTAAGGTAGGCAACATTGAAAATACACATTTCTAGCGCATGTATTAATTAATTATTTGATGGTACCGCCCATGCTAGTTTGTCTAGGAACACTTCACTTGAAAACGTCGAACACAGTAAATATCTCACGCCCAGTCCCTTAACTAGTTACAAAAATAAGCTGAAATAACGTTTTTAGAAAAAAAAATTTAGGCGAGATTTCCCGCGTATATTTATTCAAGAACTTGAAGGCCACAATGAGAGTTTAAGTTAACAATAGAAATAAAAACTCATCGTGTTTGGCACTTAAACTTAAAAGAATATGAATAAACGCACCGAGAAAATTCTTCAAAATGTCGAACAATTTAAATTCTGATTTTCAATTTATTTAATTTTATTGAAGTTAAACCTCAACCAATCAAAACTTAGCTACAGTTAATGAAATGAACTGCAAAATTTCGATTAAAATGAAAAGTTGCCGGGTCGGGATTTTGACAGCACCGTATGCAATACGGTCCGTAATCTCAAGAAACTGTACATCCCTGCTCTTATCAGCTTTTTCTTTTTAATTTTCACAAAATATCTATTATTTAGAAAAATACCCGACATTGAAAGAATAATTCTGAGGTTGTTATTTAAAAATCATTGATCTAATCGCGATTTCTTTGCTGCTTTTTAACTTGGCAATGGCATGGTGATTCATCAAGCTACACTTTTTCCAGAACTTTCTAGAATTCTGTGACGCAGTCAAGCAATAGGTGGCCAACGGCGTAAAATAATTAACCATAGCTAAGAAGAACAAAAAAAAGATTGGTATCAAAAAGGGCCTTAATTTACTTTACAAATGCTGTATTAAAGAACAGGTTACAAAATCGAAATTAATCCATCTCAAGTTCACAATTTTTTATTGTCTTTTTATGATCATATAGTAAGAGACGGGCAAAAATCAAGCGTTATTATTTCAACCTTTATTGATAATAATTAACCGACCAATCAGTCCCCAAATTTAAAACTTTCTGTTTTTATCATTTTAATCCCGTTGCCAACCTACATCAAGAATCTGCATAATACGCAATGTTATCGACCAAACAAGCGAGTCAAAAGGACAAAACAGAGGCAAAATTCAAAAAACTTCGAACAAGAATTAAAATGTGCAAAAAAGCGAAGATGGTTCCTATATAGACACTGGAATTCGCCCAGTTGAACTTGTGTCGGCAGAATTGAGAACAGGCAAGGGAACAAATGTAACAAAACAAGAATCAAATTATGTACTGTCAGACTTATTTGATGCAAAATGTGAAAAATCCCTCCTGCTAAAATGCGAAAAAAATGTTGTTTAATTAAGGTAAACGGCAAAAAACGACCATTTCAGATTTTTTTGGAGCGTTCTTTGATTTTGGACTAATTCAAAACCAGGAAAATATTTTCAAAAAAAATGAACCCACATCTGAAAATCCATCATCCTTATAAACCATCAATCATAGAGAATATGTGATTCGAAAACTGAAAAAAAATTTTTTTGGGCTCGAACATTTTACTTGCTACTTGAATCAACTAAAGAATAATTTTTACAATGTGATTTTCTAAAACATTATATAGTTAAGTTAAAACATACAGTATGTAAAAAAAATGTTCGAGAAGAACAAGGGAATTTCTCTGGACAAAGCCTATAATTTGGCAGATAATTAACTTTCATCTAGAGAAAATGACTTTGTGTTCCGAACAATTTTTTAATAACTGTAAAAACAGCTATGTAACTGTTTGAGAGCACGTGATTAATAAAAAAATTTAATTTTGAAAAATTGGAAATTATTGAATTCGTAACTATAAACTATTATAATTTTTCTGCTGTGATCCAACTTTTATTTTGCCGTGCCACTTCATTTAGGGAGATTCTCTGACTCGCTCGAAGCCCCATTCCGCACACATATATCATCAACAGTAATTTCTCGTAGGTGTACTGAAACGTTATTATAAATTGTCCATTGACAAATTGGTTAAATTTAAATAAAATCCTAAAAAATTTGTTTACTGCAAATATTATTGTGACGCCTAAGATTAGTTAC
>SCLH01001102.1:0-15488 GCA_004367855.1 Oikopleura vanhoeffeni | reverse complement strand
AAGAAAATATAAGGCCAACACTTGCTACAGTGCTAGTCAGTTTCCTTGTGTTTTCAAACCCTGATGAAAGTTTGGTTTACGATCGGACAGAGGTCCCACCGGGTTAAGATGCTTTCTTGCTGGCCCACAATGTTTGAAAAAACTAACATCTGCTGTCCGCACATAGACAAATCTGACGCACATTTTGTAGATTGATTCCATACTAATGGGCGGTAAAGTTTTTCGATATTACAAATTTAAATAAAACTAGTTATAATTTTTTCTTAATAGAACTTTAAAATTGAGAAGATGAGAGACTCGCTATCAGCTCAACGATCAGGAATTGTAAAGGGGATCATTCCGACCGGATTTCTATCCCATCCCATTTTTTGCCTATTTTTTGCTTAACTTACGCCAAAAAGTAGTGGAAAACCCAGCAAAAGCCATCCCTTTTACAATCGCTGGTCCGAGATACTGCAGATACAATGACAAAAAAGGAACTTTGTAATCAACGTTATTTTTTCGTGACCTTTCGGGTTTCTATTTTTAAACTGAGAATAAAAGTAGGGCTCAGATTTGTGAAATTCATGAAACTTTATTTTCAAATCAAAATTAATAACAAAACTAAATGAAATAACACGATTTTTCGAAATAACGGGAAGGCCAGACACCCACAACTTCTCACAGGGTCAATTTTAAAACAACATTTAGGATATCGAATATTCTATGAATTTAAATTAAATCTTACATCTTCTGAGAATTATTTTCGAAAATTGATAAGTTTGGCAACAAATCAACCTGAAAATTTGGTATATTCTTTAACCAAACGGAACTCCATCTCAATTAACGATTACTATCTCTATATTGCCGTGTTCCTAATTCCACTAATGTTGTCTTATTAATTGTTTTGGGTAATGACTATAGGCAAGGGCAACATTAGAAGGATTCGAACTCACGCTATAGAGATAGTTAACGTTTTGAGATGGAGTTCCTTGATAGAAGGATATGTCGTCAAAAACTTAATACAGGCTTTTAATTTGAGTGTTTAATTTGAATATGAAAACAGCACGCTGACTTAGTTTGATGCAGAAATCAAAAACTTCGTTTATTTGATAAAAATTAATTGGTGTTGTAAAAATATTCCTTGTTTGAAAGATTTCTAACGTTCTTGAGAGTCAATTCAGTAAAATTTCATTTGTAAATCGACGACGCGGACAACTTGGCACTCAAAACGCATTTCTACTTATTTCCATCCATCGGATTCCTCATGATTTTTACTTTTTAGGTAATGAAGATCTTGGATTCTGCGTATAATCAAGCTGTTGGCCATGCTGATTTTCTGCCAAACGGAGGACATAAATCAACTCGCGTTGTGGAACTAATAATTTTGTTTTGCTCCATGGTGAAGCGCCTTATTACTGGATTGATTCGTAGAACACATGACTGTGTATTCACAAATTGGCGTGCAGAACAGGTCAGGAGAAATTATTCTTTCTTCAAAATTAACTCATTCTTTGGAATTTTTTGGGGGCGTTTCATGAGAAAATTGGCTTTGGTATAAGTTCGCCATTTAGCTGTTATAATGATTTATTCAATTTGGGTTCATAGAAAAACACAAACATATCCAGAGTAATGAAGAAATTATTCTTCAAGGTCAGAATCATAAGGTCTCAAGATTTTTTTATAAAAAATAGAAAAAAGGGTCTATTTACAAAAACTCCAATCGCGAAAGTCGCTTCCAAAGCTTAAATTTTTAAAGACAACGTGCTCAATTAACTTCAGGAGCACCTGAAAATTTTATTTCATTTTTTTAACAACAAAACTCGAATTTTCTAATATGGCAAAATTATTTTCTGTAAAACAATTAACTTTGAGTTCTTAAGCCGTGATTCGAAAATCAAAAGTAAAAGATTCAGGATGAAACAATCGCTATCGACAAAAACTCAAATAACTCTACTCTACAACTTTAAATTTAGCAAAGACGTGAACGATGTGCATTCGAAAGAAACTTATTTCCGGAAAAATTCTATGATAATTATTTTTTTTAAATCGTTGAAAATAACTTGAGCTGTTAATATGGTGTTAATCATACGTAACTCCAGAGAAAATTCCTCAAACTTTTCAATGAAACATATCGGTTGACTCTATGACTAACTTATTACATTTTTATGGTCAATCGTTGATTTTATCATTATGTTAGTATTACTGGGTTGTCCAGGATAAATTTCTAAAACTTTATAAACTTATCAATTATTAGTTTGCGATTTAAAATCCTTATCAGTTATTTTTCTTACTACTTATTTTTTAACACTCTTGTAATTCAGGATTATCTAAATGGAAAATGTAACACTTGCATTGGATTCGGAATTGTAACAAAATGGGATACTCACGCAACAAAGCAAGTAGAAATACCCTGTATTTAGGAAACAAAATGCAAGTTCTCCTTATTGGTTAAACTTACTGCATTTTAATCAAAATAAAATTCGGTAAAAATTACAAGTCCGAGGATTTCTCAATTCTTCGACTCCTTTGCCGGATATATCCCTGATTTCACACTTTGTGAATAATCCCGGCCTACTACTAAAAACTACGTACTTACTATCAGAGCCGGGATACTAACAAAGTGGTAAAAGGGGAACCTATTACTGTCACCATTTCTGTTGAATGTTTCGGCAAATAAGACATTTTCTTGAAAAGAAAGAATCGATGTTGAGAAAACAATAACTCAAAAATTCCTGAATAAATTTACAAAATTTAGAACAATTTCAATATGATGATTTTTGAGCATAATATATAACTAATACTCTATGGGAGTTAAATCATTACTACTTTCAACATCATTAAGTGGTCCTATTTTTGAAGACTTTAATGATATTTAAATCACTCAGTTTTGCTTTATTTTTCATTAAGTATTTTTGGACTAAAAACTTTTTTTTAACCATTTAATGGAATGAAAAGTATTTTTTTTTGTAGAAAATGGAAAAATATTTAATGGCAAAAAATATTTTTTGCGTAATCAAAATGGTAAAATTTTGTACCTTAATCAAAAACATAATTTTATTGGAATCAAAAATGATACTTACAGTAAGTAATACTCCAAGCTTTTCAAACATGGCACTGGTCTTTTGGGCTCGATTATTAACAGAAAGTTGAATAATGAGTGAAAAAATATTTATTTAACAAAAATGACATAAAAACTTATTTTATTCGAATCTGGCGGCTTGAGTGTGGTTAGGATTTGTAACTCGTCTGTTCGAATCAAACCAGTTGAGTGCGTGCTGGTGAAATTTCTTTTTTCCCTTTTTTCCAATTTTTCTTCCGTTTAACGAATTTCAGTTACGAGTTTTTCGGAATTTAGATCAATTGATTTTCTAGTTTTCGCCAGCATAAAGTACATCAGTTCTCTGGGGTAATTTCATGTTTGTGAAATATAGCCCTTCAAGGCTGAAATTCTTCGTAAACTTCGTTTTCTGCTGAACCTAAAATTATTTTTATTATCGAAATCAGTTGAAAATGGTGCTTTCAAATGTTTTCCATGAAAATTTCAAAAAATAATTTTTTTTTTTTAACGTGTGGAATCATATCCCTTCTTTTCAAACTTTTGTTTAATATCCGGCCTGATAAGGAAACGTAGTGTGTTTTTAAGTAAAGACCCGGGTAATTAACAAAAAGTGTGAATAAAGGGTATATTTTCAGCATGAAACTATTTTTTAAAACATGGTTTGGAAGAAATCAGAAAAAAATCAATTAAGTGAAAATTATAAGTAGCAGATAATTTGTTTCTGGATAGCGGGCTTGATTTACCGGTTTGTCAACATGTCATGAAATAAATATGATTACATTTTTTTTATTTAGATTCCAAACTACAGGCCTGAGTTTGCTCTCATTAACTGCGTTTTTTCACGTCGAAAACAATAATTGGAACGGTGATTGGTCCAATATTTCAAGAATAACTTCTATAACGCAGTTTACAAGAAAATGCAGCTGTATCTTTCTTGGAAAATTTAAACAATACAGTGGGTCAGTACTTAAAGCTTACAACCGCTTTTTTTCGAAAATGTGAGCTTCACTATTACAGCAGGAGGGTCCGGCGTAATAGGTGAAAACGCTACGCAAAAACCTAACGTAAGCCTCCGCAATCGCTCACGCATCTGAAAATAAAAACTTTTTCTTTCCTGACGTCTGGCGTATAGGTGAAAGGCAAAAGATAGGCTTTTTTTTCAAAACTTCTCGGAAAAAAGATAGGCGGTTTCGAAAAAGCCAAATAAAGGGGGGAGGGGGGGCCCCCAATTGACAAATTTGTTTCGGGGGGGAAAAACAGGGGGGGGGGTGAAAAAAAAGGAAAATGGTTTTTTATTTTGTAGAGTTTTTAGTGACTGAATTGTTCAAGAAAAAAAGATTGAACCCCACCGCCCGCCGCCCCGCCGCCCCCGCCCCCATTAGTGTTGAATAGTATATTTAAAAATGTGTTTGAAAAAAAAACAAAAAAAAAACGTTTTTTTTTAAGAAGTCTTTGTTTTATTGATAAATGGTTTTTTGAGGTTTTTTTGTTCTTAAATCAAAAAAAGGGTTTGCGAAAGCCGAGCAGGGCGGTAGGAATGGGTAAGCATGTCGCAAGGTGCGTCACCGGCGATAGGAGAGGCCGCCCCCGCTTTAGTACAGGTGATTTGTCTTAAAAATTTGCACAATTTTTGTTCAAATAAATCCTTCAATTATTTCAAAGGCCATTTTTCAAACGATTACTATTTATATTTTTAGTTTTGAAAAATCAAGTTGAGAAATCTTCCTGGGAAATATTTTTTGCTATAATAAGTGCAAGGCAACTACAGTATAACCTATTTTCTTTGTAGTGGTGTAATTTTTTTTTTTTGATGTCACATTTAATTTCATTCTAGTAAATATGGTTTCTAGAATATAAATTTCCGCATTGATACGAATCAATACAGGGGGCAATAAGGCCCAGTCGCTATAAAATCTTATTTAATATATTTTGTTGAAAAAATTAATAAATATATTCTAGAAACCTAATTTCGAATTACGGCGTGAATAATTATCCAAAAGGTAGTCTTCTGAGGTTTCCCAAAACATTTACTTTTGTAAATTTGTGATGAAAATTGACCAAAAATAACCTAAAATTCTTATGTCTGACTGCCCTTTAACTAAATTTATAAATTCTAAGGTCTTGGGTTTAATTGACCAATCAGAGCGTATCTTCCCCGACGTCCGGCGTATAGGTGAAATCCGCGAATTAGGTGAATCCGGCGTATAGGTGAAGGTTTTCAGCGAAAAAAGTTTCACCTACATGTATATGCGGACCCTGCTGTACAAGGTCAAAATGCGGATTTGTAAGCTGCGCATGTTAGATCGGAAAAATAAGTTGTGATTTCACATGAGATGTCAAACTACTTTTAAAAAACTTAAACCTGAATTTTTTCGATAGGTTCAACAGCTCGGTTTGTTGTACGGGTTCAAGCACATTCAATTGAAGTTGTGTTTTTTGGATAAACGCTGAAATTATCCATAAAATTATCACAAAAGCTCCCATTTCTTTTATCTTATAAGAAAATTATTTCGGAAAAATTTATTCTTGACTAAAAGCTCAAATCGTTCGGATAAGGGTACAACGGATCTATATCCCCTTTATTGCCAACTCTGGCCTAAATTTGGCCAATCAAAGCGGAGGGGACAACGACGCGACGTTTGAAAACAGTTATCCGATTTATTGTAGATGCTCAAAACTGAGCACAATTACTAATGAAATAAACTTTAAAAATTGGCTGAATCGGACCAATATTCTTTTGTTTCTGAGATTACTGTATTTTCTAATTATTAATTTTTTAATATATTTTTGTTAAAAGATAGAAACAATGGTACTGATTGGACAATTTATTTTGTATTATTTCACTAGACACTTATTCACTAGACGCGCTTTTTGAGGGCCCAAATAAGAAATACGGATATAGCTTCAGCCCTTATAGCTTTTTCATCTCGACCAAAACGTTCGGATAGGTAAAGTCAGTGTGTATTTATCTTACTTTCAAATCATTTCAACCGAATACAACCCTCTTCAATCTGAAAAATGCTCATAAATGTAATTCCTAGCCATATTTAAACTGGGATTTCGACCATTGTTGAGAAAAACTCTGAGAATTCATTTGGCCATATTTGCTTTCAGCGGAATGTTTTGTAGATTTTCGTGAAGTAATCAATTTATTTCCTGAGGAAATTAGATTTGACCTCGCTTAGCAAATTTCAAATTAGATCTCGAAGTGTAGTCATTGCACCACCAAATGCATTTGAATTTGTATCAAATACAAAGTTTCAAAATCCCTGTGCTAATCGGCACTACATCCGGTGCAAACAGTGTGTCAATACATTTATAATTTGTAGTTTATCACACACTAATTAGAGCATCAAGAGATCAAAAAAATAATATAGAATCATAATTGCAGTTTTCACTGGTTTTTGTGGTAAATGCAACAATAAAAATTTTTTTTTAATCGCGAAAATTTTCTAAATATCCGAAATTTTCAATCAAAAATTAACTTCTTCATTATAAATTCCATTCAGCGCAATTTTATTTGATTTAAAACTGATCAATTCTAAATTTAAAAAACTACTTCCAGTCAATAATTATCAACAATTAAAGTACGTTTTTAATATCCTTCAATAAATTTAGATTTATTCCACGACAGGCCTTATATCAAAAGTCCAAAAAAACTTTACGGCACAATCGACCATATTGCCGGCTTTCTGAACAAAAAATAAAAAAATCCAGTCACTAAAATTAAGACAATTTTGCTGGCTTCTCATCGAACTCAAAACTTTTCCATAAGCTATAAGCTCTAAAACCTTTGTTTTTAAAAAACTACTCGTCTTTAACGCGGTTGACGCAGATGGTTGGCTAAAAGTTGTACCAGAGTGTTAAATGAATTTGTTATTTCAGGATAGATCTTTTCCAATCTATGTTTCGTATGGTCTTATCTTTATTGGTTCAGCTTACGAAACGAAGCCTTGTAAATTCCAAAAATTACTTACATAACCTTAGATCCAGCCCTCCTCCTAGAAGATGTTCACCTTCATTATGTTTCGAATTCCTTATTGTGTACACTTTCAGGCCGTCAGTATATAATGGGCAAAGCCCAATAATACTTTAATATACTTAAATTCTCTGCTTGAGTAGCTTAATGATCATTATTCCGCCCTAAGGGGGCGGAATTAATTAACATTTAAGTATCAACGAATTTAAGTTCATAAAGTATTATTGTACTTTTGATCACACATAATATAATGGATAATAAATTTATTTTGAGCATATATAATGATTATTGTTTTCCAAACGAAATATAAATTTTTGAGATGAATTTGAGTGCAGGCTGCGTAAACCGCTGATGAAAAATAAGGTTTTTTAAAAACTTTGATATTTTTTATCGTATTTATGAAGTACATAACATTTTTATGATTGTTATTTTTCATGCGAAACAAGCGTTCTTTAAATCCGAATGGAATAGATATCAAATGCTAATATTAAATTCGTTCCCTGTATAACTTTGATAAAATATTTGTTCGCGCATAAAGTCTTGATTGACCTCGAAGTTTTTAATTATTATTTGAGTGTTTTTATGGACGTCTTTTGAAACTCGACAAATTGTTTTTTAAAAGAGTACTGGTCGGCTTTATTTCATGAGACGTTTAAGGCATTTGAAAATGCTTCAACATGATCAGGGTGATGACAAAGTGTACGACCGACCAAATAATCATACAAAGTATTTTCGAAATTTTCGCGTTCCTTCGATTTTTTTCAAAGTATTCTCCTTAGAATAAAAAACTAAAAAAATATGAAAATTAATTGAAAAAAATCAATTTGATTTCAATTTAACAACTACAAACGTACAAAATATCATCTGACGCAAGCCATGCTTTCTGATCAATGTTTTCAGTGGCTTTGTTTACAGCATACTTACAAAAAAATCAAAGCGCTTTTAATTCGAAATTTTTCTCTGGGTCCTCAAAAAAATAATTTCGAGTTTGAGGTCGAATCTAAAAAGTATCTTTTATGTATCGTGTTGTAACTTGAATTTAACAATTTCATGTAACTTATTGGCCTTTCTTTTATTTAATGCCTTCATTTGAACATTTGTAACTTTAACATGAATCAGAAACTTTTATTTAAGAATGATCCAATGAAGTCGCTGAAATTTTTCATCATAAATTATGCAATTTTAAATCATTAAAAAAAACAGTCGAAGGCGTTTCTTAATTTGAAAGTTTTGGTGACCTTGAAGTTTCGCCGTGTTTGTTTGAGTGTTCTATGGACTCAATTATCAACTGAACATGTGTTTTTATCAGAGTTTTTTATACTGTCTCCCATCTTAAACACTCAATATCTGAGCAAGCCGGTTTGATTTAAACCAGTTTTGCGTTCATATTTTTTTAATAGGGCAACTTCTGCCCCAGCGGAAAAAACATTATTCAAAGAATACGACAATGAAATCAGCTAAATGTTTGGCGACCAACTAATAACAGTATTTATTAAAAAATTTCAGCGATTCGGGCCTTTTCGGCGATATCGCACTAGTCGGCGATATGAGACACAAAATAAATTTATTGTGCAAACAATTAAACGCTGGGCGGTTCGCAGATTGAAGTCTATCCTTTTACGAAGGAAGTAGATATTTCTAGTTTGTCATTACATTTTGTACGTGCAGTTAGTGTCCAATGTAGCAGACCAAATTAAATAAATATTTTAAATTTTAATCCTCAACATCGCACATTTAAGTCGAAATTGTAAAAAGTTAATTTGGAACACAATCTTGAAATGACGTCATTCATGAACATACCGTAATTTGTGATAAAATTTAAAAATATCTAGGCTTCGCTTTCTGGGCTCATCGGCACTGGAAGGATTTGGCTAATACAGTAAAAATTGCATAGTTTTTTTCGGCAATTTTGCAAAATTTTTTTTTTTTTTTTTTCGACGATATTTGGCGGACGATATCGTTCTTTTCCTGTAAATCGTGTCGAATTTTGATATTGGTTGATAAGAACAAAAACCTTGTTGAAAACCTGATCTATCCAAGATATTAAATTTTTTACATTAACCTCTACAGGTACAAAAATAAATATTTATAATTTGCTTGACTTTATGGAACGTATCAGGAGATTGAGGTAGAGAAAAGGTTTCGAGGCCAGAAGGTGATCTGAATTTAACCTCTAGGCGAACATGTTATTTTTTGCACTTTGCGCAACATTCGCACTTCACATTCGATCTTTTCGCGTTTTGAACGCATTTGTCAAGAAGCCTCAGGTAAGACAATGCCGGCTTCGAGAAAGAGTCGACCAAAAGCGCGGTCGGGCACATCACCATTTGCTGAAGCTCGCATACACATCACACACGGAATCATTCGGTTCACTTCTCGATTTTCAACGGGAAAAATGGTGGGATGGGAAATTCTTAACAAAATTAGTTTAATAACCAGATAATTTTTAAGCAGCTGAAGAATCAAGCAATCAAACAACTTTCTTAATACATGTATTAAGTTTCATTTTTAATTAAATTGAAATTTATATCCGCTGTTATCAACACTTTTGGTAATATCTTGGTCCTACTACTTAAACCACACTTCAAAACATCACACTACGTTGGCTTATCACGGGCCGGATATTACAAAATGTGATAAGGGATATGTTTTTTTGTTACTTTCACTTTTATCTTTATTCATCACTTTAAGAGGTTTTAAAGACGCAAAAAGCATTATATGAGCCATGCTTAAGGTATACAGGTGAGCACTTTCTGCAAAAATTGAAAATGCTAGAGGAATAATTATTAAGGCTCATGGCTCCATAACTCAAGGGGCATGAGTAGGGTTAAACGCGACAACACTCGAAAAACCAACCTCGGGAACCGGTGGTCGATTTTTTTTGAAATTTTCAGGAACAAACCTAAAAAAAAAATAAGACCCCAAGAAAGACCAAAAAAAAATAGTCAAAATATTCAACTTGACTTTAAATGACCTAATCGTGACCCCGAGGAGACGCTAAAGAAATCTCAAAAAACAACTCGAGAACGCGTGGTCAGATTTTTCTTCCAAATTTTCAGGAATAACTAAAATGACCTCAGAAAGACCAAAAAAAATAGTCAAAATATTCCACTTGACTTTAAATTGACCTACCCATGACCCCAGGAGACCCTAGTAATCCTCAAAACCAACTCGAGAACCGGTGGTCGGATTTTATTCAATTTTTCAGACAACTAAAAATGACCCAGAAGAACCAAAAAATAGTAAAAATATCCTAATTGACTTTAATGACCTACCGTGACCCCAGGAGACTCTAAAGAAATACTCAAAAAACCACACTCGAGAACCGGTGGTCGGATTTTTTCAAACTATCAGGAATAACTAAAAAATGAACAGAAAGATCAAAAAAATAGTCCAAAATATTCCAACTTGACTTAAATGACCAACGTGAACCCAGGAGACTATAGAAATCGTAAATTCTGAACGCGCTAACTGGATACATTTAGACACTTTAGCAAATGAATGAAAATACAGAGGCCTTACTTGAACACTAAACTTGACAACTAATGACCTGAAGTGACCCCAGGTGACCTAAGAACCCGAAACATAACTTCTGACCGCTCATCAGATTACTTTCAAACTATGCAATGATCAGAAGAAATACGCCGGGAGTTCAAAAAAATTAGTTAAAAAATTGCAACTTGACTGAGTTGCTCTGAAGTGACCCCAGGTGACCTAAAACCCCCAAATTGGTAACTTTTGAAATAGATATGCAACCTATCATGCAATTTAAACTGGAAAGTATAATTTTTTTAAACGATCCACGAGAAAATTTATCGAAAAATGTGATTTTATTTTTTTTAAGTACAGTAAGTAAGATTTTGCCTTATTTTTCGATTTGAACAAATCTGATTTTCACCGTTTTGATTGGTCGTGCAATCTGGAAAAGACGTAGGTATTTTGCCAAAATTGATCGTTCTCATTGACGGAAAGCAAGTTATCGCAAATGAAAGAAAAAAAAAAAAAAAAAAAGGATGCACATCTTACATACTGTTAGACTGAGTCTACTAGACCCTAAAAGGAAGTCACTCAAACCCTGATCTGATAGTTGGCTCCTGTATAGACCGTTATTATAAAACTTTTTCTGTTAAATTCAGGCAATGTAATTTTTAGTCTATTATGAAAAAATATTTGGAGAAAAATTAAAAAATGCTTCTGAAACGGGATCGGGATCCCGAGTCGGTATCGGGATATCTCGACCCGGGTCGGTATCGGGCGGGATCGGGATTGACATTTTTCACTTATGTCAGGACCGGGACGGGATCGGGATGGAAGTTGAAAATTTGGTCGGGACCGGGATGGGATTGGGATCCCGAGTATTTTGGATCCCGTTTTGGAACAACCCTCATTTTCAGCATTAATTTCTGTTTTGAGCATAAAAAGCTCAATTTTTTTTAGTTTTCTTATGGCAAGGATCGTACTCACATAAAAATTTGCTTATTTCCGATTTTTTTTTTAAAAATAAAATGTGCGAAAATTTTTGATAATTTTTTGGTTATTTTGACAAAAAATAAACGTAAGCGGAACACTTTGTAAGCTAAAATCTCCAAGACCCCATCTTCGTTACTTAATTCTATTGTTTCAATTTATGCAGAATTAACAAAGCTTTAAGATGCGCATAGCAATATTTTAACCGTCATTTTCCTTGGCCAAAATACCTAATAAATCGCAATGAAATAAAATTCTGAAGCATTGACTTGAATTCGATCTAGAAATTGACGGCATTCATGACGCGCTCAAAGTTATATCTAATAATAACTTCAAACTAGGCGATATTTGCTCTTTCGGCGATATATCCTGTTCAGCGTGAAAAACACAAAAATTCTAAGAATGTACTAGACTGGGAAATAAGTGTACACTCACCTGTCGCTTAAGATCTCCATTCTACACCACACTGACATTTTCTCTCCAAAATCCATATGAGAATATCTTTGTCCTGTACTTAAGATCGGAAAAATAAGTTTGATTTCACATAGAGATGTCAAAACTTAAAATTGAACCTGAATTTTGTTCGATAGGTTCAACAGCTTCGGTTTGTTGTACGGGTTCAAGCACATTCAATTGAAGTTGTGTTTTTGGATTAACGCTGAAATTATCCATAAAATTATCACAAAAGCTCGTCATTTCTTTATCTTATAAGAAATTATTTCGGAAAAATTTATTCTTGACTAAAAGCTCGGTCAAAAATCGTTCGGATAAGGGTACACGTCTATATCCCTTTATTGCCCTCTGGCCTTCATTTGGGCAATCAAATAGCGGGGGGGGGAAACGACGCGACGTTTGAAAACGAGTTATCCGATTTATTTTGTAGATAGCTCAAACTGAGCACAATTATATAATGAATATAAACTTTAAAAATTGGTCTGAATCGGACCAATATTTCTTATTGTTCTCTGAGATTACTGTAATTTTCTAATTATTAATTTTTTAATATTAGTTTTTGTTAAAAGATAGAAACGATGGTCTGAATTGGACCAATTTTTATATTGTATTATTCACTAGACACTTATTCACTAGACCGCTTTTTGAGGGCCAAAATAAGGAAATAACGGGATAAAGGCGTTCAGGCTTATAAGCTTTTTCATCTCGACCAAAACGTTCGGATAAGGGTAGAGTCAGTGTGTATTTATCTTACTTTCAAAGTCATTTCCAACCGATACAACTCTCTCAATCTGAAAATTGCTCATAAATGTAATTCCTAGCCATATTAAACTGGGAATTTTCACCATTTTGAGAAAACTGCTGATGAATTTCATTTGACATATTGCTTTCAGCGGAATGTCCTTGTAGATTTTCGTGAAGTAATTCAACATTTATTTCCTGAGGAAAATTAGATTTGACCTCGCTTAGCAAATTTTCAAATTAATCTCGAAGTGTATCATAAGTCCGGCAAATTGCAGCACCAAAATGCCATTTGATTTGTGTATAAATACAAAGTTTTCAAATCCTGTGCTTAATGGCACTCACCGGTTGCAAACAAGTGTTGTCAATTACATTTATAATTTGTTAGTTATCATCACACTGATTAGACATCAAGAGATCAAAAAAATAATATAAAATCATAATTGCAGTTTTCACTGGTTTTTTGTGGTAAATGCAACATAAAAATCATTTTTTTTAAATCGCGAAAATTTTTAAATATTCCGAAATTTTTTATCAAAAATTAACTTCTTATTTTTGTAAGTTTTATCGGATTTAATAAGTCAAGTTTATTGCACCCTGATAAGTTTTTATAATTTGAAAAAATGAAAAAACTCATAATATTAAAATATCCTGAATCTATTCCGTAAATTGTTCATTGGGGTTATTGGACAACCAGGAGGATTTCGAATTTTTCTGAAATTTTGAAGATCAAATTGACTTTGTTCCTCATTTTCATCTGGAATTTTGCTTAAAACCTCAGGTTGATTACTTTCAACATTATTTGGTGGAATTTGATTTGAAACATTTCGTTTTTCTAGATGATTGTCAGGTTCATTTTCGATTCGACTTCCACTATTATTGTCATTTTCGGCATCTCTAAGTTGGTCAGCAAGGACATTATTTGCATATGTCTGCACAGCAAGGTGTTGATTTCGGCTTTCTTTGATTTGATTTTGACTATTTTCTTAAATTTCCATTCATACTGAAAAATATGATTTTTCGGAAAAATACGAAGCCGATATTTTGAAGTTTTAGTGTTCAAATCTTAACAAATAATATTTTTTGACTAAATTTAGAAAAAAAAACTTTGAAAAATAAAAAAAACGCGAAAAATAGTTTTTTGTCAAAATCTATTACCTCCCTGAGTTTTTAAGGAACAACAATGATTCATGATTGAAATTAACTGGACAGAACGTGAGCAGACCGCTGAGCAGAGTTTTTGGAAACATCTTTGATTTAGCTTTAGAGTCCCCAAAACTATTATTTTGACCCTATGTTAACTATGTGTGTGCAAAATCTATGCGTGTGCAAAATACTGTTTTTTGGTGATTTTGGAGCCAAATCCAAGATTTTCCCCAAAAACTCAGCTCAGCGGTCTGCTCACGTTCTGCTTTGTTAATTTAAATCATGTATAATTGTTGAATCTTGAAAACTCAGGAAGGAGATACAATTTAAGAAAAAAAAATGCGTCACTTTTGTCAGCACGTATCTGAATGGACGAGCCATCCGTCACTTTTGATGTTTTTGAGGATGCAAGATTTTTGTTTAAATATATTAAAGAGAGGTAAAAGTTGGTCTAACAATTTGTATTTTTGCGAAAATTCGCTATTGAAACCACCTTATAATGCGACGACCACCCTTCTTAATCGCGAAATATAATTGAAAAATAAAGGTTATGTTTGTAAATTTTATGAAAAACCTCAATAATTGTGTAAAGCTGTGATTTGAAGCACCCTAGCTCCGCAAGTTTCACGATCGTTGCCCAACTATTTTTGATCGCTTTAGTGTTGCTTGTTTTCGTGGCCCTTTTAAAAGAATTAAAAATTTCAGTTTTTAAAAAAATTTTTGTATCAGCAAATTGATTGGCGCACTTTTACCAACCTAAGTTGATCTTAAAAATGCTTGTTAGCTCTAAAGTGCGTGTTCGCATCCCATAAATTTTGTTAAAGTGATTGCGTTAATAATTTAAGAAAAAAATAATTTTTGGCGCTCCCAATAGCAAGCACTCTTGCCTATAGTTATACACAATACAGTCACTAATACAACATCAGTGGGATTCGAGCACGCGCTATAGTGATAGCAAGCATTTTTAAGATCAAATTAGGTTGTTGAAAGATTTACCTAAAATTAGAATAATTAATTTCACCGAAAATTTATCAAACCAAGAGCAAGTTCAGGAGTGTTTCTGGATTCAAAAAGTTAAAATTATCTTAAAAATTTTGCAAATTATTAATTTTTAATTCGTAACGAGGCACTCTCCAAAAATAATCGATATTTATAATTTCACCATTCACCGTTACAGCCATCGTTTTTTTCTATGTGTTTCACTGTATGAGGTTCATATTTTTTAATTTGATTTAACATTTTAAATTTAATTTAATATTTTCAGTATAATTTCATATTTGATATCGAATATTTTTAGCTGAGCTTTTGTATCCGCAATGCGTTGATTATAATTATTCTTTACCAGACTCAAGAATATTTTTGCAGATTAGTTTTTTTAAACTTTCAGAGTGACCAACGCGTTGATCACTAATTAAGCATCTTTATCGGACTCAGATTTATTAAGTTTTGGTTGAATATAATTCTAACTTTTTAAAAGCATTTAAACAATAAATTGGCATTTTAAACATATAACCGATAAAGATCAAGTACATTTTATTGGAAAACTGGAAACATCTTCTCCGCATTAAATTGATGCGTGTACTGGTTCATCACAGTTGTTTTTAGGTGAGCGGTCATTATTGAATATTAGACAACCGAATAGACGAGGTTCATATTAAGAAT
>SCLH01001101.1:138493-153517 GCA_004367855.1 Oikopleura vanhoeffeni | reverse complement strand
AACAGGCGAGAATAATTTCTTCCAAACCCTGGTGCCACATTTCATTTAATAAAAACATTACATTCTGATCGGGCGGTTCCAACACGTTTATTTACGTTTAATAAACGCATTGGGAAAAGCATAATAAATCGAAAAAGACCAAAAACTCTTTATCTAATGAATAATTACAAACAAATAATTATAATTAAAGTTACTATCACTGCGAATAATATTTTTGATTTTTAGATCCAAAAATTTTCATTATCAAAAATATTTTTGAATTTTTTTGCAAAAAATACAAAATTACAACTCAATTTTATATCGTAGGAATATCATCGAAATAACCGTTTTTTGCACGTCAACGAAAGCTATTTTTTAAGTATAGTTGCACAATTTCCTCCACCAAATTTATTTGTGATTTTTGCCAACATCACGTCATTTTCTAAAAAAGGTCATTTTCGACATTTGAATTGCCGATGTCTTTTAAAATACTTGACCCAAAAAATCAAGTTCACTACATCGAAATCAAGAGATTCTGGAGAGCACTCTCAATTGTTTTCAATTTTGATAAAGTCGCTTTTTGACCAATGAGAAGACGGGATTTTTCGAAAAAATTGAAATTTTCGATATTTTTTTCTTGGTCTCTAAAAAATTCAGAACAAATTGTCTTTTTTTTCGTTTTTCTATTAGTACTGCAAAATTCCGATGCTGAAAAACTGTAAAACCTTAGCTTCAACTAAGCGAATTGTACGAAAACAATCAAATTTAGATGATAATTTATTGTCAGTTTTGTGTAATTTATTGTCAGTTAAAAATTTCCTGTCTTTTTATGAAATTGAGACAAACTTGTATGGTGGAATCCGAATAAGTCAAAGTCAATCAAACTGTCAAAAATCCCTGATTCATCTTTCTTTCAAGAAATTGACGATTACATTTCTGATCTTTCGAAATCAGAGACAAACCAAAAAATGAGATGAAACGGTTTTGTCATTTAAAATTTTTTCTCTTTTTTTGTTGTTATTCTCCATCAGTCTACCTTGAGCCTTTTTTGAGTTAATTTGGTAATAGAATTATTTATTAAATTTTGAAAAAAGAGAACACAAAGAAGTCCTCCACTTAATACTTGCAGAGCCCACATTATAGAACTTAAAAATTAGAAAATTAGAGATATTATGCCAATTCTATTCAGAATCTGAATTTCAGATAACAATTGAGGTTATTAAAAGATATAAAAATTGAGTGAAATTTGTAAAGGTTACAAGAGATACAAAAGGCTGAATAAAAAATGTAGGCTTAACTCAAAGGTGATCGAGAAAATGGTGTGTTTTCAAAATCATTTTTTTTCATAAATATTTATACAGTATAATTTATACTGCATGAAATTTTAAAATGTTAAAATAATTTCCTTGGCACCAATCAGCACGCGGTTGAACATTTTTCTCCTGCTGATTGGATATATCTTAACTTGTACGCATAAATGAAATATTTCACATAAAACATTTGACCGAATAGTTTTAATATCCTAGATCAAATCAAGTGGTTTCTTATGGGGAATTTGGAACTTCCGTTTTAACTGGTAGCCCCAAGCGTTCGGGCAATGAAGAGCGGCCCTCCGAGAGCTTCGAAAAAGAAATAAGGTTTTTTGATGAACCGCTACGCAAAATAATATTACATAACCTCAAACAAATTTACTCAAAAACAGGGGAACTACTGAATTAATAGGCAATTTATAAATTATATTCCATTAAGTTTAAACAAAACATACAGGTTGACCTCACCGGAAAAATTAATACTGGAAATTTGAAAGTATTCTCATCAAGACTGATGATTTATTAATCATCAAACACTTCGATTAAAACTTTTCCATCATTCAATTTAGATACGATATATGCGCGCATATAAAATGCCGCAGTTTGAAAACCGTCTTGACCTCAGTCTAAAAACCGCATAAAAACACCATTTTAAACAATTGGGGCTAATTACCAAGTCAGAATAAATTAGAAATTTTTAATAATTAAGAAATCAGGTTATTTTTGATTGATTTCTGTTTTCACAGACAAAAAAATGTAAACGTTAGCCGAATGGAACCCAGGAGTAATGATCTATAAAGAGGCCGTCTGAGAGTCCATTTCACTTTACAAAAAACCAAGTTCATTTTGCTAAACATACTTCTAGATATATTATAATTTTCAATTTTTTAGAACTGTGAATATGAATAACGAAGACGTCACCACTACAGAAATTCATTCCGAGGAAGTCAAATCAAACAATTTACCTGAGCCCGAATCATCAGAGGTAAGAGATCAGTAACTGATCATCAGTTGTTATAAACTCTTTCGTGATAACTTTCATTTTGAGAACCGTGTTCTCAGAACACTCAGCAAAAAAATTTCTCACACTCGGATTTGTATATTAATATTTGATAATCAACTAAAAGCGGAAAAAATGTTGATTATCAAAGAATCTCCAGGATTGTCAGATATATTTTACTAATCAG
This sequence comes from Oikopleura vanhoeffeni, assembly GCA_004367855.1. Lineage (NCBI taxonomy): Eukaryota > Metazoa > Chordata > Appendicularia > Copelata > Oikopleuridae > Oikopleura > Oikopleura vanhoeffeni. Next base: position 151,041 of record SCLH01001101.1, on the reverse strand, counting down.
GGCGGCTGAGAAACTAGTTGAACTTACAATCTGAAGTATTCATGGCCACATAAGTTGTGTGGCAACCTTAAAGAAATACATCGGCAATATTTGCCCAAAAATTTCGGCGATATATTGGCACTAGCGTGTCCGAGGTCAGATCAACTGTGATTTTTTTTTGTCGTAATGACACAAAATTACCACCAAACGACAGATAATTTGATAACGAAGAAAAAATTTCAATATAGCATGTAAAATTTTGGCCACTTGGTGGCGAAATTCGAGTTTTAAATGATCCTGTGACTGCTAACACTTTCTTATATGTTGAAAATATAGTCCAAACAAATCTTCACAGATTAGGTTTAATAAGTAAAAAAAAAAGTAGACGAAAAGTTGGAAAATTATGTTTGAAAATAAAAAAAATTGAAATTTTCTAAGGATTTCATTTTGTTTGCTCTCTAGCGCCAGGAGTTTTATCAAAACATTATTTATTTAATATTGAATTTGAAACTTGAACAATTTCACATTGTTGAAATACAGAAATTACTAGCGAAAGTTATAATAGAAGCCGCTAGAGAGCAAAATAGGTTTAAGAGCAAGTAGATTTGGGAAACTGAATCGTTAAAAATTACGATTTGGTGTCAGACGTCGTCAAATTTTTATGCTGCAAAAATATGAGACTAAACATCCGGCACAGACCATGATCAGCACATCCGGCGATATGTGGACAGAAATAACTTTTTTGTTCAAAAAGTGAAAAATGCCTTGGCGTTCGAAATGACGTCATGACTCATGACGCGTCATATGTAGGGACCGAACCGGCAAACTTTCTGACTAAACCATAACAGTTTACCATATAACATTTTTCTGATTTTATTTATAAAGGAGTTTATTTCTAAAGGAGTTCCTTAAAGAGTTTCACCATAGGTTCGAATGAAGTGAATCACCAAAATGCGTATAATTTAATACTCCACCAAACGCAATCAAGTTAAAGTTGAAAAGAGTGAATTTGGGAAATTCAATCATGAGAATGACGTCATTCATGACGCCAACAAAGTAATTTGTAATATAAATCTGAAAAAATTCGGCGATATTGGCACTGGAGGTATAATGGCAAAAAATCGTGAAATTGCGTAGGTTTTTTTGGGCGATTTCGGTAAATTTGGCGATATTGGGCCGATTAAATTATCGGGTTCTATAATGTGTACAGTATGTGCTTTTTTAGTGCGAACAGAATCGCAAGTGTCCGGGAGAGTGGTCTATAATTTGAGGAGAATTGTCCCGAATTGTTTATTTTTTGTTCGCATGAAAAAAAACATACTGTAGTATGCGGCATACTACAGTATTTTTTTCGTGCGAACAAACTGTATACTGTATGTGAGATATCTAGCCTAAACAAAAAAACCGAAGCCAAACTGAAAAATTAAATTTTCAGATTATTTCATGAAATGACGATTTTTTCATTTTTTAAACCGATTCCGACAAAATTTTTCGATAAAAAATTCAAGAAACTTTCCAGAATTTTCATTTGTAGGAAATACAGACAATTTGGACAATATTTTTGTACTGAAAGTAATATTTTTACCAACTAAAAGCAAGAAATAATTTTTATAAAATATATTGGTGTGAAAACTGAATGAATTAATTTGGATTCGTGTCAGAATTCCCTTTGTTTTCACGCATGAGTGCACAGTGGGATATCATGGGAACACTAAAGGTTTTATGAGTTTTTATGGCTAAATATTTATACTGCAGAACTGTTTGAGAATAAAACAATAGACATATACAGTCACTATTTGCTGTGACCAATTCAACATGAATTTAGTTTATCTTTCGAATATTAAATTAGCTTCTTTTATTTGCTTATAAATGAGAATGAATACAGAATGAAATTTTGACGGTCAATAATGGACCAAAGTTCCGCTTCCGCTAAACTAACAAATCCTAATACCGCATGAAAACGAAGCCAAAAAACACATTTATTGAGAATATCACATGCTGGACTTAGTTGTTTCGTATATTACTAGTGATAATTTACAGTAAATTATTACCTACACAAATCGTTCATAGGGCTCTAAACCGTTTATTTGAAATATAGATATTGAACAGCATATCTTTTATTAAAAATTATTTAAAAAATTGCGTATTTTTTCGAAATATTTAGAGTCGGTCCGACTCGGTCGCATCGGCGCTTTATATGTTTGCAATCTTTTCAACTTAAAAATATAATACTGTACCTAGTTTACGGTACTATTTTTTTTTAATTTAATTTGGCATGCAATTTTCTGTAGTTACTTTTTGGTATATATTTTTGGTATATGAATAGCCAGGCTATTATAGCCTACATAATTTAGGTCTATGAATTTTACGGCTGTATAAATGTGTGTTATTTATGACATTACCTTTTCTTTAATACGCCGATGGTGTACAAATCTAAAAAAGATTTATCGGTGATATAAAATATTACCAAAAATACTTTTCGAGTTGTTTTAGACATAAATTATGTCACAAGCTGTTTGATGTTAATTTTTTGAAGTTATAAATAAAAATTGCCGAAATCACTAGAAAATATTGCCAAAACCCGCATTTTAGGTTCGATCTCCATGAAATTGAATTTTGTTAGCCGACTGCCCGTTGGCGTTTATTTCCCACAAAAGTGGTTAAGGCAGCCGGTTTGACCTCTTAATTACCGGGCAAGTTCAACTCAATTCGGAGAAAATTTATAAGAAAGGATTTAAAAATATCTTGACTTTGTAAATCTATCCACTACTTTTGAGATCAAAAAATAAAATAGTGAAATTATATTTTTTATCAAACAGAAGTCACTCCTGATCTTGAAGTATACTTACGTTTAAGGGGGTACTGGTCGCTGGTTTTATGATGCCTTTGGGGCATTGAAAATGCTCCAAATTGATTTGCGATGATTAAAAAGTGTACTACCGACCACATAATGAAAATTTTTCGAAGTTTTTGCGTTTTTTCGATTTTTTTCTAAGTATTTTTTTCAAATGAAGTTCAAAAATAACGTTTGTTTTAATTAAATCACTAAAACTTCAAATTATCAATTTGATTTCAGCCAACTTTCTGATCAGTGTTTCAGTGGCTTTCTTTTGAGCCGACATACAAAAAGATCGAAGTCCTTTTTTTCAAAAATTTTCCCGTGGGTCCTTAAAAAAATTATATTTCAAGGTTGAAATCTTAAAAAATGACCAAGTTTACTGTTTGTATTTGTATGACCTAGCTTAGAAACAATTTTTAAAAATTTTTCTAGGAGTTTTTCCGACGGATAATTGCCAAAAAACCGTGGTTTCTCCATATTCCAGAGAAACTAGAGCGAAATTTTAAAAACTGACCAAGATTAAGTTTGGTTTACCACTTTTACAAGTTATGTCAAAATTGCAGCTAATCTCGACATAAAACCTGGGAGGAGATAGTTTTACCATTTTTGCTTACGTCCTCTTGTGTTGCTTGTGTGTGAAGGAGTGTATGCATACAAACAATTTTTGGCACATATTTCACGCAAGCTCAATTATATTAAATATTAAGACCAGGAGAACCAGGGGCCAAAGTTAGAACGATATGAATCTGCACACTCCTAGAGTAAGTAAGTTCTCTTTTTTAAAATCACAAAAAAAAGTTCTGAGTCATCTACTAGTCAGAAAGTAGGTTTAAAAAATTCCATTTATAGCCTTAAGGGGGTGGTGATAGTGATTTTTGGGATTTCAGAGGCTTTCGTACGTCCAGAACAAATGCAGACTTGACATTTTAAAAACATTCATTAAGGAAGATCTATCTTGATCTCGCGATTCCATTAGATAGTTTAGTACCACTCCCCAAACCATCTTGTTAACCGCGGGTTAAAAAAACCCGACCACCAGAGTCCTCGCTCCAAGCTTTTTTCAAAAGAACGGCAAGGATCATAAAGGGCTTGATTCGGAAAGTTTTGAGATATTTTTTTGTTTCTTTTTAGGAGGTGGTAGAATCCAGGAAATGTCTGAAGAATGTTTTATTTTTAATATTATTTTTTTTAATTTTTTAAAGTGTACATAACGACCTGGCTGGGTTGTTTTTTTCCGATTTTTTGCCTCAGGGTCAGCAATTCTGGTTGAAATGGTGCTGGAAAAACTCCTGGGTTTTTTCCCTCGAACGTTTTGAATTAAAGGCTTTTCTGTGGAAATGCAAGAACGTCATTTTCCGAAAGTAACAAGCCCAAGGAGGGGTTGGTAAACAACTCTGGCAGAAGTACTTTTTTTTTTTTTGACAAATTTCTCCCGACCTGATTGGCTGTGGAATCGAGACTAATAAAAGTGCGCAAATCGACAATTTTGAATATGGAAGTGAGAATTAGAAAAAATTAAAATGCCATACCAAGATTCCTGGGTAGGTTTGCTGTAAAACGATGATAGCAACTAGGTCTGATTTGAACAGAAACGGTGCTAGAAAATTAACCCAAAATATTTTGTTGAAAAGTTTAATTTTTTTCTAGAATCCGCTGTGTCTTCAATAGCAACCATAGTGCTAATGTTTTCCAGCAAACCGTACCCAAGGAACTTTTGATGGCATTAAATTTCTAAATCTCCCACGTTTCATATCAAATTGTCGATTTCGCGCACTTTTTTGGTCGAATTCCAGTCAAAATCAGGTAAAATTCCGAAAAGTCATTCCCTGCAAGTGTTCCACCGACCTCTTTGGGCTTGGTTACATTCGAAAATGACGTTTCTTGCATTTCCCAATTTAATCAAAACCGTCGAAAAAAACCCTTGTTCCGGCACATTCAACCAGATTGCTGACCCCTGAGGCTAAAATCAAAAAAATAAAGCTCCGTCACTAAAATCAGAACAATTTTGGATTCTCATCAAATCTCAATAACTTTCGCGATATAAAGCTCTAGCGATCCTTGTTCTTGAAAAAAGCTGACGGGACTCGTGTTTAACCGCAGTTCATCAGAGTTGGGGGTGGTACGATATCTAATGGTGCGAGTCCAAAGATAGATCTTCCTAATGATGTTCAAAATGTCCAGCTGCATTTTTCTGACCGTACGAAGCCTCTGAAATCCCAAAAATCACTTACCACCCCCTTAATTTGTAACTTTTTAATTAAGATTATTAAAGATTTTTATTAAAGTTCTAAGGAATGTGCTGGCAGTGAAAAATGCTACATTGAAAAGAAAAAAATCGTATTTATCGATAGTTCACTATCAAGAGTGACTTCAGTGGGATAAAGGCCATGGTTTTTTCAGATGCAAATGTGTTAAAGCCTTGAATATTTTAGATTTTTATGTATTTTTCAATAAAATTATATATTTTTATAATAAAGTCAAAATATTTTCCGCTAAAAAATGTCAAAAGGCTATAAATAAAATTCGCAATTTTCATTTATCATTGATATTCAACTTTTTACAGTAACAACTAATGATAAAATTATTTTAATTGAGCATCGATCACGGAAGTAAAAAAAAGAAATATTGTCTCGTTGATAATCCGTTATATGGAAATGTGTCTATAAATATTAATATTTGACAATTTTTTTATGACCACGATGACCGATTTTCTATTGTATTTTGAAAGCGAGATATAAATTTTTAATTTCCCAAAAAAATTATTTCTTGTAAATGTGTACGTTTTTAAAAGACGAATTTCCCGCACCAAGTTTATAGTGAAGGATATATTTATTATCCAACCGGAAACCCACATCGAAGCCGGTTAACTCGTAGACTTTAGACATGAATCTGAACCCAGACTCGATTTTAGCCAACGTCGCCATACTTTTAAATCGGCCATATTAGCAAAGTTTCGTTATCAACATTCATTTTTCGATAGCTTAAAATAATATTTAGCCAATTTGCTATACAAATGAAAAAACAGAATAACATTTTAAACGAATTTAAAGGCATTTAATGAGGATAAGAAAACAAAAAGTTGCGAAAATTACCTCCTGTTACAGACAAAAGTGCAATAATAAGATGAAATTAAACCTCAATTTATATTTGCAATTGCCTCATATAAAACTTCAAATGATTTTCTATCGCTCTGTCTAAAAATAATTATATGTTTTCTACAAAATTCTTTAGCATAATGACTCTTAATTATTTTTGAATCTAATTTCTCATGATGAGAAAGAAAAAGAGAGACACACGCATGAACTTTTCACTGATTCTTATGTAATCAGTGTTCCGGAAGTTTGGATTTCTAGGACTGCTTTATTTAAACCGGGGCCAATATAAAATGCATACAGTCTAGAAATTCACGATTCTTTTAGGGGTCTTCCACGTGATTTGAGTACTTTTGGAAAAAAAAGTATGTACCAGTAATTTAAAAAGTTATCAAATTACGTCAAAAATTCCAGGGTCAACTTCAAACGTTTTTTAAGAACTTTTTTTCATTACAACCAATGTCCGCATAAAAATCAGGTGACGAATATATCAAAATAAGGTTTGAAATATTTTCGGCGCGTAATTGATCACTATTGTGTTTACTTTAACCAAAACCTTATTGCCTATTTGAGGTCACGTAATCGTTTTTGAATCTTGGTGTAATTGAAAAAGTCTTTTAAAAAACTTCTAAAGAACCTTTCACTTTTTTCAAAATGTGATTTAAGCAATTTTGAAAAAAAACAGTACTATTTTTGCCGACCTTATTTCTTGAATATACGGTCACGTGATCATTTTTGGGCTATGTGTATGTTGGAAAAAATTTCTTAGAATTTTTTTTGATCACGATTGAAGGTTTATTTTGTGATTTAAATTTTTTTGACAAAATAAGTACTGTAATACAGTAAAAATTTCAAAAAAAAACGGCACAAACGTCATTTTGTTCAAAGGTTTATCGATAACTTTATAACTAATCTTGTCATTAATGATTAAGCGTCGTAAAATGCGATTAAATGGTGTGTGGCGACAAAAAAAATATACCTAAGGTAGCTGATTTTGTGATATGTCCTAGAAAATCAAGGATAAAATTATCTGTGCAATTTTTTTTAATTTCACCAGGAAACTGTTCAAAAAAGGGTTTGCGTTTTTGACCACTTTCATGATGAAAAACTGATTTTTTTGCATAGATTATTTTTATTCATGATTTCCAACAACATATCAAAAAATCAGCTACCGTAGGCAAAACACTTTTGTCGGGTCTACCTTATTTCATTACCGGTGACAAAAATTTGCTTTATATTCTAATAATTCGTTACACTTCTGAATCTTGATTGAAAAGTTGATTTATTTTAATAATTTAATTTGTAATTTTTGGCAAGATAATCAGCATGCCGTCGTTCTAATTTGATTAATCGAAAAGCCAGAATAAATATGTTAATTATAAATTTGAATTGTAAATATATTTAAAGCCCCTAGCGGCTTGATGTTGCTAGATTTGAACTCTTGAGTTGATAGTCAGCATGAAAAGTTTTTATCATGCACCTCAAAATTAATCAGAGCCATAAAATCTTTGCAAAAGTCACAAAACATTTTCAAAGAATAAATATTTCATTTTAACTCGATCATATTTTTGAATATTTATTCTCTAAAAATGTTCTATGTCCCATGATCCTCAAAGCGTATGGGCAACTCAGTATGGCTCTGATTAATTTTGTAAGTATGAAAATGTGGTCGCAAAAAAACTGAAGTTTGAATGAATATAATTTTGTGTTGTGAAATAAAAATACAGTATGCCAGATATTTCCCTAGGGATTTGACCTACAGCTGGCAAATTTTCATACATGATGATTGGCTCACGTTCGATAATATTCTAATGATTTTGTTCTATGTTTTTTTAATTGGTCGGTGTTGTGTGTTAGCTGGAAATGAATTCCCATGCTAAAATCTAACAAACTGTAGCTATTTCGAAATAAAATTAAATAAGCCACAATTTGATTTTTTGTGTCCTTTTTGAAAAATCCACATAAAGTAGGACCTTACGCTTAACTTTCTGGTGAGTTATTTACATCCCGTTTATCATCCCTCATTTTTAGGACTTAAAAATGAGTAAAGACACGAAAGTTCAAATCTGGCAAAATAAAGCTAAACTGGCCCTTTATTAACATCAAAAATTTACAACATAATAAATCATAGATGTTTTATTTTCAAGTAATAATGCCCAGAGGCCTTTAGTTTCCTTTCGTTCATGTTATTTATAAATTATCAATTTTGTCATTGTTCAGCAAAAACGCCCCTCTTCACTAATACCAATTACTTTTCATTCGTCTTGCATCAAAAATTCCCCACTTTGAATTACTGAAACCTTCACCCGTTGGAATTTGTTAAAAATCTTCAGAAATTACATAAATTTCGTCTGATCAGCGTTTTTCGCAGCCAATTGCATTTATCGACTGTGCTCCACCTCTGTGTTCGAATCACGTGTTTCCATTGGTTATTAGTCGATTGAAATGTGCGGGGGTTTATTCACATCACTCCGTCAACCTAAAAAAAACTTAATTTCGAGTCCCTTTTTTTCATCGACCCCCTTTTTCGAACCCTTAATTGAACGAAACAAAAATTAGGAGGCGCAAGGGGGTAAGGGTCGTCAGGGTCTAGCAAGGGGATCCATTTTTTTCTCATCATTTTTTCTATTTTGTTAAAGATTCTAAGGAAATAAGATGAGCTTTTTGAGCATAAGTTAAGAGATTAAAAAAAAGTCAATTTTACGTTTTTTATGTGATGAGCGTAGGAGTTGATTATTATGGCCGTGTTGGGCCGCCCTTGTGCGCCATGAACCGAAATACAAGGATAGTCGGATTCATTACCAAACTTTTCTCTTTTTTGTCTATTTCTAGGGAGTGAATCATGTAAATATTAACTTTTTCAATAGAATTATTTCAAATTATCATTCAAAAAAAGTCAGAGAAAAATACACATTTTTTTTTAATTTTCAATCCGAGAGAAACAGTACAGAAGAAGTCATGGCCGACGAAAGACAGCAAAGGGTCCGAAGGTCCTTAAGAGATATGGAGAATTCTGCAAACGAATTAGCAAGTTTTTTAGACGGCGAGAGAAACCGGCGAAAAACCATTGAAATCGTGGTTGGTCAAGGAGCGGTTAATTTTTGAACTTAATTGAATGAAAAAAAAACTTTTTTCCCAAGTGGGTCTTTGAATCTTTGCCGCCTCAGTTCGGAATTGAGACCTTTTGTCCTTTCTAAAAACAAGATTGCCTTTATTAATTATGCTGATCTCGGCTAGTTTAAACGGGCTTTTTATGCTCATCCACCCACGAAATCCGTCTCAAGATGTGGATTTTTTTATTCAGCTTTTTTATATACAAAACAGATTGATATACAAAAAATTTGCCGGCATTTTCTTCAAGGTATTAACAAGCTTAGCCACCTTTGCTGACATTTATGCGGGAAAGGGGATCGTTTTTTAACTCAAATGCTGATTGCGAGGTTCAAAAAAATGCCACTTCATATTTTTACCCAGTTATTACGGAGATAAAAAAATTAGCATAAAACCACCCAAATGTGATTTTTTATCTTTATGCAAAAATTAACCATGTCTAAAGGATCAGACCAACGCACTCTAAGAATGAACTTGGACGATTTACCAAGCGATGGTTCTATGGTGAAGTTTAATTCAAAGAAACGGATTTTTATCATGAAAATAATTTTGTTAATTATTAAAACATGAATTGACCACAGATTGGTAACAGTCAATTATTTTTCGCTCGAACACAAGATTCTTTGTAAGCGGTTTATTGTAAATTTATCTGTCTTTAAAATTTAATTTTTGAACAAAAGTACTCTTTTCGAAATTTGTATTATTATTGATTGAATTAATCATTTGGGTATTTTTAACAGACTAATAGTTCAATAATGCGGTGTATACATTTTTGTCGATTTTTTGCCCATGAAAAGTGCGTAGGTGGAAAACAAAAGTACAAGTTTGATAAAAATATACAAAATATTTCATTTTTTGATTATATTTGTTTGTTTCTGCATTCCAACTGGTTGGTTGATGATTTAAAACTTATTAAATTATAATATATTTGTTTTGCTAAACGTTTTCGACTTTTATTATCATTATCAAACCATATTTATAATGAAGAAAAAGTTATACAGACTTCTACACAAAATTTGAGAATGTAGATCTACAACCTGAGTTTTCTCGTTTACTGCGTTTTTTTATACGGCAAAAATACTCGATGGTGATTAGTCAATATCCAAAATAGATGTATCTGATTGGTTCATTTTTGCGGAATAAAAAAAACGCAGTAAACTAGAAAACTCAAGCTGTAGAATTTTTTGTTTTAATAAAATATAAAAATAAATTCAAAATTTGTATTTTTGACATAGGATTTTTATTGCACACCTTTTTCTGGGGATTGGTAGACTATTTGCGTCTACACATTTTAATACCAAAAGATAGTAGAAAAAAGTGGAAATAATATATCAAAAATGATTCCCAAGTCCATATAAAATATTTTTGTTCTATTGAGATATTTCTGTTCAAACCATGAATGAATCATAATTACTTTTTTGACCACAGTAAATTACCACCTACGAATTCATCTAAATGGAAGAAAAAAAATTTTATATGGACTCGATTTAAAAGTTGCAGTGGTCAAAGTCGCCAAAAATTAACCTAAACTTTTATTAAAGCTTCTGATTTGTATTAAGTGTATCCCTGCTCCTACATTTTCTGCAGTTATTATGTCATAAAAATTCACCAAATCAATTGTTTATGTTTCGAACGAATAAAACAACCCAAATGACAACAAAAAATTTTTCGAAAATTTTGCGTTTTTTCGATTTTTCATGTTGAGAAATAACGTTTGTGTCAATTTGACCACTAAAACTCAAATATCGGGTTGACGTAAGCCAACTTTCTCTTCAGTGTTTCCCCAGCTATCTTTTGAGCCTACTTTCGAAAAATCGAAGCACATTTTTTTCGGAAATTTTTCACGTGACCTAAAAAATTCATATTTTGAGTTTGGGGTCGAAATTCTAAAAAAAAACGGATCCACAGAAGTTTTAATTTGTTCTGAGCTTCCTTTTGCGAAAATTTGAGTGAATTTTGAAATCTAACCTCAGAAGAGATAGAATTTCCGATGGAAAATCTCAAAAAAAAACGATGGTCTATCGCATATTCTAGAAAAAATAAAGCACTAATCGACAAAAACGCTTCCACAGAAGTTTTGTATACTAATTATACAGGTTATGTTAAATTTAGGTTATTTTCAAAATAGAACATCAGAGGAGATAGAATTTCCGTTTTGGCTTAGGTCTCTCTGTTTCGCTTATGTGTCTGGGAGTGTATTCATGCAAAAAAGTTTTGACACATTTCTGACGCAAGCTGAAGGCTAGTTCTACAAACTGGCTGATCTCATATAAATCCCTCGAGGCCCTGTTTGGCTAATATTTTATCGAGAATATGTCAAATTAGGAGCAGTGATACCCTTAAACGATATAAGACTTTTGAACAAGACGTTTTATCAAAAATCGATTATTTCTAGTAATTTTCAAAAGACCAAAAACTACTAATTGACATTGAACGTATGCAGGTCGTCAATGTATTTTGATAGGCCTTGATTTAACGACCGTCACGCGATTATTACAGAATTAGGAAACTCTATTTTCGTTTTTCCCCAGTCGTAAGCATTTTCTGGCTCACAAAAATTGTTAAGAGTTATTTGAAGATTTTTAGCTTTTGTTTTGACTATTCATTAGCATCCATACGCATGAATTATAAAAGAGGGTGGTATTCAAGGCTTACTTATTGAGAATTTGCCATAGTTTTTATTGTCAAAATTAACATTTTTATTACAACCCTCTTGAAGATCGTTAAACTTTTAGATTAAAGGTCACAAAAAAGTATTTTTAAAACAAAATTACATGTAAAAATTTTGGAAGATAAGTTCAACCATGGTCCATGGTGCATAAATATCGAATCAAAAATTTGTTGCAAAGTGGTCTCTAGCGACCAAAGTTCGTTTTCTTTATTACAGTATGTAACTTTAATTCAAAATTAAGTTCAAAAATAACGTTTGCTTCAATTTAACGACTGAAACTTGAAAATTTCACCTTGACGTAAGCCAACTTTCTGATCGGTGTTTTCCTGGCTTTCTTTTGATCCTACTTTCGAAAAAATCGAAGGACATTTTTTTTCGGAAATTTTTTCACGTGACCTTCGAAAATTTATATTCTGAGTTTGGGGTCGAAATTTGAAAAAAACGCTACTAAAAAGTTTTTATTTGTTCTGTGCTAGTTTTTGCTGGCATTTGAGTGGAGTCCAAAATATAACCTAGGAAGAGATAGATTTTTGGTAAAAAAAATGCTAAAAGTCCCAAAAAATTATTAGTTTTCTGCGATTTCTAGGAAAACTGAAGTGATTTTTGCAAACAACGCTTCTAGAGGACCTAAGTTTATAAGTCATACAGGATATGTTATAATTTGAGCTGATTTAAAAATAAACCCTGAGAGGAGATAGATTTTGAAATTTGGTCGAGGGACACCTTGTACTGGTAACATATCTCAGAGTGTATAGGAACAAAAAGTCATTGACCAATTTTTTTGAGAAGATTAAGGGTAGATCTACAACATGGCTAATCTTAATTGTCCCATAGTTTCTCTGTGAGGCTGATTTCT
>SCLH01001101.1:115340-138480 GCA_004367855.1 Oikopleura vanhoeffeni | reverse complement strand
CATGAGAAATACTTAATAAAAATTTTAGTCATTTTGAAAATTTATCCTCGGAGGAGATAGATTTTAAAGTCTGATATTGCAGAAACGGTTATTTGCGCTTCTAGAATTAGTCACCGGATCTTTAAAAAAACTCGTGTACAAATATTGGCAGGCTATCTTCACTTGTTCTGTGAAAATTGCAGCTAATTTGGATATATCGTCTGGGTCCCAGACTCTGGGAGGAGATAGATTTTAAAGTTACGAAAATGTCTCTTTGTAACGATACTGTAACTATGACTGTAATTTTACAGTCGAGAAAGAAGTAATTATAACGCAATTCATGTTATGAAGCGAGTCTCTGAAAAAAGTAAACAAACAAAATTTACTTGTGACAGGCATCATCAAAATTTATTTAATCCAAAATCCGTAAAAAGGGATCTCTCTGTTCTTCAACCACTTCAGGCCGATCTAGCCCAATGATTCGGGAAGAAGACTCTTTGGGAAAGAACGCGCAAGAAACAAGGTGGGAAAATCACCGTGAAAGACGGCGTAAAATTGATCTGAAAAAAAGACTAGGTCAAAATGACCTTGCCGAAGAAATAAAACCGGCAGAAACCCCCATAGTTCTTCCAGTAATCCCCCCTCGAAATCAACCCCCTCCAGTTGAGAAAGTATCTGAGCCCGTTCAAGATGTCGAGGATGTTGCTGCCCGTTTACGAAAAAGATTAGGAAAAACTAAAAAACCAGAACCAGTAACGTTTATGCCAGTTCAAGCAGAAAACGCAAAAAATGAACCAGATGGATTGGAGCCAATCGAAACTGAGGAGGTTGAATCTGTAGAAATTTCATCAAAAATTGAAGAAGCTAGACCAACTATAGCACCAAGACCTCGCCCAGTACCAAAAAGTGTTAAACCCGTTATGCCCATTACAATCAGTGTTAACTCCCCGAACGACGAGTGTACCGATTCAGATCCAAATTCAGACTCTGGTATTTCGGCCTCCTCGGACAGAATTGCCGACTTGACACCCTTAAATTTCAATTTGAGCGAAATTGACGAATTGGACGATATGCTGGCTTTATCACAGCAAACCGATAATTTCACCGATAATATCAAAGAAAAAGCCGCCGAGAAAGTTGAGCTAATCGAAAAAGAAACCAGTATTGTCTGTTCTAAAACTGATGAGACTGAACAAATAACCTTTGATGAAATCACTGATAGCACACCTTTCAGCGAAATTAACTCCCAGCCTGAGGTGGTCTCTACAGAGCCAGTGGCTTTGAGCGAAATTAAATTCCAGACCGAGGTGGTCTCTGAAGAGCCAGTGGCTTTGAAAACCCAATTGAAAATCACTATAGCTAGACCGAAAATTAAACCAACTTATAATGAAAGTTATCACGAGAGTGACACCCTTATAGCGGATGAGACCCTTAATTTTGATTTACAGATTCCGTCTGACGAAGTTGATCAAGTTCAGTCGATGGATCAAGAGGTGGAGGAGCCTAAAGCTGATATTTTAAAGGTAATTTTTTTTGTTCTAGCTGATTATAAGCTGAAGAAGGTAAAGTGATTATAAAAGTCTACTTTTCTCACCTGACAAGAAAAAAGTTTAACTTTTTCATTAAATTCAAAATTAATGCAGATTTTACTACAGCTAAGTTAAGACTATATGCCTTTTGAACCGTAAGTTGTGAGATGGATCATCAGAGTTTGTTTCTCGTTTACTGGGGAAACTAAAAGTCAACGACGCGTCGCGACGTACAACTCAAAGTTATTATACGCAGCTATACATTTCCAAATTTTTGATATAAAAAAATATTTTCTGATGATTATTTTTTATAAAAGAACAATTTTGGTAATTTTGTTTTGTGCGTAGGTGGCACTTTATAATGAATGTATTTGTTTTTAGCTATATTAAAATAGTATTTTTACAACGTTTCGAATTTATTATTCATCTTCAGGTAATGAGTGAAAGGCAGAAATATTTTTCAGATCGAAAAGTTGACACAAAAAAAAGAAAAAAAGTAATTTGGCAAAAACGGGCTCTCAGAAATTTTTGCCAACTCAACAGCCCGTTTTTCAAGTGATAGCTAAACTTTTTTTTTAACTTGACACTACAAATCAAGTTTGTTTTTGTGTGATAACTTGTTTGTTGAGGTCAGGTTTATGTAGTGTGAATAGGGGATATGTAAACCTTCGAAAATTTCCGTTGAAAAACATTTACAAGGTTGGTTTCTAGAATTGTGAAGCGCTCGTGAAATAAAAATTCTCTCGAGTTCGTCCAATTTTCGTTTTGCGGGTAAGTTGTCTGGATCAACTTCAAATTGTAGTAAAAATGCAGTTTTGTAGTGTGTACATTTAGATTTATGTTGAAAAACATGCGAATCCTTGCGAGTTCGGTGTTCTAATATTCGTGCGTGTAATATTCGGTCTGACTCACACTATATAATTAGACGGACAAAGATCAACACAATCATACTTGTAAATAGTACAACTGTTGTGAAAATATTCAGTTTTGGGTTTTAAACGTGGATAGATAACACTGGCAAGTTTAATTGTGGTGAAAACTATATGTAATTTGTAAAATGGAGTGACATTTTTTAATATTTTATATAGAGGACGCTATTTGCGAACATCTGAAACTAGAGAAAAGTAAAGACCAAGTGTGATGGTCTAAATCTGGATTATCAAATTCGTCTTGTCGCCTTTCCTCACCGTCAGATGGTCGGAAATTTTTTTGGCAAAATTTTCTGAGAGCCCGTTTTTGCCAAATTACTTTTGTTTCTTTTTTTTGTGTCAACTTTTCGATCTGAAAAATATTTTTGCCTTTCACTCATTACCTGAAGATGAATAATAAATTCAAAACGTTGTAAAAATACTATTTTAATATAGAAAAAAACAAATATAATTTGTGCCTCAAAAACCCAAATACAAATTATAATGAATGCAAGTCTACATAACGCCCTAACTCCGCTGTATAATCATTTCGAGGGTGTTAATAGTATCAACTTAATACGCCGAATAATTTGCTCTTAAACCGGTTTAATCATCAAGAGTAATTACCACATATTATCTGGCAGGAACATAAGAAACAATCATCTACATGTATAATTTTCACAATTTTTATTACTAAAAAGAAAAAATCGTATAATGTGTAAAATGTAAGCAAAATATCATTTGAATTATATTTTGTGTTTTGGCAACCAAAAAAGCTGTTCTAAGCTAAAATTGGAAGTCACAATAAACTTCATGAAAATATTGTTTAATTGTGCTCAGGGTAAGGTAGGCCCGACAAAACTTTTTTTTGTCTACGGTAGCTGATTTTTAATTTTACCTGGAAAGTTTTCAAAAACTGTTTTTGAATTTTCCTGTCTTTTGGCTTAGATTTTCTGAAATAAATTCGAGCATAAGTTCAAGGCAAATGAAAGGGAATTTTAAGAACGGAATGCGTTTTTGAACACTTTCCTAACAAAATTTTGAAAAAAATTTTGCCTAGATCATTTTTATTTATTATTTTTTAGAACATATCAAAAAATTAGCTAGTGGCTGAGATCTACCTTAG
The DNA here is from genome assembly GCA_004367855.1 of Oikopleura vanhoeffeni. NCBI lineage: Eukaryota > Metazoa > Chordata > Appendicularia > Copelata > Oikopleuridae > Oikopleura > Oikopleura vanhoeffeni. The sequence goes on along the minus strand of SCLH01001101.1, from coordinate 134,938 downwards.
ACAAAAAATTTTGTCGGGCCTACCTTAGCTCAGGGTGGCTAAGGTTTTTTGTAAAAATTTTGACTCTATGAATAAATTTACAGATTTTTGAAAAAAGTATGTATTATGTAAGTTTTCAAAATTTCAAAAAACTCGCTGTTCTGCGGAATGATTCGGTGTTAATTACACTGTGCAATTAAAGAAAAACCTTCACCCTAATTTTGATGGGAAATGAAAATTTTATACTATTATATACTAGTATATTTATTAATTTCCGTAAAAAATATGAAGCCCGACAACACTTTTTAGAAATTAAATACGTAAAATCCTTCAAAAACAAATTTCAGGACTTCGAAAAAAAATGAAAGATTATTTTCGAAAAATCTTCCTTTTCGAAAANTTTTATTCCCAATTTTTATACACCGTAAGTTTTAAATAATAGTTCAAATGCAACAAACCAACAGCAAGTACATCGATGATAACTTCATCATCAAAGTTTAAATTTTTATAAATGTGTTCGAACTAAATTTTCTTTTAAGACGTTTTATATCAGTTAATTGACGCAAAATTCAGATTTATCAATTTCACTTTTAGGCCGATGACCCTGTTCAAAAATCAGAAACTTCAGACAATGAACCGGTAACTATTTTCAAGATTTTAATCTAATTAATCAATCACATATCTCACAAAGCTTTTCGTTACTTCGAATTGTTTCTCGGATAAGGCGGATAATTATTCGCCACAAATTACAGGTCATTTTGTCCTATATTTCCCTCAATTTACGTAGCATACAGTATGTGTTACGCATACAGAAAATACTGTAAATTCAGTTATTATTTCTTATAAAGTCCTAGAAATCCCGAAATATTTTGAAAATTTCCGGTGAGTAAAAAATGCTTGCATAATCAAAAAAGGATCGTGCTTTTCGTTCCCAAATTAGCCAATTGTCTTTTTTTCTCTATCACGGTACTTGCTTGGGGTTTTATGCTACTTTCTCAGCCAACATTTTTATTAAATTCGGCTTTTGAAAACGACTCATTCGATGGAGTTCGTAGATAGGCTATCTAAGATAACTCAAACTGAGCAAAAATATTAAGCAAAAAATAAATTAAAAAAATTTCCGAATCGGCCCATTATTTCCAATTTTTTAACTAAAACTGATAATTAAACAATTTCAGTTATTTCAGAAAAAAATAGTCCGATTTTTTTATTTTATTATTTACTAGATATTTGCGCTCAGTTTGAGCTATCTAAGAACTTAATCGCATGAACTTACTCGTTTTCAAAAGCCGAATTATGTAAAAATTTTCGCTAAAAAAGTGGCATAAAAGCCCCAGCAAGTACCGTAATAGATATATATTGCCTTTAGGCCTATATTGCTTTTAGGCCTTTGACTTAAGTGGGTTCGTTGATGACATGACGATGCACTTTTCATAAAATATTTTCAATTTAAAGCAATTTGGGTACGAAAAGCACGAGCGTGCTTTTTGTACCCAAATGGGTATGAAAAACACCGACTCATCAAAAAGCCCAGGTAGTGTTTTAGCTTGTTTTTTTTAACTCAAAATTGTATTAAATTGTTTTCTTCTATTGTATTCAACAAGTTAGAAAAATTAGGAAAATACTAATGTTAAATAATGAAGCGGTATTAATGATTATTCAAAAATTTGTTATTTCAGCTTATTTTTTCATTATCATGAAAATGTATTTAATGATTTTTAGTGAATAAGAACGACATGATTAATTATAATAATCATTTGTTATATTCATAATGAATATAACAAATGATTATTCATATATTCAATTTGAATGAAGGCAAGTTTGCAATATTTTAACCGCAGTTTTTATTGTTAAATAAAAATTACTTTTGATAAAAATGTCAGCGGTCAGGTTTTTGCCATTATTAGTAATACCCATGTGTCTAATTCGTGTTTTTATTATAAATAATTATATCCTATATGTACAGTATGTAATATTTTTGCTCCTATTTTTCCAATTTAGACAAATCTGATTTCCACCGTTTTGATTAGTTCAATCTGAAAAAGACGTAGGTATTTGCCAAAATTGATTGTTCTCATTGACGGATAGCAAGTTATCCAAATCGGAAAAATAGGAGCAAAAATCTTACATACTGTATATGGCTGCGGTCTTTATATATATTCTGTACAAACTGACGGCGTCACTACGGTGCTTTTAAAAATAATAGCCATGAAGAAAAAATATAACTTTCAGTGGCCAATATATGGCAAAAAAGGCACCTTTCGTTATTTTTGAAGCAGTTTAAAAACGAAATACCAATTTATTTGGTTTTTCAATATTCATGATCTTTATAAAAATCAAAGTCTTTTGAAAAAAGGTGAAAATTACCTCGTTTATATAAACACAAGTCTTACGATTTGAAAGAAAACAAAAAAAAATATTTTCAACTTTGAAAAAAAATATTTTGAAAATTATTTGTACTAGGAAATGTTGTAAACGATTTTTGATAATTTGACAGCGAACTATATAAAATGAAATCGAGCAATTATTTCTATGCTTCAATCTACCTTTTTTCTACCTATTTTTGCTTATGGAAATATAGTTGGTACATTTTTGTCCAAAATAACTCTTAGGGTTCAATATAAATTTATTTAAATCAAGCTCGAGATTACACGGTAATTTTGTTCTTAAATAAGAGTAAAATTGAGTTTAAAATAAAATATTACCAGAAAATTGACTAATTCAACCTTTCGTAACTCTTCAAAAGACTATTGAGCCCTGGATGTTGGGACAAAAAAGTTTTTATTATTGCAACGTTTGTGACGAATTTGTCTCATTTTTGCACCGGTAATAACCTATTTTATAAACATCAATTATATGACTGTTTTTTTATTAAATATTGGTACAGGTTTACCGGTCAATGTGAGACAACTCTAAAACCAGATTTGTTTTAAAATATGTGGTTGCGCTGAATCAAGTTTTTGTCACGAAAAAAGTGGCCTTTTTGTCGAATTTTAGTGTTTTTTTCTAAAAAAGTATATTTTTAGGAGCCTGAAAATCAAGCGCCTGAAGAACCTGCTGTTACTAATGACCGAACAGTAACCGAGGAATATTTAAAACCGGTTCCCAGCAAACCAGTGGTCAAGGAAGTCAATTCAATCGAAAATTTGAAGCAATCATATATTAAGAAAACTGATTCCAATTTTTCAACGGTAATTAGTTTCTATAATTAAGTGTAAAATTTCAATATTTTTGGTGAAAATTTTTTGATAAAACTTGATCGTACCTTCTTAATCGTAAAACTTGATCGTAAAAGAGTGAATTTATCCAATTTGATCAAAGTAAACCATTACATTTCTAGAATGAAAATATCGTAACTCCCCCAGTGACAATGAGCATCAGTGACAGGATGAAAATGTTCGAATCGCAAAAAAGTTCAAAAAATGTTCGGAAAGAAACGGTTTCCCAAACTGAACGAGGAGGAGATATCAGATCCAAAATTTCACTTTGGGGAAATCAAACAACTACAAATAACAATTATAGAGTAAGTTTTCGAAATATTTTCCTTTTTTATTTTCATGATTTAATTTATAATCTTTGGTTTGAAATTTAAACTTGAAATGTTAGCATGTTATTAGATAAACAGCATTTATTACTTAATTTAATTGATTAGAATAAGTATTTAAATTTATGAAATTTTCTAGCGTAACGCGTTAGCTGGATTTTATTTGGGTATAAAAAACGAGAACAATAGTATCAATTTATTACATACATTATTTTATAGTCTGAATGACTCCAAAAACAAAATCAATCATCTAGTCATTTATTTACAGCAGGGTGCGGCGCGTAACATGTTACACACAGAGCCTATATATCGAAAATCCTGCCTAGTCGTCGAATTTTAGCACTACGTTACAAATAGAGAAATCCAGTCATTTCATTGGTCACTTCTCGAGAATCCAGTCATTTTATTGGTCACTTTCTATTCTTGTGACGTAGTGATGAATTTCGACAACTAGGCAGGATTTTCGATATAGTATCCTATTTTCAAGCATGCTTAAAATCAGGCTTCCAAAAAAGCCATCCCTTTGGCGATTTTCTATCCCTATCCCCAAATTTTCCCCATATTTTGCTATGAAGAGGGATAGAAAAGGGGACAAAAGCCATCCCTCTTGGAAGCCTGCTTAAAATCATCTAAAAAGAGCAAAAAACATCGTAGAATTGTCTCGATCAAAAACATTATAAAGAATTTTGCGGCGATTCCAAAAAAATAATTTATTTTGTTTTTGGAAATTTTGTTCAAATATTACGGGGGTTGATTTTTTGAGCTTTTTTTTCCAATCTTTAACTTCTAAAAAAACAAATGCGAAAAAGTCAGTTTTAGGGTTATTCCCACTTTTTTTGACAAATTTGTTTCACTCAACATATGTAAAATTATTTGAATAGTATTGACAAAAAACCAGCCCGGCGGAAAAAATATTAAAAAAAAAATTCAGTAATCAACTGAATTTTCCAATTACCGTATAGCTATTACGTCAAAACTGTCTCAAACTGTTTTCTAGAACATCAGTGATGTTACATCACAGACTATCGCTTCTTCAGAGAAAAACATTCGCCTCACAATTCCAGATATAGAGAAATTTGTATATACTGTCGTATTTGTCTAAGCGGACGTGCGTCTAGGACGTTTTAGTGTCTTTGCCGTTTTTTTGGCGAAACCTATCTGCATTTTTTCAAATTTTTCAAAATTTTCGTGCGTCTAAGCCGACGTTTTTTTGTGTGACGTTTTGAAAATTTTCAAAAACGTCCGCTTAGACAAATTTTTTGGCATAAACATGCAACTAAGTCTCATAATTCATCAAACTCAAGAGTAACAGTTTTCGCCAAAAATAAGCGGTTCTAGAGCTGGTTTTCTGACAGGCCGTTTGGCTATTTTTGACATTTTGGACATCAGGGAGGTAAAATTTCAGAAACTCATAAGTCAATTTTTACTAAAAATTACCTAAGTAACATTATAGAAAGAATTTTTTTTTATTATTTACAACTTTTTTCTCGGCCAAATCCGGAGGCCAAATCACTGAGACAACATTAGTGGGATTCGAACACGCGCGCTAGAGATAGTAAACATTTTTAAGATGGACTTAGTTAGATGACAGTCCATCTTAAAAATGCTTACTATCTCTATAGCGCGTGTTCGAATCCCACTAATGTTGTCTCAGTGATTTTCTTAGTGATTGCTTGACTAGTGATTGCTTGATTACACACCTTGGCGGTCCCAATATCAAGCACCCTTGCCTATAATCATTCTCAAGACAATCACTAATACAACATTAGTGAGATTCGAACACGCGCTATAGAGATAGTAAGCATTTTTAAGATGGACTTAGGTTGGAAAAAGGATATTAAGGGGGTAACCGACGGAGCTGCTATCTCGAACTCAGAAGTGACTAGGTGATTTTAGTTGCTGTTCTTTTTTCGTTGGCTGGTTTGGCTTCCCAAAAATATAAATAAAAAAAAATTTTCGATGTCAAAAAATTTCCAAAATTTTCTATATTTTCAAGTTTTTTTTTCCGTTAAACCCGTGTTGAGCACAGAAAAAAAGTTGCCGCCAAGCACCGTCACCTATTATATAGGTGATCTGTTCAAAGCGCCTTATTACAGAAAGCCCAAGAGTAGTTTAGAGTTTCATTTTTTTGCATAGGAAGTTCAAACGATATATCTTTGCATCCGAATTTGATATTCTAGATTTTGATTTTTAGTTCTAGAAATTGTACTGATAAGAGCCAAGTACAGCATATCAGTGTGATACAAGCTCACAGTGATTGTTCACAAATTATTTTGGTATTGGAATGGCATGCCACAAGGATCTGACCTATTGTCATCGTTTTTTCTGATTTGATTTATAATATAATCATCAAAAGTTATTTTTAATAGGTTTAAATTTGATGAAAAAAATCACAATTTTTTCATAAAAAATGATTATTTCCCCTATAAAAGCAGATAAAGTACACTAATTGATATTATTTCTGGGTCGATATAGCTAATCAAGTGACTCTGTGGACAATATTTAATTGCTCGAATTAATTTTAATAATTAAAATATTTTCGTTGAAATACTTTAAAATTGAGAAATTTTGAAATATCACTTTTGAAAAAAAAATATCTGTTCCTGTATACCAATTAATCTTGTTTTGAGTGTCAACCATGGACAAAACACTTCCAAAACTTGGCTATTTTTCAAATTTTAATTGACGCAATAGGTGCATTTAATTTTTTTAGAGGTAAAAGATTGGAGAAAAAATTCTCAAAAAAATCAACTCTCCGTAAAATTTGAACAAAATTTCCAAAAAAAATAAGTCACTTTTTTTAAATCTCTGCAAAATTCTTATAATTGTATTCGAAGGAGACAAATTCTACGATGGTTTTTTTTGATATTTTAGCATGATTTTAAATATGCAGTCACCTATTAATATAGGTGTTGTGCTCACAACGGGTTAACCGCCACTGTTCTTTGAAGTAATAACTTTTTTTGCTCCTAATTTTTGCATTAGATCACTGTGAAATTAGGTCTGAATCATAAAATTTTAAATATCGAAAAAAAAAACATGTCACCATATTTTCTTAGATCCAAGAATTTGGGGTCTATGACGATTACGGAAAAGCTGTTGTGCTGAACCAGGAAGCTTGATAGAAAAAAAAGCCAACTTATGTAGCTGCTTTGCACTTATTTTTTTAAGAAGTGCTTATAAACCTTCAAAAGAAATTCGTAATAAAATTTGGTCGATTTGAAATATGGGGATTTCTAAGCGAATGTTTAGTAATAAACCCAATTTTTCTCGGAATCTCTTACACAAATTGTCTAAACTCATTGTTTACTGTAAGCTAATTAAATTTGTACTCGATAAAAAAGAAAAATTTGATATCCAGGAGCTAGATGAAATGGGTCCAAAAAATGGAAAAAAATCACTTTTTGGACCGGTATACCGGCCGGTCCGTCATACAAAAACTTTTGACACCATTTTTTGAAAATTTCAAACAAATATCTTCCTAGAATCCGAAGTTTGAACTCAATACGAATTGCGGTTAGCTCAGGACTAACGTTTGAAAATCAGTAAACCCGTCGGTTACCCCTAAGCACGACATATTTGTCGCGACATAATATTGTACCGTTCGTATTCAATACGAAAATAAATTCAAACAATCGAAGTTTTCATCAAGGAAAGTGATGAGAAATCAATATTTTGACCAATCGGTGCTCTTTTGTTCTGATTAAGAAAAAAGTGATAAAGTTATTAAACTTCAAATTTTTTTGTTGCGATCATTACAACAGCATTTTTTTCATTTGATCGGATTAACGAAATCTTTCAAATGATAAAAATAAAATTGTATTCAATTAGCGTGCCTCCGAAACCGGGTCAAGGCCCTTGACTCATGGGTAAAATTTAAAAAGGGTAAAAAAATTTAACTTGCATTTTTAGCGTGAGAAAATCGCTAACGTTGGATCAATTGATGAACGACGAAATCAATATCAAGGTCTTGCACAAACTTAAAATATCCTATTTTGACACTTTGATGCTTTTAAAAATCTGCTTCACACTTTCTGCAGATTCATCTTCGAATACATAAAAAACAATTATTTCTAAAAATCGTGCTTTTGAATTAATGTAAAATTTTGAAAAAAATGCTGATGTTTCAAATAAAAATATTTTGTTTTTAAAGCAAATTTATGACGTTTTGATTATTTTGTTTATTATCTTCGGGGACCGTTATCTACAATATTTTTTTCGGAAAGTCTGCACAAGTTTTAGATGTTTCTGGCAAAAAGATATGATATTTTTCATGAGCAGAAAATGATACCCTGAAGCACAAAAATTATCAAACTATTTCGAAATAAATTAATTTTAGAATTCGATCGATAGCCTTTTAATCACGGTGGATTAACCTTCATATCTGCAATATACTGATAAAACGTAAATTGACTTCGCAAAAAAGCAACTAATGTGCATAATAATTTTTTTTGAGCAATCATACTACCCTTTAGGAAGTTCAGCATGCAAAGTTTACGATCTTCACGTCATCATATAATTATATATGCAATAAAGTGCAATAATATAAGTAAAACGATACAGCTGGCATTTTTGCAACGAAATAATAATTATTTGTTTCAGCATAGTAATTTGCATTCAAACTGTCGTTTTTTAAAAATAGAAAAAATTTAACAAAAATATCGTGTAGCGGTACTTGTGGTCTATACATAGGGTTGCACAATCGATTTTCGCCAAAATCGACCTACTTAGGGTTGATTTTCCACATATACTGGTTTGTGTGAAATTTTATTGCGCGTCTTTTCGTATAAATATTTTTTTTCAAAAATCAATATTTTTCAAAAAAATGATAATTTAGTTCGAAAAATCGTATTTTGGCCAAATTAGGGGGTTTTTCGGCTCCCAAACTCGCTAACACGCCTTAAACAAGTGAGATTTTTTTTCGAATAACAGATACATCAATTTCGTTATGAATGAATGGTTTTTTCCCGTTTTTATGAAAAAAAAAATTTTGAAAGTTGGGTTTAAAAAATTTTTCTAAGTATTTTGAAAAATTTGGTTGAAAAAAAAATTTCTATCAAAAAAATTTTTGCGAGCGTTTCAGTCAATTTAACAAAATGAAAAATTTTTTTTCGAAAAAATAGACTATACACCAGGCTTGTAAAAGGGATGGCTTTTGCGTGGGTTTTCATCCCCTTTTTTCGTAGGTTTTAGGCAAAAGATAGGGAAAATGGGGATAGAAAATCCGGTCGGGGATCATCCCTTTAACAACCCTGGTATGCACTAACTTTTCGGGAGCGTGCTTTCCGTACCCAAATTGGTTCAATCGACTTTTTTTTGTCCTCCCTATACTTTGCTATAGGTGGGTACGGAAAGCACGTACCCAAATTGGTCTGAAACGAAAATATGTTGTGAAAAAAACGCAAACCTCATGATTATGGCGTCATTAGGGTGGTTGAGGAATTTCACCGACTGCACTGGAGCACAGTGATAGGCATTCCTTATGCCGCATAAGTAGGTCAGTACCGGGAGACTTAATCTGCAAAAACTAAACTTCCTCAGTACGGGTTTCTTTGAGCCTTAACCCCCCACCTGCAACGGAGATGTCCTACCTCCCACCACCTGCACGAGAGTATTTCAGAACACACACACATAGTTAGATTGTCCATCATTAATATCGACTAATAGAAATAAAGGGTGGTTGTTCCGAAATTTCTTGGAGGTTGATAATATATGAGAAAAATGGAAAAAAAATTACGAAAAAATTTTTTGGTCGTCACGTGATCAAAATTAAATAGCGATTCTCAAATATAGCAAAATAGCTCTTTTCACCACCAGGTGGCGCCGAGTGTCCAAAATTAATATTGCCAAAGTTTTCCCCTCAAAAAGTCACTCTAGTAAGTATATTTGTAGATCATTATTTTGTTCCAGTACTGCTTTAACTGGCATTAAACAAAAAATTGCATCCAAATAATGCATTTTCCGGTCCGATGAGAAATTTCTAGAACTCACCAAAATTTCTTGAAATTTAAAATAAGGGGAACTATCGGGGGTCTGTTCCGATATCCGCCGGCCAAAATGACCCTTTCTCCAAAATTTTTTGGTCTCTTGTGTTCTGAAAACACCGTCGTGCAGGTGGGGGTTAAGGAGGTAACCGACGGAGGTCTATATCTCGAGATCTACACATGCTACGAAGCTAATTTTGCGGCATTCGGAATTTTGTGTCGATTTTATTCCTAAAAAAAAATTCTGACAAAAAAATTTTCAGAAATTTCGAATTCTCTCTAGTGTTTATTATGTCATTTTTGAACTGCTTGTATCAAACCTTTGATTTTCTTGCATTGGGTAGCCAAGATTTTTCAAATTGTATAAAAAATTAAGAATAAAATATTTTTTCGAAAAAAAAATTTCATTCCTTAGATTCAGAAATTTGGGGTAACCGATGGATGTCAATATCTCGAGATCTATACATAGAAAAATTATTCAAATTTTTACCGCATTTCGAAATTTTGTTGTGATTTCATTCTAGAAAAATAACCAAAAATCAATTTCCGAACAAAAAATTTTTCAAAAATTAGGATTTTCCCAAGTATTTTTTTTTGAAATCGTGCTGTATTTTGAGAAGACCATATCAGAATTTTATTTTCTTTCGGTATCCGTTCCCTGTTATGTAAGCTATAGGAAAAATAAGTAAATAAAATTTTTTTTGAAAAAAAAATAAAAAAATTGATCAAAAATTGGAAAATCTGGCGAATTAGACACAACCGAAACTATGAACGTCTCGCATAAGCAACCAAAGAAGATAGTGTAAAACAAATTCCACTTTAACCTGGAGCACACAATTTGTAAAAGGGCTTTTTATAGAAATGATGATACAGTATTGACAATACACCCAAAACAGTCAATTTAACATGTAATTTTTGTCGATTTCTTTCGTGAAAGGCAAACAATTAGCAAAGCGACTTGTTTGAAATTCATGCCCTAAAGGACTAAAACTCTCTTAGAACCTCCAAATTTCAATTATCTATGTTTTCGAGCGGAGCGAAATTCAGTCGGGGCACTCACCGGCCAGACACCGGGTCAACTTCAGTACTCAACCGAGTTCTAATATCGCTTTGACTGGGAAATAAACTCAGTCGCGCTTCAGGGTTAATTAATTCTTTTGCAGCGATTATTCAAACCCGGCTCAGTGATTGGCTCATTTGATATACTTAGTTATTAGAGAGAAAAACACTATATTATAAATATTAATTTCAAGACTATAGAGAAATACGAATTATAAGGGGACTTATATTAAGAGGCTTATATTACAAGCACCATAATGAGTAAAATATAATTATATAATTTAAATAGTAAAAAATTCCAATAGGACGTAAAATTAGCTACTGTTTTAAGGTAATAAAAACGTGAGCTTATATCGTTAAAATCATAGCCTATTAGGACACAATAATGAACTATATATTATAGATAGGACCTATAGGACAAATAAAATGTTTTTTATAGTAAAAATAATCGAAAAACGTTTATGTTAACGATCATATAATCGAAATTATAAATATATTTCCAACTTTCAAGTAAATTCTACTATTAATATAGTCTTAATTACATATAAACATTATGGTATTCTATTAATAATACTATAATTGTTTGTGTGATTTAATTCATTTCTGATTACCAATAGGACATATAATACATAATTAAAACACATATTTTAAACTATATTTATATATATTAAATTATACACTACCATAAGAAGGTATCATAGTCCAACGGTAGAATACTTAGCTTCTAAAAAGAGGGTTCAGGGTTCAAATCCCAGAACCACCATGAATTTCTTATTGTAAGAAAAATAAAAATATAATTAAAAGACCTCGAAAATAATTTCAAAACCAGACATGGTACCTTCTTTTACTAATCTTATGTATAAAAACTGTAACTAGAATATTCTGTACAAAAGTATAAATTGCAAATTAAAAAACTAATAATGAATTTTCATAATTTAGACATCCAAATCATGGATATAGATTTTAATGATATTAATGCAACAGAATATTTGGCGGATCTAGTGCAATGCGAGAATACCAGTTTTTGCATAGAACAACTCCTCCTATCGGACAATGCTAAAGAAGCTGTCAATTCTAATTTATTTCCGATAGGTAAGAAAACGTCAAAAAATATATATTAATAATTTAATAAATCACTATAAAACAATTTAATATTAATCAAAAATTAATCCAAATAGGCCAAATTAAATAAGGAAAAATTACCTTCAAAAATATAAATTTCAAAAAATATTTTATTGTAAAATAATCATATTTATATTTCAAATTTATGAAATATCTGATTTAATTGAACTAAAACCAAATGAAACAAATTTACCAATTAATAATAAATCTAACCATTCTTATACATCATTTTGACTCAATCAATTATGGTGCGCCCTAAGGACAGAGATCAAAATACATAATTAATCTAGTTTAAAACAAAAAACAACAAATAAACTTAAAATGAAATTTATTTAGTTAACGATCGAGAGAAAATTCTGGGATTTTGGATAATAAAATAAGAATCAAAAGTTGGTTTCGCAAAATTATTACGAACCAACTACCCAACAAATCAGATTGAACTGATACAAATTCTGATAAATGGAGGTACTGCCACAAAGCTCTTAATAAAAGACCTAGACGGCGAAATACTTTTCATTTTGCAGGTCCTATGGGACAAGGACATCCTCCAAAAGGACCTCAGATCGGGTATAAGAATAATCCTGGCAAAATTAAAACTTAATTCAAAAGTTGAAATGGCGGTCATGTCGGTGTATAAAAATAAATTAAATTCGTATGAAAAGACGAATCAAGCCGTGGACATAATCGAGCCAGATGATCAAATCCTACAGGACAAAATATCAAAATGGCGGCTAGTTAAAAACTACAACGACCAAAATAACAATATCTGGCAGAAATATGACGAGATTAATCCCAAATATCTGATCACGACCGATAAATATAACCCATATAATATCATAAGAGAATTCGAAGCAAACAATAAACGAGAAAAAACTATTGAAATAACAATTTGGACACCTCAGGACATATCACAAAATATCGGAAACCTGAAATTTGAACGATATCCAAATGATATAAAACTAAACCAAGGTAAATTAAAAATAAATAAAAAATGTGTACCTTGAAAATAAAAATATTAAAACATTCAAACAACAGTTGAATATTAATATAAATCGCCAAATGAGAAAAACTCATAAAAATATTTTTATGCAAAATAACTATTAGCATAAAAAATATAACGCGAATATTATGCTAAACAATTGTTAGCAAATATAAATACGGAGAATAAAATTAATAAAAATAATTTATATCTAACCGTTTAGAATCTCGATTCAATAACGAAAATGGTGAAACGTACACACCAAGATTCAGCCTAGAGGGATCGGAAGAAAGTCTGGCATTTATCAAAATGTTTGATGAAATGGAAGACCTAAGGACACCATTCTTCGATTTATTCCGACAAGAAAAATCTTGCGATCAAAATATCTGCAATATTATTAAAGGTAGTTAATAGTGAAAATTGAAATTCACATTAAGAATAAAATTAATATTAATGAAAATATTAAAATATTCAAACATTAATATACCCATTATACAAATAGCAGAATAATAAAAAAGGTTATTTAGGGGCTAATTGGAGACCAGTTATGATTGCCGCATTAATCAGTGTAATGCGGGACAAAGAAATGTCCAGAATTCTAAAAGCAGAGGACGATTGTTCCAGGAAAAACACTTGGCTGCTGAATTATTGGACGAAAACCGCCAATTTAATGACTATGGACATAGCAATGAAAATAAGGTAAAATATATATTACAAAATGATTAATCAAAAATCCATAAGGACAATAATATTATAATATAATGGTTAAAAATAAACAACTAGTTCAAAAAATGAAATTAATTATCTCCAAAACTATAATAATAATGATTATACCACATTAAATCTAGAAATTATAGCGATAATAAAACAACGGAAAAAATAGAAAATTAATTAATATCAAAAAATTTCAAAATTTTCAAAAAATATATATAATACTCCATGATATACAAAATAACATTACACCAACAAATACATAAATAATAAAAACAAATTATTAAAGGGACGAGAATAACAGAAGCTTTAATGAAGAAAATTTCTTAATGAACCAAGAAATCCAGCCTACTATCAGCCGAATTAACTGCTTGATAAAAGAAGCTCTCCCAAGGACATCCTCCATTATGTACGATAAACATAAAGTTATCGCAGAATGTTGTGGACAGAAAAGAAATTGAGAAAATATTTATTTTTCGAAAAATTCAAACTTTCAAGATAAACCCAGGAGGCAAACAATAATATGGAAAGAAATCATGGATAATATCCTGACACATATGAGTGGCAAACAAAAAAACCCCTCGAGTGACAATGAGCAACAAATTCTGGCTCAATTCAAATTCATATGCGTCCTACTAGGAATAAACATATTCTACGAACCAAAAGGACAGGATGACAAAGTAAACAAATATAAATTTAATTATATGCCTCGTAAAAATCTAAAAACACCTATTAAAATTAAAATATAAAAAATTTTAAAGAAGGCACCATAAACACTATAATGAAATTAAAATACAAAAACACTAAAAAATTGTTTGTAATTGGGACAATAGATACTATATTATAAATAATAACTGCTACCATCAGCGTGTAAAACATTTTTTCTATAGAAATAACTAGAATAAAAATATATCAATTAAGTATAACTATACAAAATATGATTTAATATAAAGACTCGAAAAATAATTTTAATCTATTGGCACTATTTGCAATAAACGCGGTATTAAAATTCACAGCAAAAAATCTAAATTCAATAAAAATTAAATAAAACTCGAATATAGGACTAATTATACAAATAATGATTGGTGCCAAATAATATATATAAAAAACGAGGACAAAATGATGACATGGAAAATATTTAAAATTAAAAGTATTAATGATAATAATACATGATAATTTAAAACATCATAATCAATCCTTTATTAAGATCAGAAAGTGACGTTTAAAGAATGCTTCATGACAAATTCAGACCTCGAGTATAACGAATATGAAATAAAAAAGAACCTACAGGAAAAATAAAGCGTCAATTCTCATATCAAATTTGAAATTTACCAAACAAAAAGATACCGCAAACGGCCTTAGATAATGTGACGGAAAAAGTCATGGACAGCCTAACGGACATAGTTATACTCACCGTCGGGCGAAAAATACCTTCCTAAAGGACGCTATGTCAAAAATGAATCCAAAAAACGGACGGGAAATTTAATGAGAATCACCTTAAGGACACCGAAAGAATTCTCCAAGGCAAGCTATCAAACCTTTTACACGATATAAGGGATCAAAAACTGAAGGTTCAAGTAAATAACCTGAGAAACTTGAAACTTTCAAATATGGAATGGAAACATTGATAGATATAGCTGGTCTGGGGACACAATAGACGTAAAAAATATATTGGTAATTGGAACGCCATCAGAAACACACATGGCAAATAAAAATCAATCGTTAATCCAGCAGGTATGCACGAAACCTGCAATTATACCGAACACGTCCTATGGAGAAAAAAAGTTTGCAACACTACATAACCCATACGAGAAAATTCTGCCCGATACACAAAAAATGTTAAAAACATTATGTGAAGAAGAAGACAAAAATATTTCTCTATTCACGCAGTTTTCAACAAGTCATTTATCTACGTAAAACCGAATACGAGACACGATTATTAGGAAATCTCCGGTAAACATCGAATGAGCCGAAAATTGATGACAATAAATTCGACAATGCAAGATGTAAGTTTAAAATAAAAAGAAATTCCCCGTGTTTTGTCCAATGTATATATAAAATAATACCCAATAGGACAATAATATTAATAGAATATAAAAGAATTTCATAATATAAATTAAATTCAAATAAAAGCATTATCGATTAATATAAATAAAAATAACGTAGGAAAATGTATGAAATTAAAAAATAAAAAGATAAACAAATTACCATAATAAGTATTCTAACTAAAACATAAAAAGACAAAAAATTACCATAGTCCTGTAGGAATATTATTAACGAATAGTATTGGTCCAAAGTCTATTTACCGGTAGGCANCCATTATGTACGATAAACATAAAGTTATCGCAGAATGTTGCTGGACAGAAAAAGAAATTGAGAAAATATTTATTTTCGAAAATTCAATCTTTCAAGATAAAACCCAGGAGGCAAACATAATATGGAAAGAAATCATGGATAATATCCTGACACATATGAGTGGCATAACAAAAAACCCCCTCGAGTGGACAATGAGCAACAAATTCTGGCTCAATTCAAAATTCATATGCGTCCTACTAGGAATAAACATATTCTACGAACCAAAAGGACAGGATGACAAAGGTAAACAAATATAAATTTAAATTATATGCCTCGTAAAAAATCTAAAAACACCTATTAAAATTAAAATATAAAAAATTTTAAAGAAGGCACCATAAACACTATAATGAAATTAAAATACAAAAACACTAAAAAATTGTTTGTAATTGGGACAATAGATACTATATTATAAATAATAACTGCTACCATCAGCGTGTAAAACATTTTTTCTATAGAAATAACTAGAATAAAAATATAATCAATTAAGTATAACTATACAAAATATGATTTAATATAAAGACTCGAAAAATAATTTTAATCCTATAGGGCACTATTGCAATAAACGCGGATTAAATTCACAGCAAAAAATCTAAATTCAATAAAAATTAAATAAAACTCGAATATAGGACTAATTATACATAATAATGATGGTGCCAAATAATATTATAAAAAACGAGGACAAAATGATGACATGAAAAATATTAAAATTAAAAGTAATTAATGAATAATAATACATGATAATTAAAAACATCATAATAAATCCTTTTATTAAGATCAGAAAGTGACGTTTAAAGAATGCTTCATGACAAATTCAGACCTCGAGTATAACGAATAACAATAAATTAATATTCTATGAAAGACGAATCCAAGCCGTGACATAATCGGCCAGATATGATCAAATCCTAAGGACAAAATATCAAAATGCGCTAGTAAAAACTACAACGACCAAAATAACAATATCTGCAGAAATATACGAGAGAATCCCAAATATCTGATCACGACCGATAAATATAACCCATATAATAATCAAGAGAATTCGAAGCAACAATAAACGAGAAAAATTATTGAAATAACAATTTGACACCTAGGACATATCACAAAATATCGAAACCTGAAATTTGACGATATCAAAATATAAAACTAAACCAAGGTAAATTAAAAATAAATAAAAAATTGTACCTTGAAATAAAAATATTAAACATTCACAACCAACAGTTGAATATTAACTAAATCGCCAAATGAGAAAAACTCATAAAAATTATTTTTATGCAAAATAACTATTAGCATAAAAAATATAACGCGAATATTATGCAAACAATTGTTAGCAATAAAATACGGGAATAAAATTAATAAAAATAATTTATATTAACCGTTTAGACTCGATTCAATAACGAAAATTGAAACGTACACACCAAATCAGCTAGAGGATCGAAGAAAGTCTGGCATTTATCAAAATTTTGATGAAATGCAGACCTAAGGACACCATTCTTCGATTTATTCGACAAGAAAAATCTGCGATCAAAATATCTGCAATATTTATAAAGGTAGTAATAGTGAAAATTGAAATTCACCTAAGAATAAAATTAATATTAATGAAAATATTAAATATTCAAACATTAATATACCATTATACAAATAGCCGATAAATAAAAAGGTTATTTAGGGGCTAATTGGAGACAGGTTATGATTCCCCATTAATCAGTAATGCCGACAAAGAAATCCAGGAATTCAAAAGCAAGGACGATTGTTCAGGAAAACACTTGGCTGCTAATTATTGGACGAAAACCGCCAATATTTAATGACTATGGACATAGCAATGAAATAAGGTAAAATATATTACAAAAATGATATAAATAAAAATCCAAAGGAAAACAATAATATATTAATATAATGGTTTAAAAATAAACAACTAGTTCAAAAATGAAATTAATTATCTCCAAACTATAATAATAATGATATAACCACATTAAATCTGAGAATTAAGCGATAATAAAACAACGGAAAAAATAGAAAATTAATTAATATCAAAATTTCAAATTTTCAAAAAAAATATATAATACCCAGTGTACAAAATACATTACCACCAACAAATACATAAATAATAAACAATTATTAAGACGACGGAATCAAAGCTTAATAAGAAAATTTCTTAATGAACCAAAAATCCACCTACTATCAGCCGAATTAATCTGATATTAAAGAATCTTCCCAAGACATCCTCCATTAGTACGATAAACATAAAGTTATCGCAGAATGTTGCTGACAGAAAAGAAATTGAGAAAATATTTATTTTCGAAAATTCAATCTTTCAAGATAAACCCAGGAGGCAAAACTAAATATGGAAAGAAATCATGGAAATATTCCTGCACACTATGAGTGGCAAACAAAAAACCCCTCGAGGTGACAATGAGCAACAAATTCTGGCTCAATTCAAAATTCATATGCGTCCTACTTAGGAATAAACATATTCTACGAACCAAAAGGACAGGATGACAAGTAAACAAATATAAATTTAATTATAGCCTCGTAAAAATCCTAAAAACACCTATTAAAATTAAATATAAAAAAATTTTAAAGAAGGCACCATAAACACTATAATGAAATTAAAATACAAAACACTAAAAAATTGTTTCTAATTGGGACAAAAGATACTATATTATAAATAATAACTGCTACCATCAGCGTGTAAAACATTTTTTCTATAGAAATAACTAGAATAAAAATATAATCAATTAAGTATAAACTATACAAAATTATGATTTAATATAAAGACTCGAAAAATAATTTTAACTCTATGGCACTATTTGCAATAAACGGCGATTAAATTCACAGCAAAAAATCTAAATTCATAAAAAATAAATAAACTCGATATAAGGACTAATTATACATAATAATGATGTGCCAAATAAATTATAAAAAACGAGACAAAATGGAGACATGGAAAATATTAAAATTAAAATATTAAGAATGAATAATACTATGATAATTAAAACATCATAATATCCTTTTATTAAGATCAGAAGTGACGTTTAAAGAATGCTTCATGACAAATTCAGACCTCGAGTATAACGAATATGAAATAAAAAAGAACCTACAGGAAAAATAAAGCGTCAATCTCATATCAAATTTGAAATTTACCAAAACGAAAAAGATACCGCAAACGCCTAGATAATGTGACGGAAGAAAGTCATGGACAGCCTACGAATAGTTATACTCACCCGTCGGGCGAAACTAATACCTTCCTAAAGGACGCTATGTCAAAAATGAAANTACCAAACGAAAAAGATACGCAAAACGGCCTAGATAATGTGACGGAAAAAGTCATGGACAGCCTAACGGACATAGTTTATACTCACCCGTCGGGCGAAAATACCTTCCTAAAGGACGCTATGTCAAAAATGGAAATCCAAAAAACGGACGGGAAATTTAATGAGAATCACCTTAAGGACACCGAAAGAATTTCTCCAAGGCAGCTATCAAACCTTTTACACGATATAAGGGATCAAAAACTGAAGGTTCAAGTAAATAACCTGAGAAACTTGAAACTTTCAAATATGGAATGGAAATCATTGATAGATATAGCTGGGTCTGGGGACACAATAGACGTAAAAAATATATTGGTAATTTGGAACGCCATCAGAAAACACACATGGCAAATAAAAATCCAATCGTATAATCCAGCAGGTATGCACGAAACCTGCAATTATACCGAACACGTCCTATGGGAGAAAAAAGTTTGCAACAACTACATAAACCCATACGAGAAATTCTGCCCGATACACAAAATGTTAAAAACATTATGTGAAGAAGAAGACAAAAATATTTCTCTATTTCCAGCAGTTTTCAACAAGTTCATTATCTACGT
>SCLH01001101.1:89920-113768 GCA_004367855.1 Oikopleura vanhoeffeni | reverse complement strand
TACACCTCTGAGAAACCATAGGACACCACCAACAAACGGAGGCCCAAAATCGTGCAAAGCCTACAATATCACAATAATTAGGGAAAATATTGCTGATCAAGACCATTATATGGAAGTTATGATAAAACCAGAAAGATTAAGAAATATTTCATCAATTTCAAATCATCTGGCTACCATGGGAAATCTATTTGTAAAATATGGACAACTAGACTGGCCAAAAGGACTGCACTACCAATATGGAAATTATAACGCATATGCGGTAGGAACTATTTTTGACTTCAAACAGAGATTGGTATTAACAAAATATCTTTTCGCAAATGAAGATAATCGGGAAAGTAGAAATATCCATGAAGTAGAAATACCGAATAGAGATAAAAGTGGTAAACCGACAACAAAATACCACCAACAAGAATTACCATTAAGCCACAAAAGATTCTACCATAATGGGGCCACAGAAAAAACATTTTCTACAATGGAGGCAATGTCACAATTAGCGGCAATAATTAGCGCAAACACGATCGTCAATGAAAACATTTGGTCGATAGGAATGTTACCAGTCCTCGAAATGGGAATGGACATAAAATTCAACCACCTAAAAGGACTCGGAATGAAAACCATAGTTCATTTGAGCGAAGGACTAGTCCGTGACAATATGGGGGCAAAACATGTAGGCATAAATTTCGAGAAAAATAGAAAAATAGCCGAAGAAAAAATGAATGATATTCAAAGATTGTCAGGGGATAATTGGAGATTAACGACCGATAGGACAAAAACAGGGGTATTACATTCTGTGTTACAATCAGGTACAAAAGCTAACCTCGGGGTAATTCAAAAGCAAATTACCAACCAATTTAACGAAAGGGTTATGAAAACCTGTGACCAAAATGTCCAAAGTTACATTTCAAAACGAGACAGAGAAATAGCGGACCAAAACGATATTTCTCACAAATCAAAACTAAACCCCCAAATGAAAAGATTGGAGGAAAACAGAATAAAGGCATTTGATATGTTAGAAAAATGGGTCAAAAAAGACGCCACTAACGTGCCAAAATGGATGATATCAAATCGGGGGTTTATCGAAACCCTAATGGAATGTAGCACAGTAATGACTTACGAAAAATTACTGGAAAAATTCGGAACGCATTATGTGGTAACGGTGGCTCAGGCGGTAAAAATATTAAAGATGGAAGATTGCGACCATAACAGAATTCAAATGGTAGCAAATTCAGGTAAATCACGGAATAATATACCCAATAGGACAGAGTTAAAAATAATGTTGAGATAAATTAAAAAATATACCTAAAAAATAATAGATTTTTTATTGACGATCTATAAGGAAAAATTTGTCAAAAAGGACCAAATAAAAAGTAGAAAAATTTTGATATATAGTCTAGATCACATAAATTTATTTATGGTGCCTACAAACTTAATAAAATTAATCAAAATAAAAAATCGAAATAATAAAATACTGAAACATAAACCCTTAAGGACAAAATAAAAACAATATAAATCAAAACGTAGTCCAAAAAATAATCATTCTATATTAAGTACACCGATTCTGGACCATAAGGACACGATATCAACACCTAAAAAACGAGAACTTATGGAACGCTGATATGATTAAACTGATCATGGAGAAATTCAATGAGCCAGAAAACAATTAAAATTCAAAAGGACAAGAATTAGAAATAAACCATTTAAATATACCTCGCAAAATGTAAAATAAAATGAAAATTTACTGCCATAAAAAACCTGCACTTAGCCTCAATAAATGAAAAAAGGATAAATCCTCATAATATAATAAATATAGACTCAAGTGATTAAGCAAAGTAGCCAAGCATAAAAAGTAACTTTAGCAGGTGCCAACATAATTAAAATATATTTTATAACATTGCAGGTGCACAATAATTGAGTATTATAAAATGAACCTGCAAACGCAGCAGGTTGAAATAAATATAGGGCACGTGCTGTAATATAAGTGATATATTATACAGGTGCTTAAAATATAAATAGCGGGGGCGCTATAAAGCAAATTAGGTATATAAAGAAACAAGTTTCTAGTAAAACTATCATCCCATTAGGACATTCCATTAGGACAAAGAGATATTATAATATTAAAATTATGAGTCAATCCTTTAATTCGAATAAAAACTATAAGATTACCTTAAACGGAAAATCAACTCCTGTGAATATGATAGACAGTTCTATAATAAACACAGGACAAAATTCGAATAAAAAAGATTTCACTCAGAATTGGATAAATAATATCCAAAACGACTTGATAATAGAGGAAATTATATCTGGAAAAGTCTACAAATCAATTGATCTAACAAAGTTAGAATCAAATGTAAATAAACTATTACTACCAAACACAGAAATAGTTAATAATATGTCTTTAAAAGAGACCCTAGCATACGAAGCTATGCTTGTAGATATTGTAGATAAAATTCCCACTAAAATAACATCATCTGTAAATATCTTACTCCATCTAAAAATCATGTCAAATAATCAAATTCATAAATTTAGGATTTTTGAATAAATAATTACTAATCATGACATTAACCAATCATAATTTAATAATAATTACTAAAAATTCATAATCTAAAAATCAAAAACCATAACAGGACAGTACAAAAATGTGCATATAAACCCTAAAATATTGAAAGTCCTGAGGAATAAAATACAGCTACATCTTCAAATAGTTTAAAATGTACTTTTCGAAATAATCCATCAAATCACATTATATTGCCCCATAACAAAATTAAAAATAAACCTAGGTTGGCTAATAATAATATTAACAGCCTAGGAAAGGCTAAGGCCAAAAATAATAAAGTAGCGACTACAGTAGGATTAAGTATAGAAATAATAAAATCCTACGAACAACCATTACCATAACAAAGGTAAAATATTGAAATAGGTTGAAAATACCTCAGGACGCATTATTAAACTAAAAATAAATATTAATACGTTAAAATATAAATAGTTAACATCTAAGGACGCTATTAAAAAATTAAGAAAGTCGATATGTCGATATTACGATGAAAACGGTTATGATTAATTATTTCCTCAGGACTTAAAACTAATCATGGGTTTTTATAACAAAAATTCTAAATAATCATTATGGTCTTTGAAAAGTGTAAATATAATGTTACAAAAAATATAAATTACTGACTAAACAGTCCTAATTAAAACCACCAATAAATGTAAATATTGATCAAAATAAAATATTAATAAGGAAAATTCCATAGGACAAAACACAAAATTTGACTATTCTCTCGTCGTAACAACTGGTAAGATAGGGGCACATACCCACGCCTGAAATTTGCATAAACAATAAATTGCTTATAGAAGTCCTAAGGATATAAATTAAAATAAAATCACACAAAGAGAGACTAGGAAACCAATAAATTGATTACGATAGAGTTCATAACCATGATATAATCAAAACTCAAAGCACCATAACCAAGTAAAGATAAAATAAGATATATAAAAAATTACAAAATGTTTAAATCGTTTATAATAAGCACATTGCTCAATCCAGAATACCTAACAGTACTCGATAAAAATAAGTCCAATTGGCAATAATTAATATTGATGAGGGAGATAAAGTAACATTTAATCAAACTTATTTAACCAAATAAGCAGTTAAAAAACCTAAGGACAGACTAACACAAAATCTGACATATTTGAGATAATCGTGAAATTGGGAAACATAAGATAATTATACCGAGTAAAATATACAAAAAATTGAAAACAAAACACAAAGTCTACAAGACAAAATAGTTTTGTTCCAAAAACTCAAAAATAATAACAATTAGGTGAAATAATAAAAATTTTCGTCCTTATTCTTTCTAGACGATTCATCTTGGACACAAAAATTATTTTAAAATAAAGCTCATTCTAAATTTAATAAATTCGGAATCACAAGCAATCTCCCGCCGAGAGCGCAAAAAATAAAAAATATATATTTGAAAATTTTTAGAAAAGCAATAAAATTTGAAAAATTAATCAAGAGATTTCTGATGACAAAGATGAAGCAAGGTTCACAGGTTAGCTAACCCGGTTTTGCAAATTCTTTCAGTAAGAAATTGCGAGTACCGGAAAAAGTAGGTGATCTCGTAAAAAGACACTAATTCTTATTTGTGAACATTGCAAAATCTTTTGAATCATAAGAAATAAAATATAATGTAGGATGCGTACCAATTTAATAGAAAATTAATATTATAATATTATGAGTAAATGTAGCATTAAAATTAAAAAACCAATATCATTCACTAATTACTAAAAACCATACTTTAGGTTAACGAGCCTAAGCCGAAGATAGCTAGAGTTAAAAAATCAAGCAAAGTGGCCAAAAATGCCGGACTTGAATCAATTATCTTGACATTATCTAATATAAACAAGAGACAACCGATCGAAGTTTTAGGTTCAGAAACAATGATGCTTGTGAGCCACACTAGACGAAGATCCTTTAGGACTTAACCGTTGATTCTCAAGACGAGGAAAAATTAAGTATCCAAGAATTTTCCGATGATCAAAAATCCACCGTAGAGGACTCTGATAATGAGCAAGACAAATTGCCAGACTCAGCAGATCTCGAGGCGGAGATTCATACTCTCAATCAACACCTATTTGGTAAAATTGAGAGCATGATAAATTACCCAAAGGAAAAACCATGGAAAAAATACGTAGCAGATGCGGAAGTCACTTTGAAATTAAATTTGAAGTTGATAACCAAATTGTACTACTTCAATCAAGGTTTTGACGAAGAATGTGCAAACATTAATTTAGCCAGTAGTTTGGACTTTACAGATAGTAAAGTTAAAAATTTACTAGAAGGGCTACAAAACCCTTCAAATATGACCGAAAAATTTTTGGGAATGGAGAAAAAATTAGAGCTACTTTACTCCCAGATCTCAAAAAATACAGGGGGAATAAAAAATATTAGCAAAGATACAGCTAATAACTCTGTATTAAAGACAGTTCAGGTCGTGCAAAATAATATCGCACGAGACGTTCAACTCCTAAAGGACACAAACCCAACTGTAGGACCACACGTCACTATAAAAAATTTACAGGACGTGGTAGAAGAGCTCGAAAAATCCCTGGATATTAAATGCGTGGAAAGATCTACCGCAAAATACCCATTTGGCTATGATGCGTCCTTAGAAAAACTAGCCAGAAAGGACACAGAATTAACTCAGGCAGAAATACAACAATGTATTCAAGCCGGAGTATCATTTGCAGACCCAATAGTCTCGTTAGTAATTTTTGAGGTTTTGGGAATGAAATTAAACGACGCAATTACAGGCAAATTAATGTCAGAATTTGCAAAAAACTTGGTAGTCCCGCTGTGCACCAGAGACCCACAACTTCGTATGAAGCAGAAAGGTCAATTTATGAGAATCCATAAGTCCTGGGACAAACATTAATGAATTTATTGTATGAACCCAGGCTCCACTAAAGCATCGGAACAATCGGGATTGTAACAGGCAAGTTGCGCCCTAAGGACGATGTGCAGAAAAATCCCAATCGGATAAAAATAAGGGGGTTAGGATTATCATGTTTGACTACGCCAAATATGATCCCTAGAAACGGCAGCATTTTGGAAAAAATATTCGAGATGCGACCAAAAATCCCAACACAATTAAATTTTTCATTTGATCCATGGCCAAAAACAAAAATGGCCTGGAGCCTTACAATGAAAAATTGGGCAAAAGACCCTTTACCAATGCTAAAATCAATGAGATTCATTGATATCGGCAACCCACAGGATCACATGACCACACCGACAGGACAAAAGGAATTTGCATATCGACAGATCGAAAATGGTAATACTTTAAATAAGCCCAAATATCCCAATTTAAAGACAGAACCAAAATTACAGAAAAATAACACGGGCTCAAGCGGTGTCAATATTTGGGAAATTTGCAGAAAAAACTCTGTAAATCTAAATTAAACAATAATAATTTAGAATATGAAAATGACGGGGAAAAGGCAGAGGAAAAATTTTATAATCAAACTTCTAATGTCTTTACTTCTGACACAGATTCAACAGCCTCAGAACCTTCAGTTATAAATGCACCCACTTCAAGCAAAATCAATTATGAAAATTACTCACAATTATTCATAAAATCTACAGTTAGCAAAGAAGAAGTTAAAACCACACCATCAGAATATATGCTGCAAGATTATAATTCATTTAAACAAAAATTAGCCAGTAAAAAATCCCTACATAAATAAAATATACTAAAAACCATTATTATATCGTTAAATTCCTATAGGACACTGTAAACAAAAAATTATTATTAAAAATAAAAATCTTATCAACAAAATTTAATAAAACAATTTACAAATTTAAAAATAAAACAATTTTCTAATTTATATCCTATTGTTTTATTAAATAAAAAGTTTAAAATAAAAAACAACAAATTCAATTAAGAATGAAAAATACAGAAACACCACTAAGTCCAAGTGGCAGACTAGTGGAGTTTTTAGTTGACGGTCGAAAAATGAATAACTTTCAATTCACAGACCTATTGGACATTTTAGTAAACATGTGGGCAGCCGCGCGCTATCCACTTTGGAAAAGTATGATAGATTATGTTATAATAGCATCAATAAACCAAAAGGACTTCAAAA
The DNA here is from genome assembly GCA_004367855.1 of Oikopleura vanhoeffeni. Lineage (NCBI taxonomy): Eukaryota > Metazoa > Chordata > Appendicularia > Copelata > Oikopleuridae > Oikopleura > Oikopleura vanhoeffeni. Next base: position 107,126 of record SCLH01001101.1, on the reverse strand, counting down.
ATTTAACTAGGCATAATTTTATATTGATGAGCTACACTTTAGTACCACGAAAAATAAGAATTGCTAGCGAGGAAACAATAAATGATTATCATGATAACAGAGGCCTAAATAAAACATAATTATTAGTTAAAAGTCTTATTAACAAATAAAGGAAAAAATAAAAATAAAATAAACAGCAATTAAAATGATAAAAATCAATTTAGAATGAGGTACGAACGTAATGTGGGCAAAAGCCTATCATTTTCAAGCTCTGATAATTCAGGAGAATTCAATCGAACTCCGAATATTGACCTGGTGTTACAAGACCCCAGACTTAATATACTAATTCCAAAATATTTCAAAATTGAAAACTATATCTCGATTAAAGGAAATAATTCGAAAGCATGGGTAAGCGGCATGATATCCCTCAGACGAGGTTTATTATTACTCAAAACCATTTCCTTTTTAAACGACCCCCAAAAATTAGAATGGGTAGCGGTACTAAAAGTTATAAGGGATAGTGTAGAGGCGCTAGACCAAAATACTCAAGATGATGTAACATCAAGGAGCAGATGGGTCAATATAGTTCAATATTTGACCCGATCAAGGCGTTTCTTAACCTGGATCAAAATATTGAAAAGCCTAAATGTTTTACAAAATGAATTCCCAGAAATCGAGATACAGACAAAATCAGTATTTATGTCAATAAGGGAATTGTTACAGGGGAATAGTCGGATAGCAATAAGAAATAATCAAAAATGGGATGAGGAACTTAGAATTATACCAAAAAATTCGGAATAAAATAATAAAAAAAGTTACAATAAAAATTTTCCAAAAGGACAAATACTAATTAACAAAAATTAATACTATAATCCAAAATAAAATTAAAATAAAAATTTAAAACTTCTAGAATGAACTCTTCGGGCTTCGGAATCTTTGATTCATCAGGCAACCTTTTGAATACAACTAGGGATAAAAATTATGAGGCGCTAGAGGACGAATATGAACCAATGCCAAGATTGGCAAATACGAGAACCTACCCACGCTTTCATACCAGACCACCACACCAAAAGGACGAAGTATGGTTTACCACAAATTTGGTAAATTACCACTCAGGAGACCAGGAGAATTTACCAAATGCACCAGATCCTTGGAAATTCCTATCAGGAAAACCAGATTCTTTTTTGGCAGATAGAGATGATTTTGAGGAATCATTAAAATTAGGATTTCAGTGGCTAACATTCCTAAATATCCCTACAACCACGTTAATCATGATCAGATCTATTCTGAATATGATTATTGATACATTGGTAATTTCAGGATATAAGACTCCAATAGGACTAACCAACGTATTAAGTGATTACATAGTTAAAAACTTTCCCTCTGATTACCCTCGAAAGGCCGATACTAACCAACCAGATTTCGAAGAAATAACCGACGACCTGAGTAGTATGATAGAGGTGTACAATGTACAATTCAAATCAGGCTTAAAATCTCGAAAAAACTTTTTAGCATATAATCAATGGGCATCCCGAAGGACAAACTACCAAAATTGGAGTAAATTTGCATCGATTTTAGACGACTTAGCAAGTGATTTGGGACCTTTTTCACATAGCCTAATAAATACAGTCGTAGATAAAATTGATTCAATTTTAGCACACGAACTTTTGAACTCTCAGCCGTATTTTATTGAAATTAACGAATTCGATACGAGTGCCTTAAATTGGGCACAATATATGTTTAGAATCCCAAGAGTAATGAAAATTGTAAACGGAAAACCAAGGGTAATCAAAGGGGGAAATCAATCACCAGTACAGTTGGTATTAAAAGGTATTATGCCACTGATCTTAGAACGCGAATCTCACGAAAACACTGTTTCAAACACAGTTTCAGGAACCACCACAGAAGATAATGATTCGCTACCAGAATTTCCTTCAAACGAAACATTATCATCCGTTTTTTCATCAAATTAAAATAATTCTACTCATGTAAAAATAAATATCCTATAGGACTTCTAAAAATAAACAATTTACAAAAAATATTCAAAAAATGATAAATAATAAAACCAAAAATAATAAATAAAAATATTCACAATAAAAACAGGCACCATACAAAAATATTGTAATTTAAATATAATACAAATTTCGAAAAAACACAAATTTGAAAATAACATACAGATCCAACCCAAATTAGATCGTTAACTTTAAACGTTTCAGTCCTTTAGGTATAATGATTAAAAAATGTAAAAAATTTAGAATGTCGTGGCAAGATGTTGATAAACTCACAGGCAAAACATTTCGGGAAGGGAAATTCAAAAATCCATTTGATATACCACATGAACAGCCTGTAAGGGCAGTAACATACGACGGAAAATTCAAAAATTACCCAAGGACTCACGCCGAGTGGCAAAACTACTCTTCGGAACTTCTAAATTTGTTTGATAAGGTATGGAAGGACTTAACAGTACCAAAATGGGAAATGTTAAAATTTCGTTTTGAAGAGGATTTTAGAGCGGGAATTTGGGCAGGATTCACAGCCACCTGGCTCATTTTCATAAATTGTCTACCTAGTGAAAAAACTAAATTCTTGGCCTATAAACATATCACTATGGGTATCAGTATCTTTGATAACCAGTACTCTATCGCCCCTAGAAATAGTAAAAATTTTAAACGTAGCAAAGAAATATACCATTTAGCAACTAGCTCATTTAAAAATGAATTATATTGCGAATGGTATAAAAAATTTAATTTTAAAAAGGGAGAAACCTTTATTATTGATGACACTACATTATCATTAACAAGTCACTACCCCGTTCAAATCAAAAAAGAAAACGGAATATTAGTTAGGAAACCATTTTATCAGAAAAATTCTGAGCACTTATTAAGTAATATAAATATAATTAACGATCAATTAGTAAAATGGGTCGCATCAGGAGCGATTAAAATGTTAGGGACCACATTAGGAATAAAATCTAGAATCAGAACGAGTCTCGTTCTGGCCTATAACGAATCATCTGATAAATTTAGGTGTTGCTTTGATGGCGGGAGTTTCAAAGCAACACAAGGTTATACAGTTCCATGTAACCTAGACACCTTAAGTGAAACATTATTATTCATAAATAAAAATGATTACTTAAGCAAATATGACGATTCGTCAGGATTCCTACAGGCCTACTTAGATAAACCGTCTCAAGAAATGACCCATTTCAGATGGGGAAATTTCATATTTAAATTTTACGCCGCGGCCTTCGGTATCGCTAGGGTGCCCGGGGATTTTCAGCTATTAAATAGCTGCGCCGTTAGTTTTCTTAGAAGACACGGAATCCCAGATCACGAGTATCTAGATGATCAGGCTTGTTGTAGAGAAAACTTAAAACCCCTTAAGGACCTCGAAAAAATAAATGCAATAATGATGTTGTCACCAAAAAATGCTTTCTTAACCTGTACTGCAATGATAGCAGCAGGTGGGTTTATAAGCCGGAAGAAAAGCACATTTAAATGCTCACAGCAAATAACATTCTTAGGCTTCAATATTTGTACAAAATCTGAGACAATTAGCATACCAAAGGACAAATGGGAAAAATTCCAATCAGAATTAAATGACATAATAAATGCTAAAAATATAACTTTTAAACAATTGGAAAAATTACGGGGCAAAATGTGCTCTTTTCTCCTAGTAATACGAAATATGAGGCTCTACATTAGAAAAATAACCGAAGAATTAAAAATTTGTGACACCACAGGTTCAATAATCATAAAAAATAATGAACGATTAAAATCAGAATTAAAAATATGGGCGGATAAGGATTTAAAATACTTGAAAACAACTAGATCATGGCTAGAAAAACGATCAGAAACGGTCGAAATGAAAAGATATAAAGTCTCAACTGATGCCTCTAATATGGCCGGCGGTTGGATTGACATAGACGGGTCCGAAAGGACATTTTATTGGGAGCCTAAGGACCAGCATAGGCACATAAATATTAAAGAAGCAATTGCTATAAAGGCTTATATATTAACAAACGAACATAAACTAAAAAATAAACGTATTATGTTCCTATGTGATAACATGAGTGTAGTGCTAACTTTTTTCAACGGTAGTAAAATACCAGAACTAAATGATGAAATTCTAGAAATAAATAAATTAGCGATTAAACTGAACTGTATATTTAGTATACAACATGTAACCACTGATATACAAGAGGCAGACGAAGCCTCTAGGACCTTAGACTATAAAGAAGAAATTATTTCTGACGAGTCCTATAGGTTAATCACAGAAATTTTCGAATCACCTGATATCGACTGTATGGCTAATTTTGCAAATACAAGATGCAAATCTTATTATAGTAGATTCAAAGAGTCTCAGGCATTAGGAACAAATTTTCTATCAAAAATTCCACCGCCGGGCAAAAAACTATATTGTTTCCCTCCTAAAACAATAGTTCATTTGGCTGCTAAGCATATCTATGACCTAGGAAACCCCTTCTGTTTAGTTTTTCACGTTTTTAGCGAACTACCATTGTTAGTAGCCCATAGGCCAAATAATTCGCTGTTATACAGAATAGATGATAAGGTACTAATACCTTCTTTAATACCAAGTAAAAAATTGAAAGTAGATACACATTTTTTTGAACCAAACAGGAAAAGCGGGGCTTTATACTGCATTATCTATAACCCATAAAAATATTAAGCAATATAATTTAGAATGAAAAAATTCCAAGCAATTAATCATTACTTAACTAATTATAATCAAATACATACTGACATAGTATATGCTATTATGGGTTCAAATTGCGGTAAAGAGGAAATATTTAACATGGAAATAGAAACCGAAAAGGACAAATTAGCATTATTTCTAAACCAATTTAGAAATAAAAAATCTTAAAAATCTGTAAAATAACATTATTTATTAAAAAATTAGTTTGTTATACAAATGTTAATCTAACAAAAATTCAGATAAAATCTTAAATCGGTCATGAGCGCTGAAAGCATCATGGAAAGTTTGAACTTGAACTATTCGAAAAAAAGTGGGGACAAAATGGTTTCGAAGTATGTTCCCCACAACAATTATTGTATAGACCCCACTGAAAAAGACCTACAGGACCTTACCCAATTGGACTCTACGGCCAATACTAACCGGTATAATTGCTATCAGAGCGAACTTGAAATAATGCGCTCGCGCTCAAGTTAATCGTTGAAAAAGTGAAACTGAGACGGCTCTACAAAAAGAGCGCGAGGTCAAGACATAAGGCTAATATTTGAACTATATGTTCAATCGAGAATAATAAAGCAGCCTAGCTCAGCATGACAAAGAGCCTTAATTAAAAAGTAACTCTAAGCTCAGCTAGAGATGTGCCAAACGCGAATAAAATAAGACGACTCTCAGTGCCAGAAAAATTTAGCAATATGTGAGATCGATAAATTAAGAAGAAAAAAGCCTCCGATTATATTCTGACACATCATCTAATATGATTACCGCAAGGAAGGAAAAAGTTCTGTAAAATTAGGTGCAAGTAGAACACCACGAAACTGCAAAAAGAGACCGCCAAAGGAGGCAGGGTGCGCTATATTTTGTCAAAAGATGACAAAAGTAAGACAAATTAATTAAATTATGGGTCTAGACCCTGCTACGAGACTCTAAAGACTCAGAGATTGCGCACGGCTCGCTACCGATAGGAGCTTAAAATGTCAGTGTCGCCATACTAAGAATTGAGAGTAATAATTAAATTCTCACTGAGATATGAGTCCACCAATTAAATACTATGACCTTTTAACAAGTGAGAGACAGGTCGAATTCTATCGAGTAATCAAAATGAGCATGGAAAGAACTCAGAGATAACAAAAAGGAAATACACAATTGCCTACTAGCAAAGGACGCGACATAGATCAAATCTTAAACTAGTTAAAAGACGATTGGTAAAGAAATCGTAATGTCCTATAGGACAAAAGAAGAAAAGAAAGAGTACGTAATGCAAGCACAAGGTAGATAACCCAAGGACAATACAGGGGATAAGAAACGGGGAAAAATTCCCCCTCTTCCAGAAGGTTTTAGAAAGGGAGGAAAATTTTTCTCCTCGGGTTTGCCATAACAGAGGCGCGGACAGGGTTAACAATCGAGGTTACAAGCGAAGAAACAATTATAATAATAATAAATAACGGCTACCAAAATCCAAGACTATCAAATAATTTGGTAACCAAGGCGATGGAAAACATTTCAAAATGGAAATTCTGGGGACAACAACCCAGCCAATGAAAAATACCCGCGGAAACATACCACCAAGAAGGCGGTAGAGCCGTTAAATTTGAAATTTATTAATAAAACATTAATAACTAAAATATATCCGTTAATTCATCATAAATTAATATAAGAATGTAAATAAATAACATTCCTATAGGACACTGTTTTCAACACTTAGAACAAACCTGAATTAAAATTCGTTATAAAGAAAATCTTAAGAAAATATCATATTAGAAATGAACTTCAAAAACAATAACGAAAAAGTTATCAATGTCGGCATCGATTATTTAGCTATCGCAGGTAGCCATGTAAAACCAGAACCGAGTTGAGCTAACAAGACTATCAAAATCCTAATAAAAAAGCAGCAAGAGTCGGTTAAAAACAGATGTCCAGAAACTACTTCGAGAAAAATCAACCTAGTCTAATATAAGTTGATGTTAATGCGATCTCGAGAATATATCCTGTGGATTATGAAGAAGAAGCACTTCTCCATATTACATTAAAAAAATTATTTACCTCCTAAGGACACAACTTAATAAGACACAAAAATCAGATAAACAATAATAACCCAAAACAAAATAATTAATCAAAAAATATATTAGATGAGATATGAGCGAGAAAAAACTAATACCCTAATTACAAAAATAGATGAAGCAAAATTGCGAGACACGCACGAAAAAAATGTTAACCATTTTGTTTAAGAAAAAACATAAGATGAATAATCGGTAAAAAAGATAGTAAAATTATTTTTGATTACAATGGTAAAGAAAACGATCTAAAATCGAACAAATAAAACCAGTACAATTAGAACACAGTGTGTATTTGCTTACAAAAACTATAAAATTACCTAAAGGACAAAAAGGATACCTATAGTTCAAAACAAGTAATCAAAAAAACAAGCAAATAAATGCTAGAAAATTATTACAATAATTATTACCACCCAAAAAAGCAACATAACTTTTCCGTTAAAAACGGTCACGACATTGATCCAACACTTATGGATTCCACGTAATAGCCCGAAAAGGAAACTCATTATAATGACTGTGTTCATTATTTTTAGTGGAACAATCGCTGATGGCGATACATTTACAAATGGGGATTAGATTTTAAAACAAACGCCACGATGGCACTCGGCTCTCCAGATACCACTTAAAGTCAGCAAACACTAACCCAATGTCTCTCTAAAACAAGAGACAATTAACTAGAAACTAAAAAACAAATCCGCACTGGAACGTAAAATCTAAATTAAGGAATTATTGAAAAAATTAAAACCATTATCGAAAATCAATAAGTATTTTCCACACAGGACTACTAAATCCTTTGTATATTACATGGAAAAAGCAAGAACAGATTCTAGGAATACAAAACCAATTTCTGCTCAACAGCTGAAGAAACAGCGTCGTAAGAACGAACGGTCAATTGCACATGGGGTATCAAAGCGTAATATTTGTGTGCATTTAATTGGCCAGGGCTCAGAAATATGCCTTAACAATATAGAAATAATATCGATAGAAAAATCATGCCCGAAGCAGCCACAATTTGCGCCTTGATCCAGTATGATAATGAATTTTCTTTTGAGAGAAAGTAAATTGACATTCCTAAAGACACTTAATTTTAATACAATTAGTTGGAAATAGTAAAAAACAATTCCTTATAAATAAATAAGTAAAGCATATAAATTTCAAGATAATTGTGATAATCAAAAAAATATCAACAAATAGTTTAACATATTACGAGTTTTACAACCGCGAAGGAGTAATAAATTGACTCGATGATCTCCTAAATCAAAACTACGTTCTACTTACATCAAAGTTGCAAAAAGGAGAAATAAAATCAGTCACTAGGGACTTCTTAATTAGATTGAACAAATAGGAATGACACGAATTAGTACGAAGATGTAATCGGTCCGTAATAAAAAGCGTTGCTGATTTTACATATATAAAGTCACCAAGTGTCCAATAGAAACTTACTCTGTTCAGATTTATTGAGCCATTAGTAACACATAAAAACTTGGCTATGGTCGAAAATACTTACCCCATTAAATTAGAGTATACCTAAAATGTAAAATCATTAAATACTTTAATGTACTATAAATATATAATTATCATAACAATAAAAAGTTTTAAACCAAAAATGATAAAGTCACAAAAAATAGAAACACAAAACAGAAAATTTTAATTCAGAATGCACGTGCCGGTAGCGCAGTGTCTTTCTGCTGGATGCAATGCAGAACATGCGCACATATAATCTTAATCGAACTGTTTGCGAGACAAACAACCAATTCAATAGAACGAGGATAAAGAGAAAACCAGAGAAATTACATTTGAGAAAGAAATACAATTTATTCCAATGACAAATGGACAATTTCCCTGGGGCAAAATAGCTAATGATGGAAAACAACGCCAACAAAATTACCCCAGAACACGTAAACGCGAAAAAGAGTTGTGCTAATATAATAAAATAATAACGATGAAGAATTTGTCAAACTTTTTGTATGCAATCTGAGACGAGGAGATCGCAATCTTATTCGATGCAAAAAAAGTAAACAGATAAATTCTGATTGAAAACCCAGAAGTGAAATTAGGAGGTAATAAATTAACTGCATCTACCTTTTCACCTTGTACCTAAAGTCAACAATAAACAAAGAATGTACCGTAGAAAATTAAAAATGTATGACTTGAAAAAAACTTCATGCAATACGAAATCAGAGCAACAAGGTAGCGTGGAAACATCCTAAAGGACATAAAATGCAGATTTCGATATTAAACCTCAGAAACAAGAGCGCGAAAACAAGACGAGCAATCTATGGTGCTATAGCCATAAACAATGCAAAAAATAAGATTGTGGACAAAAAATTGACGGAGTTACATAAAGGCCGTCCCTCTACACGAAGTACTAAAATGGATTAAAAGTAAAACAAATCCATACTATCATGGAACCAGAACATGGGACTTTCGGCAATAGAAAACGATAAAGCAGAACTAACAAGAAAGATATCAATTAATAAGCACCACTAGAAACTGTTCAACTCTTGACAGAATAATAATGCATTTAACACTGAAAAAAAGCTCTACGTACGGACATTATACAATGAAACAACAAACACAAAAACAATATTAAATAAGGCCAATCACTAACTAATCAAATTGGACTGATGAGTGTAGGATGTTAAGCCATTTATTAGCTAAACTCACATATAAATAATCCATTAAACTCAAGTGGAGTCTTATGGCCGACGTCCAGCTGGATAAGATATGGAGTCTTTATGTATGAAAGGCAAAGACAATAGCAAGCGACTTGTTTGAAATGTCATGCCCAAAAGAGACTAAAACTCTCGTAGAAACCCAAAGTTAACTATTGTTTCGGAGGCGGAGCGAAATTCAGTCGGGCACCACGACCGCCAGACACCGGAGTCTAACTTCAGGTACTCAACCGAGTGCTGAATGATCGCTTTGACTGGGAAATAAACTTCGACTCACATAGCAAGTATAGTCGCGAGAGGAACTAGGGCTGAGGAAGCACAGTCCGTGTCGTTGGGACTACTTGATGATCAATGATAAGGACTGTTTGGGATTATGTTTTTCAATTTGCGTTACGAATAGCACCCTGCGGCTGGTTCGGTGATGCACGTTCTCTTTGGTGTCGTTGGTTTCATGAGGCATGTGCTTTTTTATAACTTGTGTTTTTGACATTTGAACGTTTTTTGCGAACTCTATTAATGAGCATCAGTAATTAAAAAGTTAAAAATGTGGGCGACTTTACCGCCCTCACACCCAAAACCCATGAAATCTCTCACACCTCAGAAACACGGCCATTCGGGGACTGCCACTTTGCGGTTTTTGCGGAAGGGATAAAAGGAGGTGTGATAAAATTATTTCATCAACTTTGTGAAGGAAGTTTTAAAAAAGCTGCGAGGCTCCTCGAAAATGAAACAGTGGATTCTTTTAACAAATCTATCATTATTATAATGATTTTTGAGTTTAATCTTTTACTATTTCGGTTCGCACAACGGAGCTCGGCGCGTCGGTCTGGGCTGGGGCGGTCGCCGTAGTTCGGCATCCGGTGAGGGTAGTCAAGGGCATGCCAGCGCCCTCGTTTTCTGCAGGTGCGCTGCCGCTGTCTTGTGATTGATTTTCGCGTTTCATCTGGTGGCGTCAGGCTCTTCGGCTCGTTGCGTTTGCGCAAAGCTTTCTAGGGATTTTTGGAATATATTGACTTATTTTGGGAAATTTAAAAACAGGCCCTCCGAAGAAAGAAAACTTGGGATTGTTTAAAATCGTTATATCAATTATTTGATAATGGAATTTTGTGTTTATAATTGTTTATACTGTAAAATTTCGGAAAATCACACAGCAAAAAAGCAGCCAACCGCAATTGTGCTCATGTGGGGGTACTGTCTCCTAAAAAACTTTGCTAACAATGATTGAACTTAGAATTCACCAAAAGAAATGGCTGGTAAGTCTCACCAGCCCCAGGGAAGGGCATCCGACCAGATTTTCAAGATCGGTTCGGTTCGGAAATTCTCGGGCCATGCAGGAAAATTTTAACAGACTTCGGATCGGTCGGACGCCGAGTTGTGAAAATAAATGTGATCGGATTCGGGCTGTCGGTGTCGGAGAGCCCGATTTTGGGAAAAGTCCAAATCGGGATCGTCCGTTTCGGGAAAATAAACTGCCCGGATCTGAAGGTACGTTGGACAGCGACATTCGGAGCACTCTCTACCAATCTCTGGGAGAGATGCGATCTCAAGACAGGCAGATATTTAGCTCGGCGCCCATCGCCCTGGGTCCTCAACCGGCCAGGTTTAAATTTATTGGGCTCTGATTTGGTGCTGCGAGTGTTCTTTTTAAGTGGTAGTGAGTGTGAGATTGGGCTGAATTTCGTATCTGTTAACGAGTTACATGAACAACACGCGGTTGCGGCTCCCGAAAATGTGTTTTCAACGTCAGGTATAGAAATCAAAAAAAAAAGCGTTTATATGTTAACGTTGGGCATACGTAATCGACATATACTGTTCAAGTAAACAAAATTTGTATGTACAGAAATGACCCTTGGCCCCTTCATAATCTAAAAATATAATCGTCCCTTATCACACATTTTTGTAAAAATTCTCATGGTTAGCACAACGGTGAGAGAATGTTTTTAAAGAAGTAGGGCCGGCATAAATTAACAGAAAGTGTGAATAAATAGATACAACAAAGAAAATTACTAGACAAATCAAAATTATCTGGGCCATAAAATTTCCTCGGTCTCAGTAAAATCTTGCATAATCATTAAAAGTGATCTGGAGGTTGGTGCCAGTCCCTGTATGTTGTGATAGACCTTATGAAAGATTTTTGACCATCTATAGTAGTTTTGTTGAGATGCCTGCGTGCTTTGGATGAAGTGGGTGTTGGTAAGAGAGCTTTTTTGTTATTTCAAAAAAATTGTAATTCGGACGATCTAAACTCACAGTACAAAAAAAAGCGACGGAAATACGGGCAAAAGTGAATTTTCCTGGTTCCTTTGACAAACTTGCTAATATCTAGTTCGGAGAAGGCTACTTTGTGTGATTCACTACTATGGCTAGCTTGTGCAACATATTCGGGTACGAATTGAAGATTATTTTCTCGAAGTAACTTGTAAATCATGATCATTAGAAAATTTTTCTATTGCTCTTCATGAGCAGTCACACCCAACTATCACGCGCGTTCGCTGAGTTCGGTAGTGCGGCCCTTCGTAAAATCTTCTGTCCAGCTCAATAAACGGCGCGACCAAAATCAAAGATTCTGGAAAAAAATTCTTGTTTCGATTGTTGAACATTTTAATTTAATACATTATTCGGTTTATTGTTTTAATATGTTAATAAAGCAAGCGTCTCGGTTATGATAATTAAGATTTAACTCCGCGCACTAAGTTGGTTTGATCTCGCAACTGCGCATAGTGTGATTTTAAAGCCCATTTGCGGAATTTTCAATGTCCTAAGTGCCATCAAAAAAATAAAATGATGTTCTTCCTTTTCTACTTATAAAAGATAGCAACCACCAAAGTATTAGATTTTTTAAAAATTTTGAAACATCATTTCTACTTGAGTCAACGTCTGCTGAAAAAATTTTACGCCTCCGAAGAATGTATATCGTAAAAACAATGCTTTTGTTTTTGGACGGATTGGAGAAATAGGTTTTTACGTGTATCGACAAAGATCCCGTAACTGCGCCTTTTAACACCACGCGTCATGAAATCTCATGAGCCAAGGTCCAATTCTGAATACTTCGTTGTCAACATAGTTGTCCAAATTTTTGGTGCAGGATGAATTTAAATCTTGTCGGTTATCAAACGAGTATACACAATCTAATATAACTAAAAAAATTCTCATGACTCTAATAATACAAGAATCGTATAAAGCGGATTATCCTTTTATCGGCGAAGGAAATTTGAAAACCTCATAAAAATTGAAAGGTCCAAATGTTGTTTTATCGGATTATTGGTCATTGAAAATTAATTGAAAATGACTTATACTGAAACTTTTTCCGTGTGTAAAATTGTGACCTTGAATATAATGGTTTTATAACTTTTTCGGAAAAAAGTTTCAGTGGTTTTGACAAATAAAATAGAATCAGGTTCATTTCAAAAACCCATAATATTTGAAAAATCATATATTGTCAAAAGTTTTTTTGTACATTACACGAAAAATTGCATAGTTCATACAGTTGTTTCTTGTGTAAAATATTTTCGACGTTTAAGATAATATGGTTTATGGCCAAAAAGAATTCCTGAATTTTTTTCTATATATCGGCCCTTCTGAACTTTTGAAAAGTCCCCACAATTTATGTAAGCTTAAGAATGCGGTTTTCCAACTCATTTTCTGTTTAAAGATATCCTGAAATTTACGAAATATAAATACAACGTCAGCAACTTTCATACAGTTAAGGAGTTGTGGGGGTCTCAACCTAAGCTTTTTGTTCTTGGTCACAGACATACACCTCTCAAGGGCTGATAAATAGATCGATCAGTTAACTACCTCTTGTGAGCCATCAGAGCACAGACTTGTGTGCTCTCATAACCCGCAAAAATGCAATTCAAAAACGGCAAAAAACGGAATCCGAACGATATGCTTTCTTCAAATCACGATTAAAGAAATTTTGAATTCGGTTCCGAAAAAATAATCTGAAACTTTATTTCGAAATGTTTTGTTCCAGAATTCACGCGGTGTGTGATTTATACAGGAGTTTTCGCCTTGTTGTTACTCCTGAAAATTGATTCAGAACTTAACATAAAATACAAAAGTGTAAGATAGACTCAGTTTTAGGAAAGTGCTTGTGTGCATGCATTAACAGTGAAATAGTCAAAGTTGATTGCGTATCTCCGGCAGAGTATTTTTTTCGGGGAAGTGAAGATTTTCAAAACTTTCAACTTCAAGTACCATGAAAAAATTTAGATTATTTAATANTTACAAAAAGAGCGCGAGGTTCATGAGCATAAGGCTGAATATTTGAACTATATGTTCAAACGAGATAATAATATGCACCTAGCTCAGCATGAGCAAGATGCCTTATTAAAATTAACTCTAGCTCAGCTAGAGGATTGGTGCCAAACGGCAATAAAATTAAGATCTGACTCTCAGGCCAGAAAAATTAGCATGATGTGTGAGATCGATAAATTAGAGAAAAAATGCTCCGATTTATTATCTGACACATCATCTAATATGATTTACCGAAAGGACGGAAAAGTTTTCTTAAAATTTACGGGTGCAAGTAACACCACGGAAATGCCAAATAAGAGACCAAAGGAGCAGGTGGCCTTATATTTTGTCAAAATGATGACAAAAGTAGACAAATTAATTAAAATTTGTCTAGACCCCTGCCTAGATCTCTTAAAAGAATTCAGAGATTGCCACGTAGCTACCGATAGGACTTATAAAATGTTCAATGTCGCCATCACTAGAATTGAGAGTAATAAAAATTCTCTCACTAGATATGAGCTCACTCAATAAATCGATATGACCTTTTAACAGTGAGAGACAGGTCGAATATCTATCGTAGGTATCAAAAGATGCATGAAAAATCCAGATATACAAAAAGGAAATGATCAAATTGCCTCTAGCAAAGGACGCGACACTCAGATCTAAACTAAAGTTAAAAGACGATGGTAAAGAAATCTAATCCTATAGGACAAAAACAAAACGAGAGTATCTAACTCAGCCAGAGGTATATACCCACAGGACATATAGGGGATTTAATCAGAACAACAATTCTCTCTTCAGGGTAGGGGAATTTTTCTGGTTCCATCAGAGGCCGACAAGGTTACAATCGAGGTATCAGCCAAGAAACAATTATAATAATAATTAAATAACAGGCTACCAAAATCCAAGATATCAAATAATTTTGGTAACCAAGGCGATGGAAACACTTCAAAATGGAAATTCTGGGGACAACAACCCAGCCAATGAAAATACCCGCGAAACATAACCTAAAGAGCGGTAGAGGCCGTTAAAATTTTGAAATTTATTAATAAAACATTAATAACTTAAAAATACTCTTAATCATAAATCATTAATAATAAATTAATAATAAATTAACATTCCTATAGGACAGCTGTAACACTTAGAACAAACCTGTAATTAAAATTCGTTATTAAAAAATCTTTAAGAAATATCATTATTTAGAATGAATTCAAAAAATAACGAAAAAGTTAATCAATGTCGGCATCTTATTTTAGCTATCGCAGGTAGCTCATGTAAAACCAGAACCGATGTTGACTTAACAAGACTATTCAAAATCCTAATAAAAAATGCAGAAGGATCATTAAAAACTAGATGTCAAAAACTACTTCGAGAAAAATCAACCTATCTTAATATAAGTTGTTGGATGTTTATGATCTGCAGAGAATTATCCTTGGATTATGAAGAAAACATCTCATTATTTACATAAAAATATTATTTACCTCCTATAGGACACTAATTTTTAATAAGACACAAAAATCGATAAAATAATTTGAACCCAAACAAAATAATTAAATCAAAAATATTATTTAGATTGAGAATGAGCGAGAAAAAACTAATACCTAATTACAAAAAAGTATTGAAAGCAAATTGCTTAGACACGACGAAAAAATTGTTAGACCTATTTTTGTTAGAGAAAAACATAGATGAAATCGGTAAAAAAGAAGTAAAATTATTTTTTATACAATGGGTAAAGAAACGATCTAAAATCGAACAAATAAAACCATACAGATTAAACACTATGGTGTATTTGCTTACAAAAACTATAAAAAATTACCTAAAGGACAAAAAGGAATATCCTATAGTCAAACAATTAATCAAAAAACAAGCAAATAAATTTGCTAGAAAATTATTTACAGATAATTATTTACCACCCAAAAAAGCAAATACTTTTTCGGTAAAAGAGGTCACGGACATGATCGAACACTTATGGATCCAAGGTATACCCGAAAAGGAAACATCTATAATGATGTGTTTCATTTTTTTATGTGGAAATCGCGTAGGCGATTTACAATTTACAAATTGGGGGGATTTAGATTTTGAAACAAACGCACATGGCAGGTGGCTCTCAATACCACTTAAAGTCAGCAAAACTAACCCAATGTCTCTTAAAACAGAGACAATTACTATGAAACTAAAAACAAATCCCACGTGGAACGTAGAAACTAAATTGAGAATATTGAAAAAATTAAAACCATTATCAAAATCAAATAGAGTATTTTCCAACAGGACTACTAAATCCTTTGTATATTACATGGAAAAAGCAAGAAAATTTCTAGGAATACAAAACCCAATTTCTGCTCACAGTGGCAGAAACAGCGTCGTAGAACGAATGCTAATTGCAGGGGTATCAAGCGATAATATTTGTATTGCATTTAATTGGGCCAGGGGCTCAGAAATGCTTTACAGATATAGAAATAAATTGATAGAAAAATCAGCCCAAGGAGCACAATTTGCGCTTGATCAGTATGATAATGAATTTTCTTTTTGAAAAATAACATTACATTCCTAAAGGACATTAATTTTAATAAAATTTAGTTGAAAATATATAAAAAACAATTCCTTATAAAATAAATAAGTAAAACAATATAAATTTTCAGAATGTTGATAATCAAAAATATGCAACAAATAGTTAATGATATTGACGAGTTTTTACAACGCGAAGGATTAAAAATTGATCGAGATCTCCTAAGATCAAAACTACGTTACTTACATCAAAGTTTGCAAAAAGGAGAAATTAAGTCAGTCACTAGGGGACTCTTAATTAGATTGAAAAGATTAGAAGACACAGAATTAGTGACTAGAGTAATCGACGTAATAAAAAGCGTGCGATTTACAAATAAAATCACCAAGTCCAATAGGAAACTTACTCTGTTCAGATTTATTGAGCCATTAGACACAATAAACTGGCTATGCGAAAATACTTACCCATTAAAATTAGAGTATACCTAAAATGTTAAATCATAATATCTTTAATGTACTATAAATATAAATTATCATAAAATAAAAAGTTTTTACCAAAAATGATAAAGTCACAAAATAAAACACAGAATTTTAATTCAGAATGCACGTGCCGGGTATCCAGTCTTTTGCTGATGCAATGCAGGACACAATTGCGCATATAATCTTAATGAATTTTGCGAGACAAATGTCAACAATTAAAACCGAGGATAAGAGAAACCAGAGAAATTACATTTTGAGAAATGAAATACAATTATTTCATGATCAAATGAAATTTCCCTGGGGCAAAATAGTAATGATGGAAAACAACGCCAACAAAAATATTACCCAGAACACGTATTACGCGATAAAAGAGTTGGCTAATATAATAAAATTAATAGACGATGAAAATTTTGTCAAACTTTTGTTATGCACTGACGAGGAATTCGCAATTCTTTTTCGAAATGCCAAAAAAGTAACAGATAAATTTCTGATTGAATTAACCCAGAATGAAATTTTAGGAGGTAATAAATTAACTGCATCTACCTTTTCACTTTACCTAAAGGTCAA
>SCLH01001101.1:77375-89213 GCA_004367855.1 Oikopleura vanhoeffeni | reverse complement strand
TTTTTTTTGAAATCGTGCTGTATTTTGAGAAGACCATATCAGAATTATTATTTTCTTTCGGTATCCGTTCCCTTGTTATGTAAGCTATAGGAAAAAATAAGTAAATAAACTTTTTTTGAAAAAAAAATTAAAAATTGATCAAAAATTGGAAAATCTGGCGAATTAGACACAACCGAAACTATGAACGTCTCGCATAAGCAAACCAAAGAAGATAGTGTAAAACAAATTCCACTTTAACCTGGAGCACACAATTTGTAAAAAGGGCTTTTTTATAGAAATGATGATACAGTATTGACAATACACCCAAAACAGTCAATTTAACATGTAATTTTTGTCGATTTCTTTGTCAAAAAACTTTTAAATACATTTTTTGAAAAATTCAGACAAAAAATAACTATAATGAAATATTCCAATAATTCAGTATCGTCAGAACAGGACTGGCGTTTTAACAAAGGTAAAACGCGTCGGTTACCGCTTGAGCGCGCTTTAAGGGGTTAAACTTTCTCAAAAAGAATGATTCCGACCATAAAAAACAAATTTGGAGTCTCTAAATGGTCACAATTTGAGTATGAAAAAACAACCTTTCGGGCTTTGAAACGCGCTTTAAAGGTTGATTTATTATTGACTTTTTGTTGTTATTATACCGATCGCGTTACAAAAACTCAAAGAATCCGTACTGAGGGGTTTAGTTTTTCAGATAAGTCTCCCGGTACTGACCCTACTTATGCGGCATAAGTTATCTCTATCAATGTGNTACGGAAAGCACGGGGCGTGCTTAGCGTACCCAAATGGGTACACTAAACACCGACTCGCTTTCTTGAAAATATTTTTAAAATGTGTATCGGGCATAATGAGTTTCCAAGCGAGAGTATACGATGTAGTTCTGTTCTTTTCAGCTAAAGAGAAACTTTTTGGGCAAAATTAAATGTACAGCTAAGTTAGGGTTTTATCTCACCCTGTGTCCGCTATGGGGCGGGGGCGTTTGATCCATTTCACAACCCTTCTTCAAAAAGCATGAGGCCCTTACTTAGCTGTACAAAAATATTGTTGATACAACCATCATTTTTTTTCTAATGAAGTTATTGTCGAAAACATGCATCATTTTGATCGTCCGGTTGAATAAAAAAAGTTCACTCTAAAAACTTTTAATTATTGAACAATATGAAATCGTAGTACGAAATCGTTAACATAATTTTCATCAACGGAAAATGTTTATATATTGCTGTTATTATATTGCTGTTTATATAACTATTAATATCATTTCCTTTGATCTTACATGACAGAATTTCATAATTTAAATTATCCATTTACTTCAAAAAAATGTCGAAAAATGATTTTTCGACCTTCGGGGTAGATCCAACAGGCCCAGAGCTTACAGAGAACCCATGTGAGTTTATCGACGAACATATTGTGAAGCCGTCGAAGAAATTAGTTGCAGAAACAGAGTAAGGACATAAGTGTTGCGCACAGAACTGTTTTTTATAAAGCAACAAGATTTGAAGCGATTTGTTTAAAACAAAATTATGGCAACTGAATTTTGTTTCCCGATTTCAGGATCAAAAGACTCGTAACTACCATCAAGCGACAGATACATAACAAAGAACAAATTTCATTAAAGCTTGCCTAAATGTTAGCCACTTGTTCGAAAAATTCGACTTTTAATTGTTTTTGACGCTCTAGCGCCTCAAAAGTTTAGTGCAACAAGCTCTTCATTGTTAGAAAAAAGATCAAAGATTTGATGTTTTTNTAACGTACATAATGTACTAGACCAAACCAGAATTTAACAATCTACTTCCTAAGGGGATATATACAAGAGGGGCCAATATCGCCGAATGTGCTGAAATCGCCGAATTTAACCTACGCAATATCACGATTTTTAGCTAAAATAATTCATTTTCCTATATCGCCGAAAGTGCCCAATATCGCCGAAAGTGCCCAATATCGCCGAATTTTTTTGAGATTTATATCTCAAATTACTTTGTGTGCGTTATGAATGACGTCAATTCCAGGATTGAATTTCCCAAATCTACTCTAATCAACTTTTATTTGAGGGCGTCTGATGGAGTATTAAAATCTACGCATTTTGGTGATTAACGTCATTCAAACCTATCGTGAAACTCCTTATAAAATTGAAAAATTGTTTGACATATGACGTCATTTTCAACGCCTACGCGTTTTTTCATTTTTTGAACGAAAAATTTTATTTTTGTTCCCATATCGCCGAATTTTTTTGCCAAAAAACTTTCGGCGATATTGCCCCCCCTGTATTGGCAGATAGATAATTTAATTCCGATTTTGTTTGTAGAATTTTTTATCCGAATTTCAGGTAGGTTGGCGGATTAGAGGAGGATTTCGAGGACCCGTATTTACAAAGTTGTTCCAATTGCCCAAATTCGGGCATTTAGACTAATATCAGATAGAACTCCTGGTGCCGGTATTAGCCTACAGACCAAATTTGGCCCGCTAACAACAACTTTTGAAACAGATCCTCAAAATCCTACTGTAATCCGCCAACCGGCCTTAAATTCGAAAAACAAAGTCTACAAACAAAAACGGGCCACAATTTAAGACCCATTATGGGCCGCCCATAATTTATGCCGTTTCCAAATACGAGTCAGCCGTAGTTTTCCATTAGCTCCCAAAAAACCACCTTGGCCATTGCTCGATATCTGTACAACAAAAACTTATACTGGTTAGGTGATGTCGAAGAAGGACTTTCTTTGGAGAATTAATTGTCTCTTTGGTTTTGGTAAAAAATATTTAATAATTAAATTAATACATGAAGGATCTGGATCGTCACCTACGTGGTCAACCGTGATTAATCAGGTAGCTAGACTGTATGGTACTGAAGTCATGCATATATATCGAAAATGATCCCTACTGCGCCTTTCTGTCCACGCCTACCTGTGACGCCTGGCCAGCCATTCAGAGCGCCATTCAGAACGTTACTACCTACACTACAGGTAGGCGTGGGGCAGTAGGGATCATTTTTGATATAGTCGCGAGCTCAAGGATAGATCTTTCACATGAACTTTTCATAAATGTCTCATCTCAATCAGTTTGGCCGTCCTTCAAAATCTACGAGTCGTAAGTAGGGCGTCACCTGTCGATTCGACTCAGAAAAAATGTCGAAACTGAGGATTTTCAGTACTCCNAGGGAGTCGTAGAAAAAATTGCAATGTGAAAATTTCGTAATTTTTCCCATTTCTCTAAGGATTTTGCCTTTTTGCCACCGGATATAGAAGAAGATATGTTTTTGAAGAGGTCAAAATTGGTATGATTCTGCATTAAGACCTTTCCTATCGAAAAAAGTTGTGGCATTAAAAATCCTATAACCACTTCCGGTTTTACGGTGACATAATGACTCATTGTCGAAAAATGTTTTTTTTCTCATTATGAAAAATTGCTTGAAAAATTTTTTTCTTCTTTCGTTTGATGTGCAAATCATGCTATTCCCGAGCATTTGAAAATTTCGGATTTTAAAAAATTTTGAAAAAAAATTTCGAAAAATTTTCAAAATTTTTCGAAATTATTTTTTTCAAATTCTCCGGAAAAAATAAAGAGGAATGACTTCCTCGGATTTTTCATAAGTCTCTATTTTGGCCTCGACAGGCGACGCCCTAACTGTAATACAGTAAAAATTTTCAGAAAAAAACGTACAAACGTCATTTTGGTTCAAAATTTATCGATAACTTTATACTGATCTTGTCATATAAGCGTCGTAAAATGCGATTAAATGGTGTATGGCGACGCGTCGCCATAAATCGAGTCTACGAGTTAAATTAATAAAAAAAATAGTAAGAATTTGAAGATTTTGATTGGTCCATATTCTAAAATGCGAAAAAAGTAATTTTAAGCCTATATTGTGATGTTGTTTTTAGCAGTGAATCCAAAAATATATAAATAAATATATTCATTTTTATTTTTGCGAACGTTTTCGTATATCATTATCAAGCAAAATTTAACATATAAAGTTTTTTCTTAGAAACACACAGAGTCAGAAAACAATCGAAATCTAGAAATTGCAAAAAACTTTAGCAAAAAATAAATATACTATCAAAAGAATGTATACCCCAGCCATGGGGCAAAATTTCAGCCAATGGGGCTCGACTTGCCCATTGTGAGATAGGGGCTCCGCCCACGCAATCTGTGCGCATGTCGTGGAATACAATCTGTGGGTAGTATATGTTACTTATCATCATGACCTATTTATTTGACTTGGAAGATTCAAAAAGTCAAAAGTCCACAAAATATTTTTGAACTGCTTAAAAACATGATTTTTATGAAGTTTTGTTAGTAGTTTTTAACAGAGAATCCAATAATATTTTACATAACTCAGCATTTGAATTCCAGCTCAAGCTTAACGCATTTAAAATTGAGTCTAAAAAATAATTTTTCTATAAAACAAAATTGCAAATTTCAAAGTTTCAATTTTTTTTTAGAAATCTGAATTAATTTGGTATTCAAAAATACTTTTAGTGGCTTTGAACACGAAGACGATGCAGCCGATTTTTTTAATTGGAATAAACTTCAATCAAATAATAATAGCCAATCAGGAAGTATGAAATATCTTACAACTAAAGATGTTCGCCCATCTCTTGTGGCTGGAGGACTGAAGGAATCATGGTCTAATTTTGGTAGTTCAGTAGAATAGGGTTGATTAAAAAATCAAAATAGTCGTGAAATTGAGAGTTTTTTTGTTTTTATAAATAAATTATTGTTTTCAATAACGCTGTTTCATGTATTTTTGGCAACCTTTTAACGGAGATTTTTGATTTCAAGGTCGTGAAATTAGTTTACATTGTTTTAACAAGCCAGAGATAGACTAAACTTTACCTTAAAAAAGGTTTTAACTTGACCTCAAATAACCTAAAGTGACCCAAGTTTAATTTTTTAATGAGTTTACGGTCATTTAAGGTCAAAATGGAAGATTTTCTTGTGTAAAAAAGAATTTTTGAAAAACCAAAAAAAGCTTTCACAAAAATTTGTCTTATCGTTTATAGAGTAAGGAAACTAGAACTCGGATCAAGACAATTACCACTAAGTAACCCATAATAGAAAGCCTCGATACTGTAAAAACAAACAAGTTGACAGTGACAAGAGTTCAGGTACAGAATTTGAAAATAAACGATGTTTTTACAATGGCTTGTTACTTATAATATAATAAATTATAGTAATTATGATAAAATAATAATTATGATAAATGAAGAGGTCTTCTTAAAAAAGAGGTCTTCAATTTAAAGGTTTTTAGTATCAAAACGACCCGGCTCGGCTTGGATAGTCAGAAAAATTTAAATCATCAAAAATTCGCGGTTAGGGAAAAGTTTTCAGAAAAGGTTGTTTAGGCTGTTACACCTGGTTTTTTTGTCTTACAACAGTTGTAATACAACTAACAGGGCTATAAATAAGCTCAAATTGACGATGAGGTTCAGAATCTGAGATTCAGATGGTTTGCATAAATTTAATTAAAAAAAATCTATGATTCCAGATATCTCCAAAGCATGTGAGGTTGGACAATTCATTGAAAACCTTACAACTGTAACTGAGAAATAATCCTGATGAAATTGTTTATAAATGAAAAATTCTCACCTAGAACTCAGCTTTATATTGAATGTTTTTTGACCAAGCAGAATCCTCTAAGTAAACAGAGGATGGGTGTTGTCCTTATATGCCAAATTTTAAAATATGGGTTCTGAGTACTTACAATTTTGAGAAACCTTTTCTTGACCCCAAATTGGCCAATCGTCTTTTTTTTGTCATTAGTATATCTAAGATAGGGAACGCAAAGGGAAGGGCCAGGTGATCCCTATCTTAGATATATTTGCCTTGGTGGGTTCAAGCAAAGGTTTACCTTCTCTTGACCCCAAATTGGTCTGAATCAAAATTATTTATTTATACCAATTTGGGGTCAAAAAAAGATTTACCTTTTCCTGACCCCATTTGGGGTCAAAAGATACCGACTCACAATTTTGTGCATATTGAATTAGAATCAACTAATGCACCTCATGCCCTGCCAATTTTTTTTACATTTCGTCCTATAACCAAACAATATTCATTATGATCCCAGGTTCGTATATACAGGTTGAATTTTATTTTTTGTCGGTGTTTCACGCATCACTCAATTTATAGTATAATTTATAGTTAATTTATAGTGTAATAATAAGTGATGCATGAAACACCGACAAAAATAAAGTTCAACCTGTAATCTTTCTTCCTATCCCTTTACAATAAAATAAAAAGATTTTATATGAACCCGGGCATTGCGATGCATCGTGATGAATATTATTTTTCCAACCTAAGTGGATCTTGAAAATGAGGGTTATTCCTATAGCGCGTGTTCGAATCCCACTGATGTTGTCTAAGTGATTGTGTTAGTGATTGCCTTAGTGATTACGCATCAATCAACTTTGGCGATCCCACTATCAAGCACCCTTGCCTATTATCATACCCAAGACACTCACTAAGACAACATTAGTGGGATTTGAACACGCGCTATAGAAATAACCCTCATTTTCAAGATCCACTTATGTTGGAAAAAGGATATGTAACATACTTCAATCCCATTGATCTAGGCGACGGCACCTCGAGGATCCGAAATTGAAGATAGTGGTACAAATATTGTCGTTGCTCTTTCTGGCCAAAAATTCAAAGAAATGACGGAGGAAGATTATGACCGAGAAGCCTCGCATATGAGTGGAGGCTATATAAAAAAGGGATGGGGAGCTGATCGAAATACCCCGGTAGCAGCGGTGAGAAAAAGTATAATGGTGAATTCGGGCAGAAATACACCTATTGATACTCAATCAGCAAATTCCATTATGGATGAAACTATTCAAACATCAGATTCAGAACTAGGGTCAAAAAGAATGTTGGATGATTCCGATGATGACGCTGCAAGGACTAGATACAAATGTAACTCGTGAAATGTAACATTTCAAATCTTACAAAACTATTTCAAATGAGAAGCTCAGAAAAAAACTTTGTTCGAGTTGTTGTCTATCTTGCTCGTAACAATTTCTTGTGTTAAGAAGTAAGCTAGATTTTCATAAATAAATTGTTAAAGTAGCTTTTTGAAATCTATAATTTGCCAAAAAAAATATTTGCAGTCGAATTTCTTAACTAAATATATCGAAGATTATCTTTTAGTAAGCTTCTTCACTCACGCGTCATAACTGTGATGTCAGAAAATATAGTGACCAATCAAATCACACGATTTTCAACTTATTTTAAGAATCGTGTGATTTGATTGATCACTATCTATTCTGACATCACAGTTATGACGCGTGAAAGCTTACCAAAGAATAATCTTCGATATTTTTATTGAATCCAAAATGCAGCAAATAGAATAAACGGATAATTAGAGTGAAATCAACTTGATGATAATCAAAAAAAAATCTGTGAGTCCACACAATTTGTTACCAAAATCAGTATTTTACGTCAAATTTTCCCTCATTTTTTTTTCTGTGACTCGAAATTACCTACTCAGTTACTACAGCGTAACGCTGTCAGCGTTGCCAAATTTTCATAGGTCATAACGCGTCAATAACCCTCAGCTCAAAACATGATCACTTGGATTAATTTGACAATGTATTTATACTAGTTTGTGAATAATTTAGATTTAAACTTCATTGTAGAATTTCAAAATATCATTTATCCAAGAAAAGCCGGTGAAACGCTTTTATTTAATTCTGAATGCATCTCAAAACTGAAACATCAACGCCAGGTTTTTATAGATTTTGAAAACACTCAGTTTGTCGTTTCAGTACTTTTAAATTGAGCCTTCACTTAAATTAATTAGAAAATTATGTTTTTTATAGATAAAATGTACGAGAAATAGCCCGAAAAAAGGTCTGAAGGTCCAGATATTTTGAGGTTTTAAGGGGGTGGTAGTCGCAAATCAGGAAGGAAATAGAAAATCTCCTTAATTTTGCTAAAACTTGCAGTAACAGTTATTTAGATGATTGGAAATCGATTAGTGGTAATTTCATAGTCCTACCTACCCTGGAAGGTATTTTTTTTGAGGATACAAAATTGATAGTATTTTGTCTCACATATTTCCGTCATATATCCAATTTTCACATTTCATTCCGGTCGCTCTCAAGAAAAACTGAGAAATATAATTTTACAAAACAGATAATACAGCTAACCACTAGCGTTTGATGATCATATATATGTGACTTTGAAAATATTATCTCGAAAATTGAGAGAGGAGATAGGTTTTGAATTTTTCGTAATACGAGCACCCTTATATAAAATTCAGGGTATCAGATCAAAATCAGCTACGAACGTTTAATTTCGGTTATTTTGAGAAATAGATTGAAGTTGATACCTAAAAATTCAGAGAGGAGATAGCTTTTTAATTTTTCAGATTGTAAAATTTCTAGCGCCGTTTCCGGTGGATCCTATAATTATTAACATTGATTGTGACACTGAATCGACAGCTTTTTATTCAATGTTATCATTAAACTTAGAATTGAGATATTATTTTTTGTAATTAACTCGCAAAGTCAATTATAAAACCACGTTTTTCGCGTTATTTGCGACTACTACCCCCTTAAAGAGAATAAGTTAAAAATTTTGAAAATGATTAAAAAATCGTCAACTTAAAATTCGGAAAAACTGTTACTTAGTGCAGAATTTTTTCTGAACCTTTTTGAAAAAAATTTCATTCTGATATTTGGCTGATTTTTCATAAATTTTTGACATTTTGACTAATTTCTCTAGATGATCCTTGTTGGTCTTAGATGTCGACTAAAAATTTATTCCACTTATTTTGATATAAAATAAACGATGCGATTAAATCGACGATTAATCGACGAAAATGAGGATTTTTCGAAAAAACGTTATACCATTCTTAAAATTTTCAAATTTTGGTCTTATTGGCTAAAATCGATTTCGAACATAAAACTTCATTTGTGACTTTAATTTGCAGACATTGTTCCTAATTACGTTAGACATTTATCTAGTCAATAGTTCAAATTTATCAGATTATGCATACGAAGATGACACCGCGTATGCCGGTCCTGCTATCGCGAACAAAGATAACTATAGTGAAAAATTACGTGCAAGTGTAATACATGGTAATCCAGATGTTTTCCACGAAAAAGAAGCTGAAGGGGGTTGTATAGGTGGGCCATATCTTCGGATCTAGAAGTCCCAGGGAGCTTAATTTTTGCTTTTGGAAGTCAAATAAGGCATATTACGTTTTATAAAATGAAAAAGGTCATGTCTGATTTTATGAATTCGCATTTTTTCATTTTTTTAAGTATTTTTTAAAAGATGAAGTTAAAAAATAACGTTTGCTCGATATTGACCACTAACACTTCAAAATATCAACTTGACGTAACCAACTTTCTCATCAGTGTTTCACTGGCTTTCTTTAAGCCAACTTTCGAAAAAATCGAAGCACTTTTTTGGAAAATGACCAAAAAATCATATTTCGATTTTTAGATGAAAATTCAAAATTCCGATTCCTATTTCATCAAGTCCATTGTTAGCTGATATTATATTCGAAAAATGGGAACTCTGCGACATCAAACAAAAAAGCCTTGTTTCATTTATCTCGAAAAACACGTTTTTTCCGTGTTTTTCGTTACGCAACAGTCAACTTCTAGCGCTGTAGACCAAAATTCGAAAAATTAGTTCCTAAACCCTAAATTTCAGATAATTTTTTAGCAATTCTGAAAATACCAGAAAGCCTTAATTAAAACCTACATATCCTGTTTTTTGAAAATAACATGAAAACGCGAATAGGGCGGGTGGTTAAATCGCGGTAAAAACTGGTTACGATCATGGGCGAAGAATTTGAATAACTAAATCGCTAGGAGACGTGTATGTCTTCACCGTCAGCTTAAAAAAAAGTTGTATCTCTTATTCGTTAGGCCGTGATAACGCTTAGAAAATGCTGATTTTGCCAGTACCACCCCTTAATATCCTTAAGGTCTTCAATATCAGTTTAAATACACTGACTTACCATTTATGGAAACCCAGTTTCGCGAAAAATTGGTTTCCATAAATGGTTATGGGTTTCCAGTACATGGTAATTTTTGGCAAAATTTGAAAA
Organism: Oikopleura vanhoeffeni; assembly: GCA_004367855.1. Classification (NCBI taxonomy): domain Eukaryota; kingdom Metazoa; phylum Chordata; class Appendicularia; order Copelata; family Oikopleuridae; genus Oikopleura; species Oikopleura vanhoeffeni. The sequence continues at coordinate 79,150 of SCLH01001101.1, read as the reverse complement.
GTTGTTTTCAGCCCAAAAATTGAAAAAAATTTTAGAGTTTTTTTTAAATTACATATTCAGGGATCAATTATAGGGCAGCCGAAATCAACAAACTTTTTAAAAGAGTTTTGAGCAAATTACACACCAAAAACAGAGTTTGTTTTACTCAAACATTCCTTGTTTTTTCAAAAATGGTTTCCATAAATGATAATTCCTTGTTTTTCAAAAGTGGTTTCCATAAATGGTAATGGGTTTCTATTAAAGGGGTTATGGGTTTCCATTACATGGTAATGGGTTTCCATCACAGTGGCTTTCCATAAATGGTTAGTAAGTGTACCAGTTTTTCTTAATTTATCTATTGAAATAAGATGTTAAAAATATCACTTTTAACTCTCAACCGCCCGTACAGTCACGTAGGACCGAATCGACTTTAAGTATGTTTTTCGACTCTTATACATAATGGGATGATCGTCGACCAAGTGAACGATTAAAATTTGTTCCTTATTTCTGTTTGTGGATTTTTTTGAGAATTACAGTAGTTATTTTTAGAAAAAAATCTCAACTCGATTGAGAACACATGTGAGTCTTATCAACAGACAAAAATAAGATTTTTTCCATTATGGTAGTCGAGATAAAATCACGTGGCCGTATAAATAAGAATTACGGGTTGATCGTTTTTTGCTCTCTAGCGCCTTATCAATATATAATTCCCCCATGGTTGCTAATACGTTCATCAGAAAGTTGACCCTGACAATTCTTTTGGTGGTACTCGAAAGTCCATACAATGACCTTGAATTGAAATTGACCTTGAACTTTGACCGGTTATTTAATGTCGAACATAGGCTGTTATCGGTCTTTTTCGACCACCTCGGTTGGTCGATAAGAAGTTATATTTGGGTTAATTGAAGGGTGGCGATCATTTTATTTGACATTTTAAATTGCATTTTTTCAAATTTGAAGTGGTGATTGGGGTGTTACAGGAAATGAGCCATTTGAATTATGTGATAGTTATGAATATACGGAAAAGTACATTTTGTGAAAAAAATTTAAGAGACCAAATTCAAAAAAATAGTTGACCAAAGAGAAAAAAAAATATGCGTTGAAACGAGGAACTTCGGGATACGCTGATAAAATTATTTTTCTATTTGGAGTAGGTCAATTTTTAGCCAATCAGAAGCCGTCATTTTTTCGTAAATTTTGAAATTTTCGAACATTTTTTCTTGATCTTTGAAAAATTCTGAACAAAATGTACTTTTTCATTTTTNTTTTTCATAACTATCATAGATTTACAATGCTGAAAAACCGATAACAGCCTAGTCGAACAAGTGATCGCCGACTCTAATTAATAATTAAAACCTTGATAAAAAGTCTTAATTTTCACTTGAAAAAAAACATTTTAGCTCGTTCTTCGGCTTCACTAGAACTCGGTTTAGCACCCTGTCCAAAAAATCCTAGTGCTTATAATAATCAGAAAAAATTCTCTATAAGATGGATCAATAAAATCGATAGCCATTTTTTACTTTTCAGATTCCTTATTTCAAATTCTCCGCTTATTTTTAAAGAAAATCAGATGCATTTATAATCACAATTGAAAAAAAGTTAATAATCCATTAGCGAGATTATTGGCTTAATTTTATTATCAAGAGCTAATTTGGGTCGTTTTCTTAATGAAAATCTATATTAAATTGGCAATTTATAATCCGGTCCCACAGGACCGTACGGGCGGCTTGGCCATCTTTAATTGCGGTCCCACCCGAGTTAATAAGATTTTTTTGCTCACGGTTAACTAATTTTAC
>SCLH01001101.1:55841-72933 GCA_004367855.1 Oikopleura vanhoeffeni | reverse complement strand
TCAATTTCAAGCATGTTTAATGCCTCTAAGACCTTTATTTAATCAGAGTCGCATACCCCCTTAAGCAGTTATTTATGGGGGGTTTGGTTGGCTTTTTTTGACAACGCCTGAATTAAGACATTACAAATGCCGCAAATTGATCAAGGGTGGGAACAAAGAGCCAACCAAATCAGCAAAAAAATAAGAAATTTTTGCGTTTTTTCGATTATTTTCTTGTAAGTTAAAAATAATGTTCGCTAAAATTTAGCCACTTTAACTACAAGATATCATCTTGACGGAAGCCAACTTTCTGGTCAGTTTTTCACTGTCTTTTTTTTCAGCCTTCTTTCAAAAAAATCAAAGTTAATTTTTTTCTGAAAAATTTTCACGTGGACTTGAAAAATTCATATTCCGATTCAAAGCCAGAAATTGCAATTAGCTTATCTTAACCTCTCACGGATGTTCTGAGGAATATAAGTCTTATACCTTACATTGTCCACACCCATCACATTTGGCTTTTGGAAACGACTAATCTCATTGAGTTCTTAGATAGCTCATAATGACCACACATATTTAGAAATTTTGGCTTCGTATCAATTCGAAGCGTTTTTAATGTCTCTAAGGCCTTCATTTAATCAGACAGATATACCCCCTTAACGTTCCCTCCTAAAAACACCACTGGCATTATACCTGCGACCAGTCCTATAACTTTGGGTTATTTTCTGGCTCAGATCCAGTTCGATTAAAAATCACTCAAATCAGGAGTGAGATAGTCTCACTGAGATTTCGTTTTAGCGAAAAAATTATAACTGATTTTCGCCGACTCTAAAATAAGATCGTTTCTAATAATTGGATAGAACTGAATAACAGGAAAATTTTGTGAATTATTTCACCTCAATTTGTCAGCTGAAATTCAGCTGCGGAATACGAATCGACATCATTTCGTTTTCGGGGCGAAATCATATCGGTTAGGGTGGACGATTTTTTGTGTTTTAATCTTAGTGTTTCATGACTGAAAATCATAGAATTTGCCAAGCACCATTATATTTTAAAAAATCCATTTTATGTGAATTTAATGCATTAATTTTCCGAAAAATGCATTTAAAGGAGTGGGCGTCAATAATTATTCTGTTTTTTGAAGTTTTCAAGTCCAGTTTCTGAGAAACCTAGTATTGGAAAGTCATCCAATTATTCTTCTTATAAGTAGAATAACTCTTCAGGATGTCGGCAGTACCACTTAAGGGGGTAACCCCTTATAGGAAGCTAATTTTAGTTGCATTGTCATTTTCGTGGCTGGTTTGTTCCGAAATAATAATACAATTTCGATGTTCAAAATTTTCATATAATTTTCTATTTCTTCTAAGTTTTATTTTCCTTAACCCGATTATCTTTTATTAATAATCATTTTGTCTCTAATTTTGTTGCCTGTAGATCATTGGGGTAATTAGATCTGAATGGCAACAAAAATAAATTAAATTTCGAAAAATAGAAAGTTTTCAATATTTTCTTGATCATCAGCAATTTGGGGTAACCGACGTGGAAGATTTATTACGCGAAAACGAGTTTTTGAGTAGTTTCAACATTCTCTAATTTCTGATTTCAGCTCCCTTGAGGAAGCCTCAGGACAGCCTTGTAGTCATTTTGAAAATTTTCAACGAGATTTTTTGAATTCTTTGAGGTCAATTTACTCTAGTGCCAAATATATTTGATGCTTTAAAGCATTTCTTTTGACGAATTACGAACCTGTCATGTAACATAATAAAACTTTGAATTTTATGTATCAATAAATAACGGCTTTTCTGATTTTTTTGGTTAGGCTTATTGCTGGTGAACGGGTGTGAGAGATAATAGTTTTTATTCTCTTATTTGAAAGATTTTCTCTGATGAAATCTTATATTCCTCATCTTATCAGAAATTTTCGGAGTACTAACCCTCAAGAGGAAATTTTTCATGATATCGAGTATTTTTTTTGACCGAAAAAACGCGATATTGGCGAAACCGGTTTTTCGTTTGGACCGAAATTTTTTTTTCTGAAAGTTTCAGCCAAAAACCTAAAAGTGCTCCGAAAATGTAAGAAATCTGAGCTGGTCGATTTTTGCTGTTCCTACCTTAGGCTAACAGTTTATCAAAACAATTTTCAAACGCTGAAACAATCCTCAACCTGCCGTGCTGTAGTTCGACACACAGATACAAATAAAGACATCGAAAAAACCCCCCCCCCTTATTTTTCAAACTTATCTTTTGTGACATTCAGCAATCACTTATTTGTCAAAGTAAGCAGTATTTGAATGCAATTTTGAATTTCACGCATTCCGGAAGGCACCAAAGCATATTTGTTTTAGTTATTTTTTTTCTCTTGCGGGTGGCAGTTAAGCAAAATAATGATAGTCACAAATTGTGACCTAGGGTGGCCAAGGCTTTTTCAAAAAATCAACAGAAAGTCCTGAAATTTAAGCAAAAGTTTGGGCGGTAGCTAGACAAGAAAAATCGAAATAAAAATTCTTTATTTCTAACTCCGAGGTGTCCAAAACCAGTTTTTTCATCTCATCCAGTTAAAATAATGGCGGTTCCATTTTTTTCCTAATATGTTACTGATATTGACAGTGTCAATTTGACACGACGCTTCGATATGACATCTCAGAATTTGGAGCACTTAAAAACTTCAACCCTTAATGACCGGTCAAAGTTCAAGATCAATTTCAGGGTCATCGCCTTGTGTCGAAAGTACCACCAAAGTGATCCTTTGGGTCGACTTTCTGGTGAAAATATTAGCAACTATGGGTGAATTATGATCAGAAAAGTCGCTAAAGAGCAAAAGTTCATCTTCAGCTCTATTTCAAAGTTTTGGTTGTTACCGCTGTTCTGTTCAAAATGAACCCATTATTGCTAATATTGTCATGAACAATTATTTTGGGTGAAATAAGCGAAGTAAAACTTACATTAAGCCTTTGCAATACTAGCAATGCGACCGGTCCTGGGTTCGAATCTTTGATTTCGCATTTTTGCTTATTTGTACAATTTTGAAGATTAAAATAAATTATTTGCAAATTCTAGACATCGTCGGTTTTCTGGTTTTCTAACGGTATGTATTGTTAGGAGAAAACTTTATATGTTAAATTTGGCTTGATAATGAATACACGAAAATGTTTGCAAAAATAAAATTTATTAAATTTAATCATTTGAAAAAGTTTCAAGTACAAAAAAAATCGAGAAATTCTGATTTTGATTTTCTGTTACGGAAATTCTGCATTAATAATGCAAAGTACCACAAAAAAGTTTTATCATTCAGAAATTTGATAAAGATATAGACTATATCTTTATCAAATTTCTGAAGGATAAAACTTTTTTGTGGTACTTTGCATTATTAATGCAGAATTTCCGAAACAGAAAATCAAAATCAGAATTTCTCGATCTTTTTTACTATATCATACAGTATAGTCCTTTGCTATGTGACTGTAAGACTTAGAACTTGTTAGGACATCATACTTTCAAAATTGAAAGAATTTCTCTTTTCTTAACGTCGAAAATAAACTCAAGTTCATTAACAATTCAATTTCGATATTGCGAATCTAATTTTAAGATAAATGTATTCCGGTACTTACTCGGCTTTTTTAGTCAAAATTTTTATTTAATTCGGCTTTTGAAAACGACTTATCCGATTGAATTTTCAGATATCTCAAACTGAGCACAAATATAAAGAGAAAAAATTAATTAAAAATTTTTCCGAATCAGACCATTGTTTCTAATTTTTTAACAAAAACTGATAATTAAACAATTTCAGTAATCTCAAAAAACAGAAGAATGATCTGATTAAGACCAATTGTCTTTAATTTTGTTATTCACTGGATATTTGTGCTTAGTTTGAGCTATCTAAGAACTAAATTGGATAAATCGTTTTCAAAATCCCAATAATATAAAAATTTTGGCTTATTAAGAATTTTTTCCGAGAGTAGCAGTTATTTAGAAGCTAATTTATGTTTTATGTTACTAATTTTTATTTATAGTTTGAATCATAGCTTGAATTGTATTTAGATTTTGTTGATGATGTTACTTCTAATTAATGATTTCTTCTTAATGAATTGACAGCTCTTTCTTCATGTTACTTGACATGTCAAACATGTTTATTGTTACATGATGCTTAATTTAATGCGCTATTGTAACTTACCTCAATGAATATTTTTAATAATCACAGCTAATCATAACTTGAGTCAATTTAACTTACGAAACTAATTAGCGGTTTTACTTTTTTGTGCTTAGTATCGTTAGCTGAACCAGAATAAATATGCAGCTACTTATAAATTTTGAATTCGTAAAATTTTCAAAAAAAATCAAAGCATTATGAAAATTTTCCGCATTTTTTGCCCAAAATTTCTTCTTATTTTATTTTTGAAATCTGTGAATAAAATCAAAAAAAAGCAACTTTAACGTTTTTCATGCATGTCTACATATTTTCTGACAGCCGTTTGAAAAATCATAAAATCTTTATTTTTCATCGAATTTTATGAAAATTTTCCGCAAATCAGGTCCAAAATTTTCAATTCGTGGTTTTTCGAATTTTCAATAAAAAATCAGGTAGAATCACTTATTTAATGTTTTTGTATCTATTGAATATCCGTATGTCAACTAATGAGTTGGTCGCGCGATTTTCATTTATAAACTATCGGTGAAATTTTTAACACTCGGCTGTACACTCGATGAATGCCATTTGGCACTTAATTTTAAAAAATGTTATGCTAGTAGAAAATTTTAAATACAATTGCAGGTGTAATAGGCGCCATTTATTTAGATAGTTAGGAACATTTCAATATCAAAACGTAATTGAAGGTCAATTTTTATCTCAAAAAAAGTTTGTCTGAAGTTTATTAATATCGTCTTCAAAAAAAATTCTATGGTCGGGTTAAGTTGGAAATGGAGTTCCAATGAAAAGTGTTTTTTAATATTTTCACAGATAGTTAGTTATGTTAAGAAATTAAAAATATAAACGTTTGCAAGCATGGACACTTTTATTGAAGATAAAAAATAAAAAAATAAATTTTCACTTTTTTTTCTTTCATATATCGCTCTGAAAAAATGTACCAATCTGCCGGATCGATGCCACCCCCTTTAACCTTTTCATAATTTTTCAAAAATGAAAATTTTATGGCTGATCTCTTTTTTCTGTTCCCTTTTTTCGATCGCAAATTGCGATTCGCAATCAATCTTTATTTGCATAACGTGGCAATTTTACCGCCCAGCCAAATGACCATCGGTTTCTAAGTCTCCCTGTCGCAACCGTTAATATATTGGTCTTTGGAAACGACCAATACGATTAAGTTCGTAGAAAGCTCAGAGCGACCGAACATATTTTGAGAAAAAATTTACAAAATAATGATTATTTTTTTGGAAAAAAATGTGAAAATGGTCTCATTTGACAAGTTTGTTTTATTTTTTCTTAAAATGTGTGGCTATTTTGAGCAAACGGGTTGGACACCTTATTCTTTACAGAAATCCACTTTTATTTATTTTTCAAGTAAATTTGCACAACTGTACCTGATAACGTAACGCGCAGTAATACATATGATACACGAGGTAGAACTCAACGGGTCGTTAACCCAATAGGTCGTTAGAAACTAGTTACCTAGTTTATCGACCGAGTAGTTGAATCCTACGAGTCGTTGACTTTAGGTATAGAAACCAACAAGTCCTAGAACTCAGAGGGTTTAACAACGTCGTGTATGTTAATGTACGAGCCTTGCATAAGTGGGACTACTACACTAGATTCTAAGATTGCTTACGGGCCAATGAAAGGCAAGTAGGGCAATCAACTTTGTATTCCCTCGAATATCAAGATAAACTCGGCACACCGAGATAATAGTATATTCGAGTAAGTACAGAGAAAAATTTATTGAGACTGTTTGAATAACTAAATAAATAGGTTACGTATATCAAATACAAAGTATTGTGTCAATCATCGCAGGATAAGCATTCAAGCAAACTACAGCAGAAGTTCACTCAGAAAGCTTATCAAATCAGACTCGAAAGTCTGAATCAAGAGGTCGTTAAGTCTAACCACTTGCTACAGACGAAGCGTTCAGTTAGACTTTACTCCTATTGTTACGTAATAAAATCATTCATTTTTATGATTTAAACTTTAATCATTTGTTCTTGGTTAAATGCCAACTGAGAATTCAATATACTTTTTTCAATCTACTTTTGTCAATAATTTGCCGAGAATGGACTTTTCACGACATGTAACAAAATTGTATTATAGTCCTGATCAAAAAGTCTATCAGTCTACTACCGAGCAGAAAATGTTAAATGGTTATTGGTATCTTTTTTCACTATGTTTTAACTTTAAAAATGCGGGTCATCTATTTGTCAATTCTAACTTTGAATTAAGATAGTTCGAGCGAAACCGTTTCAATTGATCAAATTTAAAGCAAACTTCTAAGGCGAACTGAAAAACGTTCACATTCGTAGTTTCGCAAGCGTATTTATTTTGCAAAAATAAACTGACGGTCTCCGATCTCACAAAATTTACATCTACTTTAAACTACGTGATTTATTCCTTTATCTGACGGACAGTTTATCAAAACAATTTTCAAACTCTGGAAATAGAATACTCAATTTGCGCTGCTGTGTTTCGAAACACATATACGAATAAACACATCAAAATAACCTTTTTTTTTCATACTTTTTTTTTGTGACATAATGTCACTGACATTCAACAATCACTTATTCATCAGGATAAGCAGTATTTGAATGCAATTTTGCATACGAGTGGTGCGTACTACAGAGTAAGCACTTATTGGTTTGTAATGGTTAACGCATCCCTAAAGGCACGAAAACATATTTGTTTTACTTATTTCTTGCTCACGCAGGTGGCAGTTAAGCAACATAATGATAGTCACAATAAAGACCATAATTTCTAGCTTCTTATTCCTACATTTTGCAAAAGTATAAAGTTTAGAAAATAAACTATTTCTCCACCCAAATTTGAAACGTGGAAGATTCCAGATGGGTAATTATACATGTTGAATTCAAAACATTAAACTGACCTTGATCTTGGCAATTTTTTCTCGATAATTTAAAAAATTAATTCAAAGATTTCAAGTACAAATTATAATACCACAACATATCATACAATTGCAATGACATCTGGCAGTTTTTACAAAGTTGCAATTTTAGAAGTTCTGATAAACACTATCTTAACGCTGTATGAGTGATTTGATTTATTTCAAAGATTTTGAATTTTTATGGATCTCAACCCTGTGTTTTTCATTTAAGCGTTGGGATGAAAACCCCCACCGTATCGTCACAGAATTTATCGATTTATTAAGTGGTTTTGAGTGGGGGTCAATGTTTATCAGTAGTTTTGTCATTAATCAATGATTTGTTAATTTCGCATTAATTTGTTAATTTTTCGAGCTTCGAATTCGGAAAATCACCTCATCGATATATAAATTAGCTACAGTTTTTACTGGTGATTTTACGTATTTTTCGAACTATACTGTTAGGTGAAATTAGCGAAGTAAAACTGGCGTTAAAACTATGCAATACTAGCAATGCGATAGTCCGGCGTTCGAATATTTTATTCCGCATTTTTTATTTTATCCTTTTATCACACTTTTGTGATGTTTTGATCTCTAATTAGCAAACGTAGTGTCTTTCTTAGTGGGAGCTTTCCACTGGGAGGGATCAAAACAAAACAAAAGTGGGATAAAGAGATATGTATCTACAAGTCTTGCAAAGGCAAAAAATTTAAAGATGAATTTTGATCATTAAAAAAAATTCAAGTACAAAAAAGATCGGGGAATTGCGGAATATAAGTTTTAAATACCTACCTTGATGACCAACTTTAATTACCATAAATTATTGAACTTTTCTAATTTTGATTTTCTGTTCCAAAAATTATGCGTAAATGATTCAAATTATCACAAAAAAGTTTTATTCCTTCAAAATTTAATGTAGTTTTAGTTTCCTACTGTGTTACTGTAAGACTTAGAACTTGTTGAAACATCACATGTTTGAAAATGATAAGATTTTTTTTTAATTGTCAATAATGACTCGACTAAGGTGTTTTTTGCGATGTACCCGATTACACTAAAAGTCGCTGTACGGTGAATTTTAAGTTTATTTTTTAACACAAGGTAGCTTTGATCATGAAAAAAGAATGCCGGGATTGAAATCCTAAGGGGGTTTTAGACCCTCTAAATAAAGTTTTTGGGAAGTTGAATTTTTGCCCATTTGGTTCAAAATTTTGACATAATATAGCTTTCAGATCAGGAATGATTTTATAGGAAAATTTGTATTTCGAAATATGACCCTTTAAGAGCTAGCCTACTTTAAAGGCCAATTTCACAATTGTTAAAAGACTGGAAAATATTTTTAGAACAAGGAAAATAAGAAAAATTAGAAAAAATAAATGAAAAATTCACCGCACATATGAGGTGACACGAAAAAAAGCGTTTTTGGACACCTCAGAGTTGAGAACAAAAAAAATTTATTCAAATTCTCATCTGTCTAGGTATTGACAAATTTTTTGTCAAAGTTTCAAACATTTTTGATTTCTCGGAAAAATCGCAAAAAACACCCTAGACTCGACAAATTTGAAACTTTATTGAAATGATTTAGAACAAATAAAACATAAATAGATTTCCAAGATCAAGCTGTAGTCAGGTTTAAAAAAACGAGGTGTTGAGCTGATTTAGGTAACGATATATCGATATCGGTAATTATTCCTTGGTAGGTCTAAACTCTTCTGCTAGTAAAAAGATATACGATAAATGTCTAGACCTACCAAGGCATAATTATCGATGTGAGTATTTCGATATTGCGAATCTTATTTTGGAATATCGTATTAGCTTGATATTGATAAAGAACGCTCAGGGGACATCCACGCCACGAAAGATTCTCGGAGGGAAAACGTAAATCTTTGAAGAGGCACGTTTTGGTTTTAGAACGCTCTGGGGACATCTACGCCATTTTCAAATTTCAGGTACGCTCTGGGGACATTAGGTTGATATAATGTATTTATTTGATAGTTTTCGATGAAAGGATTTTCTCCGAGAGAACCAGTAATTTAGAAACTTATTTATGTTTTATGTCACTAATTTTTATTTATAGTTATTATCATGCTGTTATTATTAAGAATATTCAATGACGTGAGTTAAAATAGTGCATTAAATTAGACATCATGAAACAATAAACATGTTTAACATGGCATTTAACATTAAGAAAGAGATGTGAATTCATTTAGAAGAATCCTTAATTAAAAGTTATGTCTAGTGCGGAACCTCCTGGAATATATTAGGTAGTTTTTGAGCCAAAATTTATATATAATTAGGCGTTTTGAAACAAATCATCCGATTAAGTCTTCAGATAGCTCAAACGGAGCACAATTATCCAGAGATAAATAAATTACTTTGAATTTTTAAAACAAAAACTGATAAAAATACAATTTCAGTTATCTCAGACAAAAATCAAAAATTGGTCCAATTATTTTACTTTATTATTCAATTAATATTTTCGCTTAGTTTCAGCTGTCTATGAACTTAACGGCCTTGGTGCATTTTGACAGATACGGATATGGGCTCTTGATAAAAAAACTTTTAACTTGGTTTATATTTTTCTCAATATACCATCACAGTTATGTTTCATAATCCAGGCAACTTTTGTACCAACAGAATTTTCGAATTATTGCTTTTTTAGAAAATTTTAGTTCAAATTAAACTTTTCGAATTCGACAAATTATGAAAAAATTTAAAAAAAAGTTCCGAACATTATATAAAAATGCCTAATTTTTATTCCTTTTTTTCATTATTTGTTTCAAATTAACAAAAAACACTCTTTAAAATGGCCACTTTGACTTTTCGCGTTGGTGACCACATAATTTTCATATTCTACTTGAAAAATCACATCAATTACGGGGTTCTCTGATCATTTTTTGCCACTTTTTCAGCCAAAATTTTCATTTAATTTGGCTTTTGAAAACGACTCATCTGATTAAGTACTTAGATAGCTCAAACGGACCAAAAATATTCAGAAATGTTAAGTAAAAAAATGTTCCGAATCGGACCATTGTTTCCAATTATTTTAAACAAAAACCGATAATTGAAAAATTTCAGTAATCTCGGAAAAAATTACAAAAAAAGATCCGATTCAGACCAATTGTTTGAATTTTATTCACTAGATATTTGTGCTCAGTTTGAGTTCCCTAACTTGGACAGTCTAAAAACTTAATCGGATCAGTCTATTTCAAAAGCCGAATTAGATACCAATTTTGTCTGAAAAATGACAAAAAATGACCAGAGGACCTTGTAATCGAGATGACATTTTTTGGAATTTTTCGTTGAAACTATTTGAAAATATTTCGAAAATTTTCCTCATTTCTTGTTCAAAATTTTTCGAACTAATTTTTCTGAAATCACTGGCGAACAATATCGAGAATACAACCTTAAATTATTTTCAAATATGTCCTCGTTTTGTTTCTTCGCTCTTGTTTATACTTGAAATCATAATTTTTGAAACGAAACTACGGTTTAGCAGAAATTAATCAAAGCCCTCATTTATCCAGTATAAAATAAATTTCATTTCACCAAAACTTGTCAAATTGGTAAGCCGACCCATCCACCATAGAAAATTTGTTTCATTAAACTCATGAAAAATAAAAAAATTTTCGACGTGCTAAAATTTCGTTTTTTTTTGTCTTTTTCAAAATTTGAAATGTTTCATTTTGACGTGGTGATCGTATGAAAAAATCAATTTAAAATGATGGATGGATCGGTTTTAACGATTCCTAATTTATAAAATACAAAAAAATAACCTTCATCTTAATTGAGACACCTATGATAGCAAACGCGCGTTTTTGAGTGTTTTATTAAAAGACGATTTATAGTAAAAATATTCGATCTGAAAGAAACAAATTTAATCTGTCAGATTATACGACGTGCGATCAAAAGTGTGAACTTTCGTTCGAAAAAGTTTTTATCCAAAAATTTCGAAGTGACAAAAAGTTTCCCGTCAAGAGAAAAAAAATGACAAAGTGCAAATCTGTCAAAATGCACCGAGGCCCTTAATCGGATAAGTCGTTTAAAAAAACCTAATTATATAGAAATTTTGGCTGAAAAACTTGCTGACATTTTCCAGGAGGTTCCGTAATCAATATCATCAACATATTCTAAATACAATTCAAGTACATAAAGGGCCGAGGATAAGGAGCCTAGGCTAATCTCTTGCGTGGGCGGGTTATTGTATCAACTAGGTCAAAATCATACGGGCCAACCTCCACAAGGCAACTTCCCCATGATTTGTATCGTATAATATTTTTTGGGTTACTAATATTTTACTAAAAATATTTCTTCAAAAAATCATAATGGCTCATTTTGGAGGCTAATAATTCTAAAATGACTAATCGTTCAGAATTTTATGGCATAAAATTTTCGAAAATATTTTTTGAATTGAATTTCTCTACTAATCAAAGTAAACTGATATTTATAAAAAATATAAGACAAAACGCTGTTTGTAGTGAACTTATTTTTGCCAACTAATTTCAACATTCAGAGTGTAGATGTTTGAGACTTAAACCTAAATTGAACTGACCTCAAAACACTACTGTGAACTCACCGTTCATTTCACTTAATTAAAAAAACTACATAAAGAACTGCTGCTTAGTTTTATAAAAAATGTCTCGTTGAATAATATAAGCCAAACTTAGTTTAACTCGTTGACTTGATTTCTGCCATCCAGCTGCCATTCACCATTTAATGGTATTTTACGACGCTTAGTCATTATTGACAAGATCAATTATAAAGTTATCGATGAACTTTAAAACAAAATGACATTCGTGCATTTTTTTTTTGAAAATTTTTCTTGTATTACAGTACTAATTTTTGCAAAAATTCTTGGAATCACCGAATAACACCTTTCATCGTGATCAGAAACAAATTCTAAGACTTTTTTTTCACAACGCCATAGCCCAAAAATGATCACGTGACCGCATATTCAAGAAATAATGTCGGCCAAAATAGTACTGTTTTTTTCAAAAATTGCATAAATCACTTTTTGAAAAAAATGAAGAGGTTCTTTAGAAGTTTTCAATTTTTTTTCTTTTACACCGAAGTCCAAAAACGATCACGTGACCTCCAAATTTAGAAACAAGGTTTTGGTTCAAGTAAACAAATAGTACTCAAATTACGACGAAAAATTTTGAGGACTAATAAACACATAATCTAAGAATTTCTAAAATAACGACATTTTCCAAAAACGTCACGTTATCTTATTTTTCAAGAAATAGGGATTTATTTATGACATATTTCAAACCTAATTTTTGAATTATTTCGTCATGTGATTTTATTCGGAATTTGGTGTGATGAGAAAAAAGTCTTAAAAACGTTTGAAGTTCATCAACAAATGTTGTTGACGTAATTTGAGTACTTTTTCAAATAACATCATATGGTGTATCGTATATCGAATGACCATTCATCTAAGAGACTTGTAAGTACCCTCAAAAAATGAGAAGGGTCAACTTTTAAATGAAAATATTAGCAACTATGGATCAATTATGTACTGAAGGGCGCCAGAGAGCAAAAATCCTCCGGTGAAATCTGACCATTTTTGCTCTCTAGTGACCTTTAAGTACATAATTGACTCATAGTTGCTCATATTTTCATGAAAAAGTCGACCTTTCCGAGTATTTTGGTGGAATTTTCAAGTTAATACGATGAACTTTGAATTGACCTTGACCTTGAACGAGAAATAAAGTATTCCACAACAAAAAATTATTCTGATTAAATATTCCACAACAAAAAATAATTCTGATTAATTATTTTTGTAGATTAAGGATAAATCTACCAAATGGCTTTTCTTAAAAATTTCGCAGCAGTTTAGTATTCTGGTAAAGTGGAGTACAAAAGTAACATTTTGCGACCGATATAGCGCCATTTTACTAGAGAATTTTGTATACAAAATTATAATTATTTTAGACAGAGCAATCGCAAATCTTTCGAAGTTTAATATGAGGTAGTTTCAATATTAAATAGGTATTCTCTTTATTATTGCACTTTGTGTGTAACTGGAGTCAGTTTTCGCAATTTTTAATTTTCTTATCCCATTAATGCCTTGTTCACCCTTGTGGCACGAGCCCAATTTGTGGCTCCAGCATCCTAATCATCGAAAATAAGACAAAAAACTGGTCGAGAAATCTTTGTGTCAAGACTTATAAAGATTGATTCGTTGCAGAAAATAATTGATTTTTCTTCGTGTTTTCCATTACGGGGAGTTGATTTACAGAGTTTTCGCTATGTCACTTCCGTAAAAATTATTCGGAACTTTGTGCTGCAACAGTTAAATAAAAATTTATGGTATCTACGGCAGACATTTCTCTTAGAGTGAATATCTAATTTTCATTCAAGTATTCCTGAAAAAATTAGTTATTATATAGTGGATTTAACAACAAACATTGTCGCAGTTGTATCTCACCATATTTACTCGCAAATATAAAGAAAATACCATTTATCGCTTTATTGGAAAAATTACACCATTTTTTCATCAAAATCATGTTTTTCAAGCATAATTTTTGACTTATTTATAAATTACTTTTTAATTATAATATGATATATCAAAGCGGACAAATTATGACGTAGGCCAATTCTCATGCCATTGATTTCGACAGACGATAAAAACTTGTAGACACATGTAGCCTTAATAACGTGATATGGTACGTGTTACCATTGTAACCTTGCTTTTCTCACTAGTTTTTCTAGAATCAAATTAAATTCTGTTGAAATGTCGAATGCAAAAAAATGACCTTTCAACTTCCTTATGCAGACAAAATTGAAATTCCAACTGCCTAAAGCTTTCTGTGAACAAAATTCAAAGTAGAGCCACAATTGTGGCTCTGGTGCCTTGGCGGAATTTTTTCTATATGCTCACAAAGGTTAAGCGTTAAAAAACATATTTTTTTTTAAAATGTATAGCAAATTGGCAGAATTGTATTGAAAGATAATAAAAAAATATGTTAATAATGAAACTTTGCTTATATATATATATGGCTAGATGGCAAAAATCAAGTATGGGTACAGATTCACTTCGAAAGTCTACGAGTTAAGTGCTTTATTAATCAATTTCTTCAGTTTTACAACTAATTTCTTTATTTCATATCAAGTCATGAATCATAAATTATGGTGAAATTCAACAGGTGATAGATATTTGTTATACTTATGCGTTGTTATACTAATATGTTTCAGTACATTTAACTAATTAATATTCCTTTTTGGAAAATTTATAGTCGGAATTTAATATGGAATAAATAATTATTTCAAAAAAATTATAATTTAACGCATTTTTTCCCCAAAATGTTTGTTGGTTATTCCTTGATGAAATCTGACAGTAAACCTTTTTCGATCTATCTTTTTTTGATTCCTAACACTGTCAGGCCCACATTAACCAAATATAAATGAAAATCGAAACTTCGAACGTTGAAACATGGGTCAAGTGTTTTGGCCGTAAATACATCTCTTATTTTATGTCTTTGGTACTGGCAATACCGCCAAGCTATGATTCAAAAAAACATATGTATAATAATTTGCTTCATAAGGTATTTTTGTCGCAATTCATCTTGTTTGATCAGAACTTAACGTTACATTTAATATATTTAATTTTAAAATAGATAATAATTCATGAGCGGTAGAATAAATGATCCATTGGCGGCGTTGAATACGCTCAGAACGATAAAATCAGGCCAATTCTAATAGTAATGACACAAAAACTCGAAACAAGGTTATTCAAGAATATATCCAGGAAAAAATAACTAAAGCTTTCTCTCGAGAACTACTGTACCGCTGGTTCTGTTCTTTAATTTGAAAATAAAATTAGTTTTTCTGGAAAATCAAAAAAAACTTCGAGAATAATTAAATAAAAATTAAACGCAAATATGATAATAGTCACAAAAAAATAACTGATAAATTTTTTCATAAACAACGTCGAAATTGTACTTCAAATATATCCGTTCTGCTGGAGTCCGTAAACCAAAAGATTTCTACAAAAATCTAAATCTAAACTTTCTTTAAATGAGCCGAAAAGGTTCAACACAGTGTCTTTTTTTGACAAGGATTGAAAAATAAACTATTATTTATCGCATTTTATGCCGGAACGGATTATTAAAATCTTGATTATTACATTCTGTATTTTTGTAACAGACGAAACGTCTGTTTGTATGTTTTCATAGCTTGGAAGTGTGAATTTTACACGGTGAAAGCGAAACGTTGCTGAAATTAATTAATAAAATATCAATAATAATAAAACCCTTTTGAGTGACAAGTTTTGACTGTAATTTTGCAAAGATTGGGAATTTTTGCGGTTGGACAAAAATGTCCGAAAAAAGATTTGCGGACCTATTGTGTTTTGTAACTCTGAGGGTTAAAATATGATTATTGATCACGCTTGTTTCAATACAATCAATTTTCACAATAATTTGAAATAATAACTCCATGCAAAAAGTAATTTGAAAATTAATAGTTTTAAAATCTCGAAATTATATATTTTGGTGTGAAATAACATATCAAAATCGTACTCTCTTGTAACAAAAATGTATTATTTAACCTCAAACATTGCACGTCTTATTCAAATTGTCAATTTTTATAAAAATTACACGATTCCGTATTTGAACAAATTGAAGCCAGAGAACAGAACGGAGGGGGGAAAAGTTTGCTTTTTGGATTTTTTTTAAGACTGGGAAAAGTTGCAGATGATGAAAAACTAAACAATAGATTGATATTTATACGAGCCAAAAGTAGCGTAGAGTGTCATACAGAGAAAATAAAAGATTTTTTAATAACTTTGTTTTAGGCAAATTGCACCATGTGGTCTTCATAGCTTCAGTTTTATATATTGAGAAGTGTAATACCCATGGAAGCATTTTGACTAATTTACAATCGACTCTAAGCAGAGCAAAACCATTTCAATAATAATAGCTCAAATTGGAGGCTCACATGTGTATAAAATATCTCACGATGCCATACAGAATTATTTATTGCCAAAATAAGATTCGAATTTTTTTTTTGAATTTTTTCAAAACGATAGATTTTCGAATGGACATCAAAGTTGAATAAAATGGAATCAAGCTTATTGATAGAAACATGTTCTTAAAAAAACCGTCTTTTCTTGATATTGAAGATCTACAATTTGGTCTCGATGATTCATTCAATCGTTTTTTTGATATATTTTTAGCCCAATAATTAAGTATAACTTTGTATAATAAGCGGATTTTCGGCCACGATTCGCGGATTAAATTAATCTCGGATAAAGCTTATAATTTGGCATTCTAACAAATTTAATTTATAAATAAAACTTACAATAGTGTGTAACGTGGCTCAGAATTTTGAGTGATCTAAAACTCACAGATGAAGAATCCAACGGGGAAGTCTTTGTTGAGACAGCGAAATATCATATATTTATCTACATATGTAGTACGGTACTTGATGGGCCTTTTAAGTCACTTTTTATGCCTTCATACAATTCGTCTTTTGAAAACGACTTATCCGATAAAGTTCCTAGCAAAAAATGAGCACAAATATCTAGTTAATAATCAAATAAAAACAAAATGATCCGAATCGGACCTTTTTTCGAATTTTCTTGAAATTACTGAAATTGTTTGATTTATGGTTTTTGTGAAATAGTGGAAAACAATGGTCTTATTCGGATCCTTTTCTTTCAATTTTTTTATATTTGTGCTCAATTTGAGCTATCTTGAAACTCAATCGGATGTGTCGTTTTCAAAAGTTAAATTAAAAAGAATGACTGAAAGGAGGCTGAAAAAACCCAGCAAGTACGGTATAATTTTCAAATCATTCTATTTTAAGATTATTTTGAAATTATAGTGAATACAATACCATCTACAACTGCACATTACAATACTTTTTAGTTTTATTCATATTATTGAAACAAATATCATATTTTCAAATAAATCAATGATTTGAAAAATCGAAAAAATTATTCGATTTCAAGATATGTTTTTTGAAATACAGAGGGGCCTTAATTTACGGGCCGTGATGGTCAGACGATCTGACTCATGGTCGACCATGACGATTTGAAATAAGAAATTTCAAAACTCAAAAATGGGTATCGATGTTTTTAA
>SCLH01001101.1:22176-46025 GCA_004367855.1 Oikopleura vanhoeffeni | reverse complement strand
CATTTCAGTTTTCTTAATAAGCTTTTTAGTTTCAGAAATATTATCACCGTAATAATGTTCCAATATCTGCCAGCATATATACCCACCGTAAATGCAAAAAAAACATCGTAGAAATTGTCTCGTTTCGAAACTTCGAATACATTATAAAGAATTTTGCCAAGGATGTCAAAAAAAAATAACTTATTTTTTTTGGAAATTTTGTTCAAAATAATACGGAGGGTTTATTTTTTAGATTTTTCCAATCTTTTATTCTAAAAAAAGTTAAATTCGAACCTATTGCGTCAATTAAAATTTGAAAATAGCCAGTTTTAGGAAAGTGTTTTGTCCATGTGACACTCAAAACAAGATTAATTGGTATACAGGACAATAGTTTTTTTCACGAAGTGATATATTCCAAATTTTGCAATTTAAGTATTTCACGAAAATATTTTATATATTAAATAAATTCGATGCAATTAACATATGTCCACAGAAGGTCACTGATTAGTATATATCGACCCAAAATAAATCAGAAGTGTATAATCTGCTTTTATAGGGGAAATAAACCATTTTTTATGAAAAATGTGATTTTTCATCCAAAATTTAAACTATTTTAAAAAATTTTTGATTGATTATATATAAACAAACAGAACAAACGATGACATAGTCAGATCCTTGGCTATCGATTCAATACAACAAATAATTGTGAACAACCCTGGAGCTTGTATCACGTATATGCGTACCTTGCTCTTATAAAATTTTTATAGAACTAAAAATCAAAATTCTAGAATACCAAATGTCGATGCAAAAATAAATCCGTTGAACACTTCCTTATGCAAAAAATTGAACTCTACTACCTTGGGCTTTTTCTGTAAATACGCGCTTGAAAAAGCCTTTATAAAGGCTTTGGGTGCCTTGAAGGAACTTTTTTTCTGTGCTCAACACGGGTTTAAAGGGTACATGTTAATTCAATTGCTGGATACAGGTCAACCGATTTCCTGTTTGCAAGCAGTCCGGTTGAGCACGATTTGAAATAAGAAATTTCAAAACTCACTGGGTATCGATGTTCTAAGCTCTGTTTTTAATCTTGTGAGATTTTTTCTGGTCATTTTAACTCGTGACCCTCGATTCTAGCCAACTATTTGCCACACCCATTTAATCGATTTTACGAACGCTAATCATTAATGACAAGATCAATATAAAGTTATCGATAAACCTTTGAAACAAATGACTTTGCGTTTTTTTGGAAAAATTTTTACTGTATTACAGTACTATTTTTGCAAAAAATTTTTAAATCAACAAAATTAAACCTTTCACGTGATCAGAAAAAAGAATTTCTAAGACTTTTTTCCCTATACACTATAGCCCAAAAATGATCACTTGACCGTATATTCAAGGAATAAGTTGGCCAAAATATACTGTTTTTTTTCCAAACATTCTTAATCAATTTTTGAAAGATTAGTGAAGTGTTCTCTATAGAATTTTTAAGACTTTTCTCTCCATAACTACCAAAGTCCAAAAGACGATCACGTGACTTCTTAAATAGTAAATAAGGTTTTGAGTCGAAGTAAAACATAGTGGTATCAAAATTACGCCGAAAAATTTTGTGGGGTGAATAAACACTAATTTAAGAGTTATTGAACATAATGATATTTTCCAAAACAGTCACGTTGATCTTATTTTTCGAGAAATGAGATTAATTATATGACATATTCTCAAACCTTATATTTTTGCATTTTTCGTCACGTGATTTTTATTCGGACATATGTAATGAGAAGAAAGTCCTTAAAAGCGTCTGAAGTTCATCCCCAATGTTTTTATGTCAATTTGAAAAACTTTCTAAAATTACCCTTTATCGGTACAATGGTTTTGATTAATCATAATTATCGATTGATTTTCTTTTAATTTCAAGATTTCTGTTTTGTATTATTGCTGAAAATTGGCCTCCGGTTAGACAGAGCATTTCTAGTAAGTAATAACTTCCGAAAAATTAATTAACATTTGAATAATGAAGGAGCGCACGTAGTCGCGTGAGTATGTCTCACATTCTTCCACAATAAATGATCTTGTAATAATTAATTTTAGAGTCATTCAAGAGAAAATGGCCAGAAAACAATATAATTATTTTTAGACAACACTGCTAGAAAATCATTTGAATTTTATATGAGTAATGCAAAATATAAATTAGGTTTAATTTCATCTCATTATTGCAACTTTTATAGTCGAGTCAAGTGAATTTCGAAACTTTTTGTTTCTTATCTTCATAAATGCTTTAAATTCGTTTAAAATTTTATTTTGTATTTTAATTGTATATGCAAATGTCTTGAATATTATTTTTAAGCTATTGAAAAATGAATGTTGATAATGAAACTTTTGCTTTGATATGGATCGATTTAATAGATGTGTAGCTAGTTGGCTTGAAATCAGTCTGGGTAACAGATTCATGTCTAAAGTCTATACGATGTTAAGCATTAGAGTTTATAAGTTTAATCAAATAAAAAAAAAAAGGTGAGGTGCGAAACCGGACCTTTCAGTCTCCCGGTTCATCACGGAAGTTAAAATAGGGATCAGCAAATAAAATAAGTGACTCGACAGCGAAGAGTTTTCTCCAGGGTGGTTTTTAATTGCAACGTTACGATGTACAGGCCTAGTCATAATACCGGTTAAGTCATAGCTTGTGGTCCGGAAATCATATTTTCAATGATTTACATGTACCAAAAGATGCGCAATTATCGGTTTTTCTGAAAATGGTATTAATAAACTAGGGGTTATAAGTGACCAACCAAAGTGCAACTAGAGGGGAATTTGTATCATGGGAAAAATAACACTTAAGTAAACGATTTCCACTCAGGATGAAATTCCCTTATGGCGCCACCTTGCGGGTCACCTTATCGACCCTTATTCATAATACCGTTTCAAGAAAACGATAATTGCGCATCTTTTGTACATGTAATCATTGAAAGATCACTTCCGGTACCGGAAAGCTATAACTAAACCGGTTAATTTTAACCAGACGGTATATCCGATAACGTGCAAATAAAAAATTGCTCTCGAGAAAACTCTCGCTCGTCGAGTCAGGCTTATTTATTGTGATGCCTGCATTTTAACTCTCGTGAGAACCGTGGACTAAAGGTCACTTTCACACCTAAACCGTTTTTTGTGATAAAAAAATCCCCAAAACCAAAAAAAATCCTGACGTCTTAAATCGACCAGAAAAAATTTCTCAATACAAGATAGATTTAAAAACAATCGATACCCATTTTTGAGTTTGAAAAATATGTTTTCAATTCACAAAATTTGTTAATTCTTGGTCAATTTTGCTTTAAATTGAATCAAACAAAAATTTTGAGGAAAAATACGATGTGTTCAAAATTTGAACTTCAAATAGTTACCGCGCCGTCCGGTTTTAAAAAAAATCTCCTTCGGTTTTTAGGTGGTAAAAATAAAATTCAGAATTTTTTTTTAATCTGATTATGCTCGGTCAATTTTGTTTCAAATTGAATGAAATATATCATTTATGAAACGTATGAAATTTTCCCATAACTAACAGCAGCTCGGTGAAAAAATTATTCTCTGTCGGGATTTATAAGTGAAAATAGGTTCATTAGATATAATTTATGTGCTGGTGAAGTATGTTGCAGGAGTCATGTGTTCGAGTCGTGGGCGTTCGCTCGTCTCTCCACAACCTCGCTGAACCAATCACAATATTAATTCATTTTTTTAGAGAATTAATTATTTTTAAAGGGATTCTAGAAAATATTTAAACTATTTTCTTTCACTCATGTATTCTTTACATCAACAAAATTATCTTTCTTCGTCAGATAAATTAAACAAACAAATACAATTACCGGAGAGAAATCGATTGCGACTAATTTAATTCGCTATTTTGACTCTAAAGTCTATTTTTAGAGTTTTAACCAAAATATAATCTTAAAAGCAAAATTGAATTTTTCGTTTAAAACTTACCAAGAAATATAAATTGAAAAAGGCTTACACTACTGTATTATTAACAGATTTGTGTTTATTTTTACGTTCCAACATTTTAAACAAAAGTTATCAAGCTTCGAAAAGTAGTCAAAAATCCCCAGCGAATTGCTGTGTTCGCACCCTGAACCCTCTTAAGCCAAGCCAAATCAAGCCAGAAAATTTGCTTTATATTTGAAATTATACTTGCTGGTCTCGTGAAAACAATTTAAATCAAGAGTCTTGATTCAAGACGTGTGTAACTTAGCTTGGATTTGCATAAGGCAATGCAAGCCAAAAGTTTGAGTTTTTTATAACCAGATAAAATATAGAATATTTTTTTCTAATCTTGGTGACTTTCGGTGAAACGAACTAGTATGATACTGGTCCAAATATTTATCCGTAAAAAATGTTTCACACGAGTTTGTGACAGATACCCTCTGCCGGAGAGGACACCACAATCTGGTATGTAATACAAATAACAATTATGAAATGCCGGCATATTTGATCATCTCTAAACAGTAAAAATGACGTAAAAATTTATTTTAAACACTATAAATGTCGAAGAATTTACCACAAAAAAGTAACCAATTATCAATGTCTCATAGCCAGAGATGTTAATGTGGCAAAAAATATCCCCTAGACTCTAGAAATATTAACTTAATCCGAACTTTCTTTGGTAACAGCTAAAAAGTTTAATTCTTTTGGAAAGCACCTTATTTAATTTTTGAGCTAGCAGATATTATACGGGGTATAAATTCACTTTGAAACATTTTCTTCAGATTTCGAACCAACCGAATTTTATGAAAAAACGCAATTGTGGTAGTATTGCATCTCTCAGATGTTAAGTTTAGCGAATGGGAGACTCGACAGACCAAAAGTTAAAATTAATTTTTCTCGCTCACTGCAATCTTTGATCTTTCTTTATTCTCTTTGCAAAACTATAAACTCTCACAGAGCATCAATCCTGTCGAGCCGATTTTTTTGAGTTTTTTTTTGAACCAGATCAGCTAGAAAATTGACCATTAAAATTTTATGAGAGCGTATATACCTTTAACAACCTTTTGTGAATCTAGGATGTGCGGGCTGAAAAGCGGCCCCATGAGTGGCTAGGAGGGGTCTTAGGAGCGTTAGGATTGGCTCTCTCAACCCGCACATCCTAGATTCACAAAAGGTCGTTGAAGGGATATGATATATACGGTATATCTAAGTAAAAGTGTAAGTGATCATATGTTTCTTTAGAGAGTAAAATATTTTTTTAATTTTGGTCTTCAAAGTATTTTAGTTGCCGAACATATTGCCAGACATATTACAAGATATACTTTCAAAATTTGAGCGCAGCGACGTGTTTTCCATACCCAATATTTGTCCCATGATAAGTTTATTCAGACCAACTTCGAGTACGGAACCACGGGACGTACTTAGCGTTATGAATGGCATACAACTATGAAGATACCAACCTTCTATCCAGGCTTCCAAAAGGTGATAGGGACTAGAAGGGATTAAAACGCGAGGGGATAGAGGCGGGATAGGGATAGGGATGGCGATGGGATGGATAAATTCAGAGCCATAGAGGGATAGGGATGGAAAGTCCCATCCTCTTTTATCCCGTTTATTCCCCATCCCCTTTTTATCCCTTTTTTCCGTTGTCCCCTCTATCCCGTTTTCCTATTCCCCCCTTTTATATTTCCCTTTTCTATCCTATCCCCTTTTTTGCATAATCATAAATATAAACACTCTTTCAGAAGCTTGTACTGTAATAATATTAAGAGGTAGATAGAATTGGACTATTGATGTTACTTGGTTTCCGAACCAAGTAAAAATTTTGTAATTTGCTTACTAGGGGGTTATTTTGAGGGCGAATTAGCACAAAATGCAATTTCATGGAATGATGTTCCGGGTTTACCGGAAGTCGAGTAAAAATTGCGTTTAACTTAATTATTATTAAATACAAAAAAAAGTATCTTTGAGGAGTTAAATTTCCGTCAAAAAAAATCTGGTAGTATTGTTTGTATACTATGTTATGACTTTCCGGTTTACGGAAGCTCGATGTGAAAATGGTATAAGTTTAGAAAACGATTAATTGAGATAGAAAAGGGCAGCAAGCCCAGCCGCGGGTATATTTGAGAGTGAAATTTTGTTCAAAAAAATTTGGCGGTATTTTCGATGATCATGACTTCCGGTTTTAACCCGGAGAGTCGAGTGAACAGGGTGTTTACATGAATTATATTATTAACAGAGGGTGATATAATATACGGAATATTTGAGGGTGAAATTTTGTAAAAAAATAATGGCGGTATTTTCATATATTATGCAGACTTAACCCGGTTTAACCGGAAGTCGCAGTACAAGTTTTTTGTTTGTTTTTTTTAATTAATTATTAACAGAAGTTATATTTTGAGGGTTTAATGTTTGTCAAAAAAAATTTCGCGTATTTTCGATATATGATGACTTTCGCCGTTTAACCGGAAGTTCGAGTCAAAAGTGTGTTTATTTAATCATTTAGATTACAAGGAAGAGTATCGATTTGAGGAGTAAAATTGTGTTCAAAAAATCTTTGGCGTATTTTCGTTGAATAATGACTTTCCGTTTGACCAGACAGTTGTGCATAAATTGTGCTTTAATTACTATATTAATATACAACAGGTATGTCTAAGAATGAATATGTGCAAAAACATTTGGCCGGTATTTTCGGATCGCATATGAATTCCGGTTTCAGTCAGAATCAGTCAATAATTAATTGTAATAATTACCAACATGTTTTCTACTACTTGTGGTTCTTTCAAGCGGGATACTTTGCCAAAAATCCGGGTTATTGTCCGCTTTAGACTTACCCGGTTTTGGTCCGTCTCTACGACTGAATCGGGCTCTTCTAATCCACTCATAGAGGGCACTTAGAGAGACTAAGAATTCAAAGCCAAATTTGCTTGATGACACTGCAGGAGACCTCCATAAAAAAAAAAGAATACGTCCAAAACTTAAATGCAGATAGTTTGTATATTTTGTTTATTCGAAACTTCTAAATGAAAACCTCTCTCAGCGGACAAAATAAATTCACCCGGTTTGTCCGCTTAGGATACTTCAGCTCTCAGCAATGAGTACGAAAATACCGCAAATACCACATATTTACCTTCAAACTTACTCCCATCGTAAATTAGTCTGCTGCTAAAATTTTATTCGTTATTTATCAAAAAACGGAGAAAAGGCGATAAGGCTATTCCCGGACCCGGGATAAAAGGGATTAACTCTATTCCCTTCATCCTATCCCGTTTTATCCGTTTGTCGCGTGAGCAGTCTTAAACGGGTAGGGATAGGGACTGCGAAAAACAATCGGCGGGGCATGATCCTTTTGGAAAGCTGCTTCTATTCCTTCATCTTTTCAACAAAGTTTATTTACACAAATTCTTATTGGCGTGACAGTGTCATGGACACTTCAATCGTCATTTTAACTCTTACATGCGCACAAGTTTTATTACCATAACAAGTGTTTCTTTGTTCTGAAAACACAGATCGCGTAAATAATCAATTTTTCTTAAAATTGATTGCTTAATTCAGAATAGATCATATTATTCACTGGAAAATGGCGCCCACGAATTTTTGTGTTTCCACAAAACATAAATAGATGTTTCCTGACGTAACATATGTCAGTTTTGTAAGGGAATTTGTAAGACGAACGTCACTTCCACAGAGTTATAATTTGCTGAAAAAATATTAGTTTAGTAAATTTCCTCACTCAAAATGCGATCTTGAACAATTTCCATGAATTCCACGCCTATTTATAGGTTTTTGAAATAACATTTCAACAAATACCCCTTCTCAGCCAATATTGTTTCGTTCGGTTTGGGGAATTTTAAGTCGATCGTGCTACGCTTTAAATAAATAGAAAGTGATGAACTTTCGGCGTATATTATTTTTTATCATTACGGAGCGATAATTTGCACGTTGCAAGTATGGCCCCTTATTTAGGGTCTTTCAATTTTAAAAGACTAGTCTCGTAAATCTCGATATATCATTGTTGAATGTTATTAGAAAGAAACCTGGTCTGATCTGTTATTTGAAAATTATGGAAACCGATTCAAACTTTTGCTAATGGAGGTTCACAAATATCACTTTATTTTTTTGTTTCTGGTACGGGAGTAACTAGCGTCGCCTGGAATTAATTTTCCTCGATAAAACAAAACCAAGCCACCTGCAGGGCTTTTAGGATTTAGTTCAGATAAACCATCTTTTAAAATTATTCTTTGGGCTTGAATGAAATCTCAAATTAAATTTCTGTACACTCCTTTACAAATTATGACACAAGAGGACTCAACCAAAATAGTCGAAACCTAAGTCCATCTATTGTATAATTCTTCTTTAATACCAGGAACGGACGAGAAAGACAACACCCAACTTTTTGGTTACATGTTTTCAACAATTTCGACAAACTTTTCACTGTGAATCGAAGTTGAAATTATCGCATTGATAGTGAGGCTCAGATGATAAAGGTTTCTCAATTAAAACAATGTTGATACTACCTTAAACATCGAGATACAAAATTAAGGATAACATTTTAGAAAGTCAACTTCGTGGGGGATCAAACTTAACACGTCATGTAAGTTCATTGTCTCTCATTGAAAATTCAATCAGCAGAGCATTTTTTTGTCAAAACAAACAGTAGTCATCTCAATTGGACAGGTCCAAGCTTTATCTTGTCATCATCAACAAGTATCCTATTTACAACATATCCTCATTTTGAATTGTCTTAGAAAGTCGAAATTTTTCTCACCAAAACAGTTTTTACAAAACAATACACTTTTAGCTAATTACGAAAAAATTTAAAAGAACAGGTTTATTCAATACTTCAGAAGTTCAGCTCTATTAACTTCTCCAACGTTGGAGTCCAAAAAAAGTTTCAGACCTTGACGAAGAAGTTTTTGATAATTTTTTGTGTTAAAACATACTTAAGGGCCAAGGTAGCCGCGTTCGCACTCATTTTTATGGTACGTTGGGGCTGTAAATAATACCACGACATTGCTAGGAACCACCTCAAAAACATAACACTTATGGAACAAAAAACAAAAAAAGATTAAAAACAGTATCGAAACCTTTTTTCATTATTTTGAGCACTTTTTCTGACGTATTGTTTTTGGAAAATTGAAAAGCCAATTTTTGACCAGCGAAAACCTCAAATATCAAAAAGTTTCGTGAGCAGATTTTCTTCTCGGCATCACCAAGCTTTGTAATTGGGATGGTACTTTCGCACTGAATCGGACGACTCTTTATTTTTCGAAGTTTTCACTTCCGGGTTACTAAAATCGGGCGATTCTCTAGAATTTAGACAAATATTTCAAAATATCGCGCATCAAACTAACAAAACACATATTCCTTCAAACTTTTTCCCTAAAAATATACTGCATCTGAAAATTAAACCTATAAGGAGTAGTACTTGGAGGGCCGAAAATCTTTGAAGTTAGACGTTTTTTGGTAGTTCTAGAAAAACACCAGTTTGTGAAAATTTCCAAAATCCGCTGCATGCAAATAACACCATTAGAAGTGTTCCGTCGGTTGCGCCCCAAGTTGGTGAGATCGTATAAAAGCAAGAGAGGAGTCAGTTATTTTTGAAAATTTTGGTTTAGGTGTTCTGAGAACTCGCCGCATTCGATGGTCACCACGGTCGCCCAAATTATTGCTGATAATATATTATTGCCCTTAGATCAAGATAGTCACCCATATGGCTATTCTCAAAAGTTTCCAAGCAGTTTTGTATTTTGGTAACATTGGAGTTACAAAAGTACATTTATGCGGACGCTACCCCTTAAGAGGAGTTGGTCGGCGATAGTTTAATGACTATCTCGGAGGTACCCCTCATCGAAAAACCACACGAGATTTTGTGTTCTTTCAGGCGCGAACTATATATCAAAGACTACACGATATGTGGGACCCAAAAGTTAAATACACCATGAGTATTTGAACGAAAAATCTAACATTATATCACCTCTTGAACTCTGATTTGTTTTGTTCCCGGTGCCTCATTTATCGAGGGTACCCCCATGCAGGGTGGGTAGAGTTGATTCAAGAAAAATTTTTGAAAGCTTTGATAGCTGTTTAAGCTATCTAAGGATTCAATCCGGATTGAGTCCCGTTAGGAAAGCTGAATTAAATAAAAAAATTGATTAAAATCTAGTAAAAAAACGACCAGGAGCCCCCGTAATCGACATATACCGTAATATATCCAATTCCCTTCAACGAACCTTTTGTGATCTAGGATGTGCGGGTTGAGGGAGCCAATCCTACGCTCCTAAGACCCTCCTACGCCACTCATGGGCCGCTTTTCAGCCGCCACATCCTAGATTTCACAAAAGGTTGTTAAAGTATACTACGCTCTATAAAATTTGAATGTTGCCTGGTCAATTTTCTAGCTTGATCTGCGTTTTCAAAACTATTTTTTAACTTTGAACAAAAGTCCACTCAAAAAATACGGGCTCGACAGGATTTGATGCTCTGTGAGAGTTTATAGTTCTGCAAAGAGAATAAAAAGAAAAGATCAAAGATCGCAGTAGCGAGGAAAAACATTTAATTTAACTTTGGTCTGTCGAAGTCTCCCTATTCGCCTAAACTTAACATCTGAGAGGAATGCAATACTACCACAATTGCGTTTTTGGCACTAAAATTCGGTTAGATTCGAAATCTGAAGAAAATGTTTTCATAGTGATTTTATACCCCCTGGATCATAATATCTGCTAGCTCAAAATTAAATAAGGTGTCTTTCCAAAGAATTAAACTTTTTAGCTGTTACAAAGAAAGTTCGGATTCACTAATATTATATTTCTAGAGTCTAGGGGAATACTTTTTTGCCACATTAACATCCTGGCTATGAGACATTGATAATGTTACTTTTTATGGGGTAAATTCTTCGACATTTATAGTGTTTAAATAAAATTTTTTACGTCATTTTTACTGTTAGAATTCATTCAAATATGCCGCGCATTTCATAATTGGTATGTATTACATACAAATTGTGGTGTCCTCGTCCGGCGAGCCGTATCTTTCACAAACTCGTGTTGGAAACATTTTTTACGGATAAATATTTGGCACCAGTATCATTACTAGTTCGTTTCACCGAAAGTCACCAAGATTAGAAAAAATATTCTTATTTCTATCTGGTTATAAAAAAACTCCAAATTTTGGCTTGCATTTTGCCTTATGCAAGATCCAATCTAAGTTACACACGTCTTTGAATCAAAAAAGACTCTTGATTTTAAATTGTATTTCACGAGACCACAAGTATAATTTCAAATATAAACGCACAGATTTTCTGAGCTTGATTTGGCTTGGCCTAAGAGAGTTCGGCGGTGCGAACACAGCAATCGTGGGGATTTTTGAACTACTTTTTGAAGCTTGATAAACTTTTTGTTTCCAAATGTTGGAACGTTAACAAATAAACACAAATCTGTTAATAATACATACCGTGCTCTGTTGAGCCTTTTTCAAATTTTAGTTATTTCTTTGATAGTTTTAAACGAAAATTCGAATTTGCTTTTAAAATTATTATTTTGGTTCAAAACTTTCTAAAAAATAGACTTTTAGAGTCAAATAAAGCGAATTAAATAGTCGCAATCGATTTCTCTCCAGGTAATTTCTATTTAGTTTGTTTAATTATCTGACGAAAGAAAGATAATTTTGTTGGTGTAAAGGAATACACTGAGTGAAAGAAATAGTTTAAAAATTTCTAGAATCCCTTTAAAATAATTAATTTCTTCTAAAAAATGAGATTATATTGTGATTGGTTCGCGAGGTTGTGATAGCCAGACGATGCGAACGCCCACGACTCGAACACATGACCTCCTTGCAACATACTTCACCAGCACATAAGAATCTTATATCTTATTGAACCTATTTTCACTATAAAATCCCCGACAGGAATTATTTTCACCGAGCTGCTGTTAATTATGGGAAAATTTCATACGTTCATAAATGATATATTTCATTCCAATTTGAAACAAGAATGGACCGGCATAATCAGATTAAAAAAAAATTCTGAATTTTTTATTTTTACACGCTAAAAAACCCCGAAGGAGATTTTTTTTTGAAAACCGGACGCGCGGTAATATTTGAAGTCAACTTTTGAACACATCATTTTTCCGCAAAATTTTTGTTGAATTCAATTTAAGAGCAAAAATTGACCAAAACCTCCAACAATTTTGTGAATTGAAAACATATTTTTACCAGTTTTAACCTGCCTGGGTACTGGTGACCATACTGTCACCAAATCCAAAAACATTTTACTGCAGTTGATTAGGAAAAGTTTTTAGTCTCCCCGTATTTTTTTTTCTCATTATTTATCTCTGCCCGTTAATCGACCCTTCCAGTCCAGCTTGTAATGAGAGGCTATCTCCCCAGCAATTCCACATTCGTAACACCGACAACACCCTCTTAATGGGGGTATGCGACTCTGGTTTGACATTTTCTAGTAAAAATATACTGAAAATACTAACAGTTTCATGAGAAAAACCGGAAAAATGCTCATTTGTAGATCTATCCTTTAATATTGCGAAAATACATCACAAGATTATCTTTGACCTTTACACCAATAGGCTACTAGGTATCGTAAACAAAGGTGGACGTTTTCAAAAATTTCAAAAATTTATCTCCTCCCAACGGTATATCCAATTGAGCTCCAAATTTTCACAGATCACGTAGACGGTAGTATATAAATTTTCCAAGTAGAGTTTTTTTCGATCCCGGCGGACTGAACATTCTAGAACGCCCAAATAAACCGACGATTTTTAACAATTGCAGACTTCAAAATCTATCTCCTCCGAGGATATGTTTGCAAATAGTCTCAAATTTTTATCAAGTATTCCTCAAAAAATTTTGAAGAGATCAGAGCCAGCTTTTTTGCAATCTTCGAGCCTAGAACTTGAAATATGATTTTTTTGGTCAGTTTTCCGAAAAATTTCCGAGGGAAAAAAAAAAAAGTGACTTCCGGATTTTTCGCCACAGTAGGCTCAAAAGAAAGCCAGTAAAACACTGATGAGAAAACTTGGCTTACGTCAAGGCGATATTTGAACGCTCGTGCCTCAAAATTTGAGCAACTTATTCTTTTAACTTCACAATTCTCTTTTTACCACCACAAATACCTCTTAGAAAAAGCTTTTATAAAATCCTCAGAAGAGAACTATTGTCCTCGTAAGTGGTGGTGATGACGTGCTGAGATATATATATATATACCTCACGCATCCTCCTTCCTCAGCCACATTTTAATGGCTCCTGCCTGGCTACTATATATGTCACTCCCATCATCTATGGTCTGTAGTCGCTGCCCGAAGTTATTGTGTGGTCGCTGCTTCGGCTATGATTTGACAACGCCTAAATTAAGAGGCGATTTACATAAGTGCCGGCAAATGATCATAGAGGCGTCGGGAACAAAGAGCCTAGATCCAAATACCAGGCAAAAAAATAAGAATTTTGCGTTCTTCGATTATTCTTACTTGTTAGTAGATATAGCGATGAATGTTTCGCTAAATAGTTTAGCCACTTTAACTACAAGATATTTGCATGCGACTGAACCAACTTCTGGTCAGTTTTCACTGTCTTTTTTTTCAGCCTATATGTGTAAAAAAAAATCAAAAGTTAATTTTTTTTGAAAATTTCACTGGACTTGAAAAATTCATATTCCGATTCAAAGGCAGATAATTGTGCATGTATCTTAATCTCTCTCACGGATGTTCTGAGGAATAAAGTCTTATACTACATTGTCCACACCCATCACCATTTGGCTTTTGGGAACGACTAATCTCATTGATGCTTAGAGTGTGTTGGCATAGATTGGACCACACATATTTTAGACAATTTTGGCTTGATTAACTATAAAGCCACTCTTCCAGGATTTAAGATATTTAGAAAAAAAAACTTGGTGTAATTTAGTTGAAGGGCCTCGCCGTGCATTTTTACAGATACCGATTATGGGCTCTTGATGAAAAACTTTTTCACTGGGATTGATATATTTCTTTTCCCCAATTATACCATCAAAATGTGATTCCATAATCTAGGCAACTTTTGTTACCAGCTAATTTTTTGCGATTATGGCCTTTTTAAGAAAATTATGAGTTTTGATTTTAACTTTTCGAATTCGCAGAAATTATGAGAAATTTTTGATAAAAGTTTTCAAACATTAAGGAAAAAATGCCTATTTTTTGTGTTCAAAATTTTTCGATTCAATATTTGTTTTCAATCAACAGAAAAAAATTCTACAAAATGGCTACTTTGACTTTACGACTACGTGACCATATATTTTTATGTGCTCTTTTGAAAAACCAATATGGACATGGTTCAGCGATTTAGTCAAAATAATTAGGAAATATTGTTAAAAAAAATTTTCCATTTCTTGTTCAAAATTTTTTAAACTTATTTATATGGAAGTCCTTTAGCTGAAAATATTGGGACTGGCTTCTTTCACTATATTTAAATATGCTTTCGTTTTGTTCTTCCTCTTGTTTATACTCTGAATCATATTTTTTTTGATGAAAAATACGGTTTGCGCGAAATCAAGTTTTAAGCCCTCCCTTTAATACAAACAATTGGAAAATGAAAAATTATTACATTTTGAAAATTATCACGCTGGACGTTTATTCGAAAGGAATAAAGTTGGCCAAAATAGTACTGTTTTTTTTCAAACATTACTTTAATCAATTTTTGGAAAATTAGTGAAGTGGTTCTATTTATAGAAGTTTTTAAGACTTTTCTCTCCATAACACCAAAGATCAAAAACGATCACGTGACTTTTTAAATCAAGTTAATAAGGTTTTGAGTCAAGTACATAAATAGTGGTTCAAATTTTAGCCGAAAAATTTTGGGGGTGATAAACACATAAATTAAGAGGTTATTGAACATAATGATATCTTCCAAATAAGTCACGTTGAGTCTTATTTTTCAAGACATGAGGATAATATAATGACATATTCTCAGACCTTAAATTTTTGCATTTTTCGTCACGTGATTCGTGTTTGGACTGTTACCGTGATAAAAAAAAACCGTCTTGAAAAGTTTGAAGTTGATACCCGGGTGGCGTCTCATTTTATGGCCCTGTCATTTGCAGGTATCCTTTTCAAATCACCAATAATACTACTCTCTTATCCTCGCCATATCATATCATCCACTTATAACGATTCAATATACCGATGTAGAACCCGTAAGTACCCTCAAGAAGAATCGGAGAGCAACTTTTTGATGAAAAATTACAAACTATGGGTAATTATATTACTGAAGTCGCCAGAGAGCACACAATCTTTCTTGTGAAATCTCAAAAAATTTGACTATTTTTTGTCTGTCTAGTAACCGTTTAATATCATAATTCACCCATTAGTTGCTAAATATTTCATAAGAAATCCGACCTCTCGATTCTTTTTAGGGTACTTACAAGCTTTTACGGTGAACTTGAAAATTGGCCTTGAACCTGTCATGAAAAAATAGCTTCTGTTTAAATTTTTTCAAGCGAGCCGATTCTCTGGTAACAAATTTTAATAAAACATGCAATTTTTTTTGCCAGTTCCAAGCACCAAATTTGACGGCTTTAATTACTGCAATTTGAAATGTCAAATTTAGCTCAATGCGTATCAATTATGCCCTTAATTGTGTGAATTCTGCTTAAAAGAAATTTTTATATTCTTATCGCCATTGATGGCCCTTTAAATTTATTTTTTTACATTTTGTTTTGATTACGGATTGTAGTTACATTATCAGAATTACCATATAATCAAGTGACCAAATATATTGTTGATGATAGCGCAAGGTTATACGGCTTGATTCAAACATCATGGTGCACGCGGTGACGTTGAAAGACTGTGAGTTTCCAGAAGTTTTTTCCGGATTGTAGGAGTTAAGGAAAGTCTCTCGCGAGTATTTTATACTTTTTTATCTTGTCGTTAAAAATTTCTAATAAAATTTTACTCCAGGTTTGGAACTCCAAAAGTATAACCAAAAATATTACAAATTCGTTGAAAAATGTAGGATTACTTTCTTTACTCTAGCTTCAGTGTGAATCGACTCATTAGTCTCATTGTTAAAGGGTTAAATGAAACAAAAATATTACATGTACAAGAAATTCTGTTTCCAAACTTAATATAATTTTTGTCACTCAAATAATGCGCCGAACTGAGGTGCTTTTGTTTAGTATACATTTTTGGCTACACAATTTTTAGTCGGCCCTATTATTTTTATGTCTATCTAATCCTATGCAAATTTGCGTAGGCGGAAAAGGAATTTGATGAAATATCGACATTTTTTGCATTCAATCTAATCGGTTAAAAATTATTTATGATTTATAGCCGCCGGATTCATTAGAAAAAAACCCATATTAAACTGCTGCAAAATAACCATGCAAAATGAATACCAAAAATCAGCAAAAGATGACTGTAAACGATTTGACAAAGAGGAAGTTTCTAGCATCCTATGGACGATTTGAAATAAGAAATTCAAAACTCGAAAAATGGGTATCGATGTTTTTAACCTATTCTTGTAGAGAATTTTTTTCTGGTCATTTTAAGGACGTAGGATTTTTTATAAAAAATTTTTTGAAAAATTGATTTTAAGGTCAATTTTTCGTGATTTTACAGTAAATGTTGATGCCAGTTCTAGCGACGCCGTATGAAGTGCTTAGAAGGCTGATTTTTTGGCCAGTGAAATTAAGCGTTTTTCGGCCACCCGTTTTTTTTAATTGAGGGTCGCGACCAATATTTGACCTTTAATGACCGGTCAAAGTTCAAGGTCAATCTCAAGTTATCGACTGGACTTGTAAATACCCCAAAAGAATCCCCGAACGGTCCGACTTTTTAATGAACGTTTATTAGGAATATTGGTCATAATGTACGAGAGGTCGCTAGAGAGCAAAAACTTTGGTCAAACACCTAAGGTCAACCTTCAAGTCATCGTATAACTTGTAAGTACCCCAAAAGAATCGGAAG
The DNA here is from genome assembly GCA_004367855.1 of Oikopleura vanhoeffeni. Lineage (NCBI taxonomy): Eukaryota > Metazoa > Chordata > Appendicularia > Copelata > Oikopleuridae > Oikopleura > Oikopleura vanhoeffeni. The sequence continues at coordinate 29,139 of SCLH01001101.1, read as the reverse complement.
GGTCGACTTTTTAATGAACGTATTAGGGAACTACCTGGGTCCAATTAGTGTACTGAAAATACGCTAGAGAGCAAACATCGTTTTTGCTCTCTAGTTTTTGCTTCTAGCGACCTTTCAGTATTCATTATGACACCAAGAGTTGCCTAATACGTTCATCAGGAAAGTCGACCCTTTCGAAGTCTTTAANATACGCCGGAAGTTCATCACTTTCTATTTATTTAAACGTAGCACGATCGATCTTAAAATTCTCCCAACCGAACGAAACATATTGGCTGAGAAGTATTTTGTTGTCAAATGTTATCTTCAAAACCTATAGAATAGGCCTGGTGGAATTCCATGGAAATTTTCAGATCGGATTTTGAGTGAGAATTTTGACTAAACTAAATATTTTTCAGCAATTATATTCTGTGGAAGTGACGTTCGTTTAAAAACTGTCTTACAAAACTGAATATTGTTACGCAGGACATCTATTTATGTTTTGTGGAAACAAAATTCGTGCGCCATTTTCATGATAATATGACTATTCTTGAATTAAGCAATAATTTTAAGAAAAATTGATTATTTACGCGATCTGTGTTTTCAAAACAAAGAAACACTTGTTTGTAATAAAACTTTTTGCGCATGTAAGAGTTAAATGACATTGAGTGTCATGACACTGTCATCGCCAATAAGAATTTGTAATAAACTTTTTGAAAAGATGAAGGATAGAAGTTGGTATCTAGTGTATGCATTCGAGTACGCTAAGTACGCCCGTGGTTTCCGTACCGAAGTTGGTCTGAATAAAATTATCTGGGACAAATTGGGTACGGAAAACACGGACGTGCTTAGCGTACGCAAATTGGTCAAAATGAAAATTATTTTAATTTGACCTATTAAAATTTAATAAAGTTGAGATAATTTGCAAACGTCATGACGCTACATCAGGTGCCAAGCTCAAATCAGACTTCCGTCAAAATTAGTTTTCATCATCCTGGAATTAATTTCACGATGAACTGTGATTTCGCTTATTAAAACACAGACTTCTAGAATTTAAGTTATTGAAAATTTTTGCTAAAAATTAATAAAAGCATCGAAAAAACCTCTAATCGATGTTTTGCTTACATTTGAAGATTTTTTTCTAGGTATATCCCCTCTTGAGATAAGTTTCCGATCCCTTAACATCATTTATCCGCCACAAACAACCAAAAACTAAAATCAGATGCTTTGTTTACTTAATTCCCGCGTCAGTTTGATTGGTCTGCTTTTTTGTTAAGACCAATTTGGGTACGCTAAGCACGCCCGTGCCCAAATTGACCTTATAAAAAAAAATAATGCAGACGAACTTGTGTACGGAAAGCACGGGCGTGCCAGGTGTAAAGGAAAGGAAAGATCTACAAACGAATTTTTTTACTTTCCTCCTAAGCTCTAAGTTATAAATATCACCAATATATACACCAATGTATCATCAAGAATATGTCAAATCAGAGTAGGGCATCACAGGACTAGGCCAAAATAGAGACTAAAGGGTATCTGACAAATTCGAGGAAGTCAGTCCTTTTTATTTTTTCCGGAGAATTCGAAAAAGATAATTTCGAAAATTTTCAAAAAATTTTCGAATTTTTTTGAAATCCGAAATTTTCAAATGCATAAAAATAGCAATATATGCACAGTAAACGAAAAAAGAATAAATTCTAAGAATTTTGACTAAAAAAAATTCCAAAAAAAAAATTCAAGCAATTTTTCATAATGACAAAAAAATCATTTTTCGACGATGAGTCATTATCTCTCTGTAAAACTGGAAGTGGATATAGAATTTTCAGTGACAATCAGTTTTTCAATAGAAAATGTCTTGATGTTGAGTCATGCCAATTTTCAGAAAAATTGAAACGCATCTAGATGGTTGTAAATTAAATTGCGATGTGACAATTTCGTATTTTGCTCATTTTTCTAGGGATTTTGCCCTTTTGCTACCGGAATTAGAGAAGAATATTTCTTTAAATTATACTTGATGCCAAAAAATTTATCAATTAATAATCAGACAAATTCTCGGAAAATTTTTAGCCGATTCAGGGGGTAAGCGACTCATTTCAAATTGGAAAAGTGCGATTTTTTAGATTTTTTTCAACAATTTATAACTTTTTTGAACTTTTCCTGACCCCAAATCCGCAAAAAAAACATTTGAGTCATTAACAGTTGCAAATAACAGGCCTCGAAGAACCACCATGCCAATTTTCAGGAAATTCTGTAGCCATTTAGGGGTCGGCGGCTCATTTCAAATACAAAAAATACAATTTTTTAGTATTTTTTGAACTTTTTGAGCAACAAGGCCGATCAAAAAGGATTTTACATTTTTCATTTAATTTAGTTGAAAAATGAACTCCAAAGTTTTCAAATTTTTTTTACGACGAAATTAAATTAAAGATATAAAATCGTTCTTAATCGACTTCGGCCGATTTGGAGCTCATTTTTTAACAAAATTAAATTAAAATATAAAATTCCCCTTTATCGGCCTTTAGCCGATTTGGGGCTCATTTTTCAACAAAATTAAATTAAAAATATAAAATCCTTCTTTATCCGCCTTCGACCGATTTGGGGCTCATTTTTCAACAAAATTAAATGAAAAATTTAAAATCTCCTTTTATCGGCCTTCGGCCAACTTGGGGCTCATTTTCAACAAAATTAAATGTAAAAATAATAAATATAAAATACCAAGTGGTTGCGTCAAAAAATATTTTTAGCAAAAATTTCCGCGGTCAAAAACTATGCTATGTCCAAAATTTTCAGACTCATAGCATCTTTTTATCGGGTAGCTGATTTTTGCTCGGGAGGCCTAAGTATAAATTATATTGAAGTATAGTATTTTTTGGATTAGAAATGAGCCGTCGAACCCTAAATGGATCCAGAATTACTTCAAAATTGGCATGGTTGTTTTCCGAGGCTTGTTTTTTGCAACTGTTTATGCCTTAATATTTTTTTTGCGGATTTGGGGTCAGGAAAAGTTGAAAAATAAAAATTAGTTAAAAAATGTGAAATATCGGACTTTTAGAATTTCAAATGAGTCGCCGTTTTGGCTCTCAATGCTTGGCACAAAAAAATCAACTACCACTTCCGGTTTTCTAGGGACCGGCATCTATTTAGGCCATTTTAGACACCAGGGAGTTAAAATTTCAAAAAGTCATAAGCAAGTTTTTTGTTCCAATTTAACCAAGAAACACGATAGGACTACTGAAAATGCTTGCTGGCGGATTTGGGGTCAGAAAAAGTAAAAAAAAAGTTATAAATTGTTAAAAAAAAATGTAAAAAATCGCACTTTTTTCTTCCAATTTGAAATGAGTCGCCTTCCCCCTTAATCGGCTCAAAATTTTCCGAGAATTTGCCTGATTATTAATTGATACATTTTCTTTGCATCAAGCGTAATATAAGAAACATATTCTCTTTTTTATCCGGTAGGCAAAAGGGCAAAATCCCTAGAAAAAGATGAGCAAAAATACGTAAATTGTCACACCGCAATTTATTTACGGCCCTCTAGATTGAGTAATTTTTCTGAAAATTGGCATGACTTAGCATCAAGACCTTTACTATTAAAAATTGATTGTCACTTAAAATTCTATTATACACTTTCCGGTTTACAGCCGGTTTTTCTAAGTGACCGGTATCTATTTTTGGTCATTTTTAGACACCAGGGAGAAAATTACAAAAGTCCTAAGCAAGTTTTTTGCTCCAATTAACCAAGTGACACACGATAGGAGTACTGAAAATGCTTGCGGGGCGGATTTGAGTAAGAAAAGGTTATTAAATTGTTAACAAAAATGGTAAACAAATCGCATTTTTCATATTTTGAAAGAGGTCGCCTACCCCTTAATGCGGCTTGAATTTCGCGAGAATTGCCGTGATTATTAATTGATCCATTTTTTCCCTCCTCGCCAATCAAGTGCCAAGAGTTCCAAAAAACACATTCTTTTTCCTAATCCCGGTAGCAAAGGGTCAAAATCCCTAGAAAATGAGCAAAATACGTTAATTTGGTCCCATCGCAAATTTAATTACGAAATCTAGATTGGCCCAATTTTTCTGAAAATTGGCATGACTCAGCATCAAGACCTTTACTACTAAAAAACTGATTGGCACTTAAAATTTTATATACACTTCCGGTTTTACAGCTGGTTTTCTAGTGACCGGTATATATTTTGGTCATTTTAGACACCAGGGAGTTAAAATTTCAAAAAGTCATCAGCAAGTTTTTTGCTCCAAATTAAACAAGGAACACGATAGGACAACTGAAAATTCTCAGTTTCGACATTTCTTCTGAGTCGAAATCGTCCTGTGACACCCTAGTGGCTACGCATTCTAACCAAAAAATGATAAAGGGAAATAGGCGCTTAATCTGATTCTACTTATGGCAACATAGCCAAAAAACAAAATAAATTTTCGAAAAAATAAACAAAAAACATCAATCGCATTTCCCATCCTACTCTATTACCAACAACTGTAACCACCTGGTGAACCGTGGTTCAATACAAGCACTTTGTCTTTTTCTGTGATTAAACAAGGGGCCTGTATTCAGGGCCTAGGATAACTTTGGTTAACCAGGTGGTTAGATTGATTGGTACTTAAGGGGATACTGGTCGCTGGTTTTGTTGAGACCTCAAGGGCATTATAAATGCTCCAAAATAACCCGCGGTGATAACAAAGTGTACTACCAACAAAATCATAAAAAAAATTTTCGACAATTTTGCATTTTTTCGATTTTGTCCAAGTAATTTTTTTGAAAATGAACTAAACAATAACGTTTGCTTTAATTTGACAAGTAAAACGTCAAAATATAATATTGACGTAAGCCAACTTTCTGATTAGTGTTGCAGTGGCTTTCTTAAAGCCAATTTACAAAAAATCAAGGCACTTTTTTTCTTGAAATTTTGCACTTGGGTCCTAAAAAAACGTATTTCGAATTTGAGGTCGAAATCTCAAAAAGTGTCGGAATTATTGTTTGTACATGTTTGTATTGGTATGATCAAGCTTAAAAAAAAATTGAATGGATTTCATAAATTTTCCCAGGAGAAGATAGTTTTTCCGACAGATAATTGCCAAGAAACGGTGTTTTTTTGCATTCTAGAGAAAATCTAGTTTTTTTTGGTTGGTATTTGCATTTATTCACATGTCTGTAGTCAGTCGCAAAGAAAAATAAAATTTTTCTATTTCACAAAAGGGCGCAGTAGAATGTTGGATACAGTCTTGAATTCAGACGTAAAGGGTAGAAAGAAAAGGCTTGAAGTAACTTGAAAATCTGTTGAAGATTATGTTTGGCCAAGCATTTTCGCAAGTTATGTTAAAATTTCAGCCAAGTTCAACATAAAACCTAGGAGGATATTGTTTTACCAATTTGGCTTAGGTCCTCTTGTGTCGCTTATGTGTGACGGAGTGTATGCATACAAAGGAAGTTGAGATTTTTTTTACAAGATAAAGGAACTGGTATAAATCTACAAGATAACTAATATGACTTTTATCCTCAAAGCCCTGTATGGCTAATTTTTATCGAGATAATTCCATCCCAGCGACCAGTACCCCCTTAAGTCAATAATATAATGACGATATATAAGACCGACCTTTCAAATTTATTTTGTAAAGAAACTTATATCCCCTATTCCCAAAGTGTGCATAGGGGATACAATCCAATTAAGTCGGTCGACACCTTATAAATTTCAAGATCATTCTGGTCTTTAATCGTAAATTTCACAATGACAAAATAATGACATAATTATTCCCTGACCTTTAACTCCAATTTTATCAGCAGAATAACTTTATAGGTTACAAGATTAATCAAAAACTGATGTATTAGTAAAATTCATAAAGTAATTAGACTTATTTAATTTTGAAATTTTAGTCTGATTTTGATTTGTTTAAATGTAAACAAATCAGAAACATCAATACTGGCTAAGTTTTAATGTTTTTTTAATGATAACTTCCGAAATATATACAGGTATATAACATCAATACTGGCTAAGTTTTAATGTTTTTTTAATGATAACTTCCGAAATATATACAGGTAGCACTCTATAGCTTGCCCAATATTGCCAAAGAAAACCTCAAATAATTCTAGTGCAATATTGTTGAAAGAGTCAATATCGCCCAATTGCCTGGTATTGAGGTTTTTATTAAAATTATTTCTATAAATGACGTCATTTTCCAGCTTGAATTTCCCAAATTTCTCCTTGGTGTACTTTATACTATGCATTTTTGTGTAAAAAACTTTTCAAATTAAGACTAAATTTTGAACGCCTACGCGCCTCATATCTCCGAAGGTGCCAATATCGATCTTGCGTTTATTTGGTTTTTGGCCCCCTTGTTGTATTTAAGTCTGAACTTTAAAGCGTTATTTTATGAAAATTTGAAGAAAATCAGTTTTGACTGCGAATGCACTAAAATCGGTATACTTAAAAATTGCAAAAAATTAAAAATTGCAAAAAAAATCCGTCTATTTGTTCTTCAGGCGACCTTCATGAAAACTCTTCTTCTAACCTTACCTATGTGACAGTCTGTATGGACATTGGAACGCCAATTCGAAATCTTGAATCGTGAAATTTGATTCTTTATCTTCTGTATCGTAAATGATCGTTTCGAAGATAATGGAGCCATTTTCGTGATGACTATTCGTTGTATCACAAGACGTCACATCAAATTGTGCAGTATAAAGACGTCCTTCACTGTTATACTTTTTAAATTATAAATAATTCAAGTTATATTACGAGCAAAAATATAGCTTTAAATTTAAAGAATATGCACTTCTTTTGGCACGGGGTTTAAAATGAAAATAATAATAAAAATATATTTACAAAAATTAAAATAAATATTTTTCAACCGAAAATTTATTAACTAAACATTTTTGCAACGAAACCTATTCTGAATTTTGAAATAATGTATAAACAAAAAACCTTCATTAACAATTGAAACATTAGTTATGAAAAAAATCTTACAAAAAATTAATTTTAT
>SCLH01001100.1:119633-155902 GCA_004367855.1 Oikopleura vanhoeffeni | reverse complement strand
TTTTTTTTGTTCAATTTGTTGAATTCTTTGTTTTTAACGCCAAGGAGTTGAATAATGTCTTAATTATACGCCAGGGAGTTAACGCTGCGTTGATGATTGCTGATTGTGCATCTGTTGTTGTAAATTTTGTTGTTGAGCTTGATGTTGTTGTTGTTGCTGCTGTTGTTGAATTTGGAGACGCGTGTTTGAGATTCGACATGTTTGTAAAACAGCCTGAATTTGGATATTATGAAAAACTTTTCTCTTAAATATAAACGACATACAGTATATAAAAGAATCTCAATGTTACAATTAAAAAAAACGGTTGAAAAAACGAGACAAATTTGATATATGGATGCAACCACCGAATAAGATTTCTAGATGAGTTTTTATTAAGATTTCTGGATTAGTTTTTATGGGATTTCTTTGCTCAAAACCAGATTTTAAATTTTCTTAAAGTTAGAAAAAAAGGAGATTTAGGAGATAAATTTAGGTAATTTTATCTTATGTTCGATCTAAAAGTGCTTTGTTTATGAATTTCTCCGTAACAGTTATTTGGTTGAAATAATTATGAATCAGTTTGAACAAGAGCTCTCAAACAAAACTTGGGCATCTAGAAAAAAACCTCTTTAGCGGGATAATTAAGAAAAATTAATGTTAAATATTTGAAACAAGAAAACTTTATATTATTATCCAAAATGCGTTTAAAAATATATGTTTATGTTTCAAAAAATCAAACTGACCTTTCTGAATTTTTCTCAAGAAATTCGCAATAAGTGAAATATCAATTTGAAAAAAATGAAGAAATTTTTGTTTTTCAAATTTGAGGATTTAATTATGAACTCAAAACTTTTTGAATGTAACAAAATTTAAATAATTCCAAATGTTGATAAAATTATAAATTGATATTTGAGGTGAAGATACCTTGAATAAAAATGCAATTTTGTCAGCTGGAACTTTCTTGAGTTTTGATGCGACCAATCTGATATCCGGGATCGAAGTGATCAAATCTCGGAATCGCTGCTGAGGACCTTGTCGAGCGGCTAACCAATGTTGACATAAGAACCAAAATCTTTTATTTAAAGCTTCAACTTTAACTGGTTCTTGAAGACCGCTGATATCTAGAAATTAAAATTATTAATCGCAAAAATATCATGCTAGAAAACTTCAACAAAATAAATAAGAAATGTCACAAATTTATAAGATAATCAGACCTTATTCCTAAAAATAACTTTAAAAAATGAATAAAAGTAAAAAATTAAATTTATAGTTTGCGATTTAATTTAAAATTTTCGAAAATGTCCAGAAAATGCAGAATCATTTCTTTTTAACAGCTCGAAAATACGAATAGCGAAACGTTGCAAAGAATAAATAATCAAAAATATAAGATTGGTTTCCTATATCCTTTTGCCATCCAAATTCCATCTCAAAAACGTTTACTATCTCTATAGCGCGTGTTCGAATCCAACTAATGTTGTATAAGTGATTGTCTAAGTGACTGCTGGAGTGATTACACACCGATCAAATTTAGCGGTCCCAATATCAAGCATCCTTGTCTTTAATCATACTCAAGACAATCACAATTCAATCACTAAAGACAACATCTAGTGGGAATTCGAAACACCGCTATTTAGAGGAGATATAAATGTTTTGAGAATGGACTTTCGGTGGTAAAAGGATATATATTATTTTAAGCAGACTGAGTACGAACTAAATTCATACCTAATTAAATTTGGAATTTCTGTCAAAATAATTTCTGTATATAGTGTGTACACTTTCTAAGATCACTGTTACTATTATTTCGCAACGACATTAAAATTTGTTTGTCGAAATTTAGCGTCGTTTTCAGGTTTTGTGGAAAGATAATCATATTTCTTGAACAATCTTATATTTTGAATAAATTTTATTTAGCCCCGTTTTTTTGCATTTTCCAGCCAAGTTTAAAAAATGAGTTTACCGTTTCAAAGGACCCAGTTAGTTATGTGATTGGTATAATATTAATTGTAAGTGAATTATAAGGACTTGAGTCGTGAAAATTAATGCAAAAACAAAAAAATAAATCTTGCCAAATTATTTTACAAAAATTAAAGATAAAAAATTCAAAATGAGCATGCTTACCGTGAATGAGAACAATTGATTAGTTTTCAATAATGCCAAAATTCATCGTGAGAAATATCTAACAGCACAAATTGTTTGAACATATTCGTTGGATTCTTTGAATAAGTTCCATTTCGTTCGAATTTTTCTGATTCCTGAAAAATAAGTTTTAATTGTAAGTACAAACAAAATTTTGACGTTTAGCGCCGCAATCTTAAAAACTATAAATACAAATAATTGACCGTATAAGTTTTTTCCCCGAAATTCAAATTTGTCAATAACTGCAAATAGCATGATTTTATTAACCCGTGTGAGCACAGAAAAAAGTTGCCGCCAAGGCACCGACACTGTTAAAAAGTGACTACTTCAAGCGGTATTACCAGAAAGCCCAGGTAGTTAGAGTTTCATTTATTTTTGCATAAGGAAGGTTCAAAACGATATATTTTTTTCATCCGACATTTGAGGATTCTAGAATTTTGATTTTAAGTTCTAGAAAAATTTACTGATAAGAGCAAGGTACAGCATATCACGTGATACAAGCTCACAGTGGTTCACCAAATTATTTTGGTATTGGAATCGATGCCACAGGATCTGAACCTATGTCAATCGTTTTTTTGATTTGATTTATATATATCAATCAAAAATTATTTTAAATAGGTTTAAAATTTTTATGAAATGAAAATACAATTTTTCATAAAAAATGGTTATTTTCCCTATTAAAGCAGATTAGTAACTTCTGAATATTATGTTGGGTCGATATACTAATCAAGTGGATCTGTGGACAATATTATAATTCGCTCGAATTATTTTTTAATAATTACAATATTTTCGCTGAAATACTTTAAATGAAAAATGTTGAAATATCACTTTTGAAAAAAAAATATTTTTGTTCCATGTCTACAATTAATCTTTGTTTGAGTGTCAACACATGGAACCAACAATACTTTCCTAAAACGGCTATTTTTTCAAATGTTTAACTTGACGCAATCAGGTCGCATGTAATTTTTTAAGGTAAAAAGATTGGAAAAAAATCCTCAAAAAATAACCGTCGTTAAAATTGAACAAAATTTCCAAAAAAAAAATATTCACTTTTTGAAACTCCTGCCAAATTCTTTATAAAGTATTCGAAGGAGACAATTCTACGATGGTTTTTCTTGCATATTTTAGATGATTTAAATATGCAGTCACCTTTATAAAGGTGTTGTGCTCCACACGGGTTAAGTATAATTATACTGTGGGCAGAATTTTTTCTTTCAAAAGGACCCTTTTTCAGTTGTTCAGCTTGCAACGAGGTTTTGTTGACCATTGCAGGTCATAAACAAATATAATGTTTTATCGTAGATCCTGCCTAGTGGTGATTTATGTAAAAATAATAGATAATGATAGTATTTCAACATAAATCCGCGACTAGGCAGGACTCTTCGATATATTTTGCATTGTCTGAAATTGTCATCATATACAATGTTATAGGACCCCTACGGGTCATTTTTGTCATTGGACTTTGATGTTATATACAAAAATTGACTTAAGAATATTCTTCAATTTTTAAGAGGAATGGTAAAAATTACACTTATATCATATCCAGCTGGTCCGAGAACCGTCAATTGATGATTTGACCCGGGAATCCGGTATCGTCCGAAAATCGAAAAGTGTTATGAAACCTATCAAGCCTTGGACTTTCATGCATTATTTGAATTTCCACAATCCGTTTAGTCATCTTCAGATAACCTGGTGGAACTGAAGAAAGAAAAATTGCACCAAATATAAATAAAACAAGTGGTACGAATTTTTTAAAAACATGTTTTATTTTTGTAAACTTAAAAAATGAAATATTTATATATTTTTTTTAATTTAAGTATCTTTTACTGCAATCTTCCGCGTGTTGTGGTATCGATCTGTAATTTTGTGCCAAAGATTATCAAATATCGATTGACGATGAATTTGTCAATGCAGAAAGAACATCGATTCAGCCCTAAAAAATAGAATTAGTTTTAACCGACTGCGAGCCCAAAGATACGCATTTCGAATAAGAAATTTCAGGAATACAAATATGGGTTTTTCATTTGAAAATTTTATGGATAATTTTCACGCGAATTCAAATCACAGGAATTTTATATTCGAAGTAGATATCTCTATTTTTAAATTTTCAAATTGTCATTTCGAATCGTCACAAATCAATTTGAAAAATTTCATTTGTTATTAAGAAGAGTCGTTGTAGTCTTTGACAGAAAGATCGTTGAAATGGAAAGATTTTTAACCCACATGATTTGTCGCGACATAAGTTCAATCGGAGTTCGACCCACCATGTACATTCCTTTTAAATTAACATTAAAATAGGTTAACTTTTTTAGCATTTTGATCTTTCGGATAATTTTATCATTTTTTTTGGATCTGTTTAAGCATGTCACGTTTTCCTTCCTTTTACAATTCATAATTTGCTATCCGCCAATGAGAACATCAATTTTTGCGACATACCTACGTCTTTTCCATTGAACCAATTCAAAACGGTGGAATCAAAATATGCAAAATTTGAAAAAAGAAGAAAAAAAGTGACATGCTGTATTTTGGGAAGTTAAATAAAAGTTGGTTCATGTTTAAAAAAATAGAAATGGTCTGATTTGACATGATAAATTTTGATCTCAGCAATTGAATCACTGATATATATACTTTTTGCAAATTTTTATTAAAATAAATAAATTAATTTTTTGTATGATTTTGAGGTTTCCGCCATAGCTAAGGATAATATTTGGACGTTCAATTCAATCGTCGACGTCATAATATNTAAAATTACCCTTTAAATCACCAAAAATTCTTTCTTTGACCATATTTTAACGCAATTTTTAACTCTAGATATTGTACAAATTGACCAATCAGAGCACATTTTCCCAGAAGTACGCGTATAGTCCGGATTACGCGTATAGTCCGGGGATTTGGGCGACGAACTTTCTAACTATACGCCGCACCCCGCTGTACTAATTAAATTTGGAATTTCTGTCAAAATAATTTCTGTATAGTGTGTACACTTTCTAGATCACTGTTACTATTATTTCGAACGACATTTAAATTTGTTTAGTTCGAAATTCACTCGTTTTCAGGTTTGTGGAAATAATCATATTTCTTTGAACAATCTTATATTTTGAATAATTTATTTTAGCACCGTTTTTTGCATTTTCAAGCCATTTAAAAAATGAGTTTACAGTTTCAAGACCATCTTATGTTTATGTGGTATAAATTAATTGTAGTGAACTTATAAGGACTTGGTCGTGAAAATTATGCAAAAACAAAAAAATAAATCTTGCAAATTTTATTTTTACAAAAATTAAAGTAAAAATCAAAATGAGCATGCTTACCGTGATTGAGAAAATTGATTAGTTTCATAATGCAAAATTCATCGTGAGAAATATCTAACAGCACAAATTTGTTGAACATATCGTTGATTCTTTGAATAAGTTCCATTTCGTTCGAATTTTCTGATATCCTGAAAAATAAGTTAATTGTAAGTACAAAATAAGTTTGGACGTTTAGCCGCCCAATCTTAAAAACTATAAATACATAATAATTGACGTATAATTTTTCCGCGAAATTCAAATTTTCAATATGCAAAATAGCATGATTTTATTAACCCGTGTGAGCACAGAAAAAGAAGTTCCGCCAAGGCACCGACACCTTTATAAAGGTGACTATTCAAGCGCCGTATTTTACAGAAAAGCCCAGTAGTTAGAGTTTCATTTTTAATTTTTGCATAAGGAAGTTCATACGATATATTTTTGCACGACATTTGATATTCTAGAATTTTGATTTTTAGTTCTAGAAAATTTACTGATAAGAGCAAAGTACAGCATATCACGTGATACAAGCTCACAGTGGTGTTCACAAATTATTTTGGTATTAGAATCGATGCACAGAGATCTGACCTATGTCATCGTTTTTCTGATTTGATTTTATATATATCAATCAAAAATTATTTTAAATAAGGTTTTAAAATTTTTATGAAAAAAATCACAAATTTTCATAAAAAATGGTTATTTTCCCCTATAAAAGCAGATTAGTACACTTCTGATATTATTTTGGGTCGATATACTAATCAAGGTGACTCTGTGGACAATATATAATTCTCGAATTATTTTTTTAATAATTAAAATATTTTCGTGAAATACTTAAAATGAAAATGTTGAAATATCACTTTTGAAAAAAAAATATTTGTTTCCTGTATACCAATTAATCTTTGTTTTGAGTGTCAAACCATGGACAAAACACTTTCCTAAAAACTGGCTATTTTCAAGTATTTTAATTGACGCAATAGGTCGATTTTAATTTTTTGAGAAGTAAAAAGATGGAAAAAATCTCAAAAAAATCAACCCTCCGTAAAATTTGAACAAAATTTCCCAAAAAAAAAATAAGTTCATTTTTTTGACATCCTTGCAAAATTCTTTATAAATGTATTCGAAGGAGACAATTCTACGATGTTTTTTTGCATATTTTAGATGATTTTAAAATATAGTCACCTTTATAAAGGTGTTGTGCTCACACGGGTTAAGTATAAATTATACTGTGGCAGAATTTTTCTTTCAAAGAACCCTTTTTCAGTTGTTCAGTTGCACGAGTTTTGTTGACATTGAGGTCATAACACAATATAATGTTTATATCGAAGATCCTGCCTATGGTCGATTTATGTAAAAATAATAGATAATAGATAGTTATTTCACATAAATCGACGACTAGGCAGGATCTTCGATATATTTTGCATTGTCATGAAATTGTCATCAATATACAATGTTATAGGACCCCTACGGGTCATTTTTGTAATTTGACCTTTTGGTGTTATATTACAAAATTTGACTTAAAGAATATTCTTCAATTTTAAGAGGAATGGTAAAAAATTACACTTATATCATATCCAGTGTCCGAGAAACCGTCAATTTATGATTTGACCGGGAATTCCGGTATTCGTCCGAAAATCGAAAAGTGTTATGAAAGCTATCAAGCCTTGGACTTTCATGCATTATTTGAATTTTCACAATCGGTTTAGTCATCTTCAAGATAAACTGGTGGAACTGAAGAAAGAAAATTGACCAAATATAAATAAATAAGTGTTAGGATATTTTAAAACATGTTTATTTTTGTAAACTTAAAAAATGATAATTTTAATATTTTTTTTAATTTAAGTAATTTTACCTGCAATCTTCCGGTGTTGGTGTGTATCGATCTGTAATTTGTGCAAGATTATCAAATATCGATTGACGATGAATTGTCAATGCAGAAAGTAACATCGATTCAGCCCTAAAATAATAGAAGTTATTTTAACCACTGGAGGCCTCAAAGATACGATTTCGAATAAGAAATTTCAGGAATCAAATATGGGTTTTTTCATTTGAAAATTTTATGGATAATTTTCACCGAATTCAATCACAGGATTTTTTCGAAGTCGATACTCTATTTTAAACTTTTCAAATTGCTCATTTCGAATCGTCCACAAATCAATTTGAAAAATTTACCATGTGTTTATAAGAAGAGTCGTGTAGTCTTTGACAGAAAGATCGTTGAAAAATGGAAGATTTTTAACCCACATGATTTGTCGCGACATAAGTTCATCGGCAGTTCGACCCAACAATTGTAACAGTTCCTTTAAATTTAACATTAAAATAGGTTAATTTTTAGCATTTTGATCTTTCGGATAATTTTATCATTTTTTGGATCTTTTACAGCATGTCACGTTTTTTCCTTCCTTTTTACAATTTGCATAATTTGCTATCCGCCAATGAGAACGATCAATTTTGGCACATACCTACGTCTTTTCCAGATTGAACCAATCAAAACGGTGGAATTCAAAATTATGCAAATTTGAAAAAAGGAAGAAAAAAAGTGACATGCTGTATTTTGGGAAGTTAAGATAAAAGTTGGTTCATTTTAAAAAAATAGAAATGGTCTGATTTGACATGATAAATTTGATACTCAACAATTGAATCAATATTATATATTTATTGCAAATTTATTAAAATATAATTAAATTAATTTTTTGTATGATTTGAGTTTTCCGCCATATCTAAGATAACATTTGGACGTTCAATTCAATCGTGACGTCATAATTTCAGTTTCTAAGTAAAATTTTGACCATTCAGACTGAAGTGTCATAAAAAATACGATGCTGCCAAAATTAATGAGTCTATTCAATAGACGTTTCAATTTTCGATTATATCCTTTTCCCAACCTAAGTCCATCTTAAAAATGCTTACTATCTCTATAGTGCGTATTCGAATCCCACTAATTTAGTCTTAGTGATTGCTTGAGTGATTACAAACCGATCAACTTTGGCGGTCCCAATATCANATCACTAAGACAACATTAGTGGGATTCGAACACGCGCTATAGAGAAAGTAAGCATTTTTAAGATGGACTTAGGTTGGGAAAGGGATATACCGGAAGACACATTCCGTGCAAAAAATACTGTATTTAAACTCACGTGAATTTGAAAATGAATCTATGTAATAAAGTAAGTAAAGAAATTTAATTATTTTGAATCAAATTGAGCGTCAAATCAGAATATTTTCATTTTCGAAAGATTTTTGTTTCAAAGCATCTTAGTGAACCGTTTCGGAAAGAAATTTTACTTCCACTTCGCAAAATTGACGGTTTGAAAAGTTATAATTAAAGACTTGAAATTTGAGTTGGCATTTAATGGCAAAAAAAGTAGAAGACAAGAAAACAAAATTTCAATTAAAAAAAAGATATGTTTTTTTAAATGAATAACAAATTTCAGAATGACTTTTTTGAAATTGACTTTTTTTCAAAAAAAATATTCGTTTTGTCGATATTTGCGTCCAAATTTACATTGATATCATATTTTTCAAAAAATCTCGTAAATAAATGCAAATTAAAAATACTTTATGAAATTTGTATAAAAAAAGAATTAAAGTCGTAGTAATTTAACAAAAAGGCCTATTTATGTACCTGCGTGTTTATTGTATCATATTTTCTACTAGAATTTGTTAGAGAAGAAGGTTCTGACTGGTCTTCCAGTTTGATAATATCTCCAACTGGGTCATCCTCTTGATTCGGTGGCTGGGGCATAATGACCGGCGGTGCGTTTCGACCCATTTGGAAATTTGGTCTCAGAGGGTTAATACCAATCGCTGGAGTTTGCTTTGAGTGGGGACTGTGATTGGCTGAGGATTGAAATTGTGAATTATGTGTGTTGTTAAGCATATTAGCGAGGGATTGTTGATTTTGTTGATGCGTAGAATGTGATTGGTGCACGTGACCTGTAATTAGCGCGGACATTAAAGTCGTAGGCGGAGTTCCTCCGATTTGTGCGGGATGGTGGGAGTTTGATTGGATAATAGAGGGATGGGACGAGCCGGTTATCATGTTTGATTGGGATTCTAATTCTAAAATGTAATAATAAATTCTAGAATTGGATAATAGACGCGAGCATTCTCAGGGATATTTCGCACAAATTCCACTCAATGAAATATCGAAGCCTTTTTTATCGATGAAAAGTTTGAGATAAGTCGTAATCAGCACATACAATCATGATGATAGTTTGGGTCCTAATAAATATGTTTGGTATCTATTGCGCTCTAAAGCCGGTTTTTTTGTTTCTGGTATTTTACCAGTTTCACTAAGAATTATCGGTAAACGAGAACCACGTTGAAAAACTTGTTAAATACCGGAAATTTGAAAATAGTCAGCATTGCTATGATCAGTGAAAAGTTTGAATATCGAGGATTATACTTGCGCGTTGCTGAGAATTCCACCGTCATTACTGTGACGCAGGGTTGTAAAAAGGATGGCTTTTGCGTGGGTTTTCCATCCCCTTTTTGCGTAGGTTTAAGCAAAAGATAGGCGAAAATGGGGATGGGGATCGAAAATTCGGTCGGGGATGATCCCTTTTACAACCCTGCTGTGACGTCAGAAATGATAGTGACCAACCAAATCACACAATTGTCAACTTAGTTTTAGAATGGTGTGATTTGATTGGTCTGACGTAACAGTTATGACGGTGGCATTCTCACCAACGCACAAAATTTATCTTCGATATAACTCATAATATGAGAAATATCTTAATTGCGGCTCCCTTATCTCAAACTCCGTTTATAACCAAATCAAAAATACCTTTTGTAACGAAATCGATATTTTGNTTATTTGCCTGTTAAAAGAATAGAGAATAAGTTTTTAGTGTTACCCGGGCATCATAAAGGATATAGTCTTATTATGTAATCACTAAAAGGTGTTAATCGTTCAAGGTTTCTTAAATTATCAGATTGTTTTCATTTTACTAAAACTAAATCCCTATAGCCTTATTTTATCAGTTAACAAATCAACGTAGATTGTCTGATTGAATAAAATTAAAAAAACTTTGATGAAAATTTAATAACCTTCTGCTCTCTAGCGCCAGAATGGTCAATTATTAAACATTGGTTTTTGATACACTTTTCAGGAAAGTCCTACTTAGGATTCGTTTTGTGCTATTTAAAACATGATACGATAACATTAGTAAAACGAATTTCAAATCGTGATCTTGTCTAGACTCTAGAGATTACGAACTAAAAAATTGGACTCAAATCTGTACGAAATACCCCTGAAAATTATTCAAAAATTACAAAACGCTTACGTCGTTCAAGTTCAAATTCGCTGCCGTTTAGTACTCGTTCAACTTCATCATCGTTTAAAGTTACAGGACCAATTGACTTATTTCGACCACCTGGCATACCATCTTCACGGATTGCTAAAAAATCGGTTATAAATATTCTAAATATTGAAATTAAATTTTTCTAGAATTGCACATATTTTATTACTTACAGTCGAAAAATATAGTGACTTAGTAGTTTTTCGAATAAACTTTTTTGTTCCTGGTTTCAAATTTATAAGAAATACTCATTCATGTAACAATTTATTTCTCTCTTTCTAAATAATTAAAGTTTTATTTCTTTGAAATTAGAAGAATAATTTGAATAAATCCATTGAAAAGCCGACTTCAAAAATGTGTTTTTTCGAGAAAAATTATTTTTGGAACCCGCAAATCAAAATTGAAGGTTGTAAAGAAATGTCGTGAAATTTTGTAAAACCATCCATACATTTGGGGGGTTTTAGGGGTCTCCCCTAACGTGGCGAAGCCACATAGCACACACTTAAGGGGGGTTTGGGGGGTTCCCCCATATACTCGTGTTGCACATATTTTATTACTTACAGTCGAAAAATATGGTGACTTAGTGAGTTTTTTCGAATAAACTTTTTTGTCTGGTTTCAAATTTATAAGAATATCTTCATGTAACAATTTATTTCTCTCTTCTCAGAAATTAAAAGTTTTATTTCTTGAAAATTAGAAGAAATATTGAATAAATCCATTGAAAAGCCCGACTTCAAAAATGTGTTTTTCGAGCAAAAATTATTTTTTGGAACCCGCAAATCAAAATTGAGGTTTGTAAGAAATTCGTGAATTTTGTAAAAAACTCATAAGCAATTGAGATGAACACAATTTGACGAATTTGTATCAATCATATTCAAATTTATTTTAAAAAATAAGACTTTCTTTATATTTTAAACGTTCAAAATGAATTTTCACAATAGAGTAACTATGATTTATTTGGAACAAGGATGAAAAATTAACTTCCGTGTGAATGAACTCGTTAGCACGCGTTTAAACTTTTTGGTTATACACAGTATGTGACATACTGTATGTCCTTTATTTGTTGATACTTTTCAAATTGGCGGTCATTGAAACTTCCGCTAAAAAAATTAAAGGTTTTGCACAATGGCTTGTTTTCAAAATTAGGGCTTATAGCTGACCAATCACCACGCGCGCTTGCTGTGAGTCTCAATGACTGCTAAACAAGTATGTGCAAGAGAATAAATTACATTTGATATGTTACATATTATTTATTGTCAAATAGTTAAAATGCGCCAATAAGTACGATATTCAATATAAGGCACCACCTAGTGAATATTGTGAATGTTAAAAGTTTATAAAAATATTGAACTTTTTTTATTATTTTCAATTGGTAAACTATTTAAAAATATTGAAAAAAGTTCGAACTTTTTTAATAATTATTAACTTAAATTATTATTTATGTTGTCCAACAAAAAAGCGCTTCGGGCGAGGTCTTTAAGAAATTTTACCTTTTCTATTCATTCCGGATTTTAGACATTTTCTAAGGCGACAGTATTGGCATCTATTTCTTTGTTTCCTTGTCATAAAACATTGCTTGTCTCTTGAACAGCGGTAAACACGACGATTGCAGATTGACCTTTTAAAGAACCCCTTGCAACCTTTATAATAGTAATTTAAATTTGAACTTTTTTCTTTGAAATTTTTTTGATAATTTCTTATATTTTTCTCTATTTGAGTTTTTACGTAAGTGTTATGTCTTATGACAAAATTTGTTGGATCATTCGTTTTTATTTCATAAAAAGTTTTTTTTATTTTTATAAGAAAAGCTTAAATCTCAAAAATAGCTCCAGGACTCTGAATCTTGTGACTAGATTCCTGTCTATTTGACAAACAAGAGAATAAATCAATTTAATCCTTAACAAATGATATAAGTACGAATGATCCAACTTTCTCTAAAGAAAAAAAATATATAAAATTAAGGTTGAAAAAATTTATTCAAGTTTTTTTTTGCGTTGAGATTAATTTTATAGAGTATTTAGTCATGATAGTATAAAGTTGGGGAGCTTTATTTTAGAGGTCAAATATGATTATAAACATAGTACATTTGACAGTTTGAAAAACAACTTGAAGGTCATCACAAAAGTTCAGTCAAGGAATTCATTTTTCATTCATTTACAAAACTAAATAATGCAGTATTTGAACAAGGCTGTCCGAGACATGGAATAATTCAAAATCGAAATTTTTTCTAATAAAAGCATGTCTCAAACGTGAAATTGGTCAAAAAAACCTCATTTTTTCGAAAATTTTGACGTCCTAGACAGATTCTGATTGGTTGATATTTAAACCAATCGAAATGGCTCAAGCTTTTAGTGTTTTTTCGATGCTGATTTTGAGTATGTTAATTATCAAGTTATTTTTTGTTCATGATTGAAAAACATGAATCTGAGAAAGAAAATTTTTGACTCTCTTATTTATTGCAAGCAATTTTTTTCAATATTATTTTAACTTGTTATCAAAGATTATACTTCGGTTAGGATAGTTACTCAGCGTCATGACTTTTATGTCAAAAAAGCGAGTGATCAATCAAATCACAGAATTATCAACATATTAAAGGAATCGTGTGATTTGATTGGCCACTATCTTTTCTGACGTCATAGTTATGACGCTGAGTAACTATCCATACCGAAGTATCATCTTCGATATCATAATCATGCAAAATTACGATAATTTCATGGCAAAATTATAAAAAAAATTATCAAAGATAGTTTTTATTTGACGTTTCGGCTTAACAGCAATTATCACTATTAACACTGATAATTGCTGTTTTGCCGAAAAATCGAATAAAACTATCTTTAATAAACAATATAAATTTTATGTCTAAAAACCACTGAATATCATGACAAAATATAATACAACATTAAACGCAAAAAACACGAATAAGAGCTAAATATCATTTCAAGTCCATTTTTGAAATGACACTTTAAAAATACATACCTTCGCAACTAATAATTCCATAATGTAGTCCGGTAGCTCGGTCGTCACAGATTAAGCACTGGCGTTCAGGTGCCGAGTTTCGTTGAACCAAAGATAATTCTAAAAATAAAATATTACTAAAAAATATTTCAAGAACATGAGGGCCCTTTTTATAAAACTGCATTCTTCTGATAATAAACAATTTAAAATATATAACCGCATTGTTTTTTTCATCTAGCAAATAATTTTGGGGTTGAAGGAATAGGAAAAACAGAGGAAGTCTAAAAGCAATATTTTGGCGGAAATAAGGCAATTTGGAAAAACGAAGGTCAGTCAAAGCAAATCCCAAAAACATAGAAACGAAAAATAACTAGATTAATCTTAATTATGTGAAAAAAAATATTACCGAGATTTTTTTTCGTCTTTTTTCGAAGTAATTTACAGCATTTCGTTATTGAAAATCATTTGAATATTTATTGCAAAATGACCTCAAAGATATCACTGTAAGGTCAATCACAAATTGCACCTGACTATACTTTTGGCGTTAAAATGGCGCTGATTGGCTGAAAATTTTGATTGATGTGACACCAGAGGGGACTTCATTTTTTAATTAGAACACAGCATTCGTTTCCCTTCTGAAATTAGCTTATTTTTCACTGGCTACGGAGAAATTGACCTTTATAAAGTCAAAGTTTAGCTGAGCCTGACCTCCTTGTAGTCTTTATTTTTTCCTAGGTCAATAATGTTAAAGCCCATAAAATTTTCGGGATTCGAGCATTTTTAAAGTTCATTAAAAATCGCGCCAGTTTGAGATTGATTTTGTCCTTATCAATGCCGATTTTCTCTTAGCCAATCAGAAATAAGCTTATTTTGAATCTAAAACGACGACCAGAAATTTTCAAGTTGCCAATTGACGATAAAAAATTTAATTTGTGCATGACCCTGGTTTATACTTTTTGGAGTTAACTCTTTATTCTGGAGAGATTTCAATTTTTTATAAAAAAATAAGTACAAGGTTTCGTTTTTGAATGAGAAATATTTCGCAACAGCCTAGTTATTAACCGGCATATGCAGAAAACGTCAATAAAACGCCTCAAAAAAAACTGATGATTTGTAATTGACATCACATAGTAGATGAATTATAAATAACTTGAGCTGTGAAATGTTTTAAATTCTTTATGTGGTAAAACGTATAGTCTACATAAAAAATGTATCTTTTTATGATGTTTTTCAAATGTGTTTTATCGATTTTTTGAAGTTTTTTTTTACTTCACGCATTAATAAGTTATAGTTTATATGTGATTACAACCCCATGATGGGGTTCGAAGTGTAGTAGTCATAAGATCTTTTTATTGGACAAGATCCAAAATTGAGAAAATAAATATTGAGTCAACCATCTCGAAGAAAGTAGCCTCTGCGATGTTTTAAAAATTTATGCTAGGGAGGTTGCAAATTTAATTTTTCATAAATATTTTGGTTATTTAACCCCCACCTGCACGAGATGTCCTACTCCACCACCTGCACGAGAGTGTTTCAGAACACACACATAGTTAGAATTGGTCCATCATTAAATCGACTATATAAGAAATGACAAGGGTGGGTGTTCGAAATTTCTTGGAGGTTATAATAAGGGAAATGAAAAAAAAAATACGAAAAAACTTTTGGTCGTCACGTGATCAAAATATAGCGAAAGCTTTTTTCACCACCAGGTGGCGCCGAGTGTCAAAATAAAATAAGGCCAAATTTCCCCTCCAAAAGTCACTCTATAAGTATATTTTAGATCATATCTTGTGTCCAGTATGTTGAATTGCATCCAAATAATGCATTTCCGGTATGATGAGAAATTCTAGAACTCACCAAAAATTCTGAAATATAAAAATAAGGGGAACTATCGGGGGTCGTTCCGATATTCCGCCGGCCAAAATGACACTTCCCCAAAATATTTTTGGTCTCTGTGTCTGAAACACGCTCGAGCAGGTGGGGTAAAGATTTTTATTTGGAATTTCACTTTTATGAGTAAATATCATACGTGATTTATATCTAAAAAAATTTTATTTGTAAAGTTCACATTGTAAACTGAGGAAATAAATTTGGAAATACTACTAATATGTTGAAAAAAAATCAGAAATATTTGAAGACTAATATTTGAACGACTCCTATTTGAAAATGATATTATACCCTGATTTGTAAATGTCCCGCAAATTAAATATTTCTCATTTTAAAAAACGCCTAAAATGTGATTTTATAAAAAATCAAAATAACCAAAAAAAAATTGAACCTAGCAGTAAAATCATCGGAAATGATTTTAAGTCTTATAATTATAGTTAAACTTATAAAATGTAAAACTTGAAATTATTAACAGTATCGACAGTTCACTATGAAAATTTTTCTGTTAATTTTAGACTAGACTAATTTGGCCAAAAAAATCACAATCGTGGTAGTCTCGCATTCCCAAGACGGCTAGTTCGGCGATTAGGAGACTTCAAAGAGCGAAACTGAGACCATTTTGAAGCGATTCGAGACCATTTTTCTCGGTTTCCGAACACAACAGAGTTAAAATTTTTTATATTCATACAATGATCTTATGTGGAACTTAATCCCGCCGAGCCGTTTTTGATACAAATGTAAATTAGGAGGTAGTTCGCAATGTTTCTAGGGCACTTTGACGCCTAGAAACGTTGCGATCGCTACCCTTAATTTACATTTTTTTTCGAAAACGGCTCGGCCGGATTCAGTCCCACATAAGTCATTGTGATAAATAGAATAATTGAAAGTCATGTGTGGTTACAAGAAAATTGGTCTATAATTTTCGCCCAAAAATGGCTCTCTTACTCGGTCTTTGTAGTTTCACTTGTTGCGAACTAGACGTCTGTTGAATGCAGACTACCCATTGTGTTTTTGGCC
Source organism: Oikopleura vanhoeffeni (assembly GCA_004367855.1). Lineage (NCBI taxonomy): Eukaryota > Metazoa > Chordata > Appendicularia > Copelata > Oikopleuridae > Oikopleura > Oikopleura vanhoeffeni. The sequence continues at coordinate 139,341 of SCLH01001100.1, read as the reverse complement.
GAATTAGTCTTATCTTTTAGGCCTTCTATCAAACTAGTTACACGGAAAAATCTAATTTCAAATCGTAAGTGGAAGTGCCTCTTTGACAACTTCTTGGTTCAATTTTTCGAAAACTTTTCTGGTTATTTTGATTTTATTTACATAACAACACTTTTAGGCGACTTTTTAAATGAAAAATATTCAGTTTGCTAGATGGTAATTTTAAGAAATCAAATAATAAACACTTTTCAGTAGTAATTAAATTGATTAAATAATTCAAATAATACTAACATTTATTATATGATCAATTTTCTCAGACTGAAAATTTTACTTAAAATATTCTAAAATTGCAAATTTCGAAAAAACGATACAGTTTGATTAATTGTAAAGATAAGTTTTATAATTGAAATTATCCATTAATCACACTAATAAAATAAATATACTAGTAGTAATTTTTAATCTTTGCAAAAACTTTCGATATAACCCAAAAAAGTTACAGGGCTCAAAATGGGTGGGTTGACCCTACACGTTTTAAAGGAGATCACATTGAACAAGTGTATCGATCTCTGCCAAATCGGCTTTGACTATGTTTCTTCGCATTGATTTTGTTTCGTCAAGAAATATAAGGCAAGTCGCGAAATATATCTTATTATTTACTGTAAAAATTTGAATTAAAACACCAAGGAGGCTTATTCGCTATTTTAAGAACATTTATAAATATAACAGGCCATTATGGCATGTCCTTTTAAAAAGCTTATTTTAGGATTTTGAAATTGCGCTTTTGTAAACTATGGGTATATTTCTAATTTTTGACCACAAAGTCAAAACCACATTTTAAAAATAAATTCGAAACACAACAAAATGACATTTCTGATTTTTTGCTGAAACCTCATTTAACCAAGAATTTAAGCCACGCATAATATAGCTGTAATAACAAAAACGTACATTATTCGTAGATAACAATTTCGTATTTTTGCGACAATGAAAAAGTGTTGAATTTGTAAAGGAATGAATGCCATGTTATCCGCTAATGCCAAGTTTTGCCATAAATGCCTTAAAAATTTGAAAAAATGGCGCTAAAGAGCTAAAAATAGAATCAAAATTTCCACACGACTTGAGCAATTCAGCAAAACAATTCAAAATATATTTGCTCAAAGTCCTATTTTTTCAAAATTCGAAAATGGTCCGAAAATTTCAACCAAAGCTCTGTTACATAAGACTGTTTACACAAAATGCCAAGAAAAAAGTTTTAGAATAAAACAGGTTTTGTCTACTCATATTTTTTCTGTGTAAATTCGAATTTTGGGCATTTTATGGTGGTTTACCGTTTGATATACTGTGAGGTGGCGAGTTAGAGTTATCCCCTGACGAGTTATCTGATCGTGTGTCTGATTTGTAGCTTGCATGTGCCGAACCCTCATATTGCGGCTGGTACATAGCTAAGGGAGTAGTCGAGGCTGAGATCATGGTGGGATTTAGGGGGTTTACAAACGCTTTTAGTATGCTCTACATTTAATTCTCGGCATTACTACGGTACGAAAAAACCACTTTTTGAGGCGGATTTGCGCCAGATTGTGGTTGGGAGTTGAATATAGAGCGTGTTCCTGAGTTGCCATTATAATATTGAAGGGCAATCTGTGGATTTAGCGTATGCATCATTGGAAACCTTAACACGCCATGTGGTGTAGGCAAATGTTGCTGCTCTGCCATAGCCCGCATTCTCGAAAAATCCAAAGACATAGTTTCGTTATGTCTTAAAATTATTCTCTATGACATGTCTCTATGAAAAATGTTGGTAGTCAAAAAAAGTTTCGTGTGAATATTTCTGTTAAAAGATCGCGAAGTCTGATTCTGGGACTTCCTCGTAGCGAAAAATATGTTTTTATTTTGACGCTTAATTGAGGTCGAGGCGTTGGCATCTTGCCAAATCACGTCGGGCGCCCTCTTGCGGATCCGACTTGCCTAGTCAAGTGTGCCATTTTGGCTCAGACAGCTACTCAGACTTTATCGTTAAGTCTTTTCATCGACACAAAAGCGGATAAGGGGGTGATGCGTGACGCGACAAAATCAAAATTATACTACACTCTCAAACAATGCGTACACCCTTAAAAGTTACTACACGTTAAGGGTACCGCACAATGGGCAATGCTTTGGATACGCGCCAATTCATAGCTACTCACGCGGAGTCTGATACAGACGTGACTTGGAAAATAAGACCCCATAAGGACTCGCCGATATTTAAAATTCTGAAAATAACAATCAAATTTGATCGGATTTAGATCGATAAACAGGAGATGTCAAAATTTAACTTAGAAAGGATTTATCCCTAAGACAATTTTTTTAGCAGAACGTTCAAATTTTCGATCTGATCATCAAAAAGTCTGCTTGGGATTCATTCCGGCCCGTAACAATCTTACATTTGTAAATATGGTTTTCTGAAAATATCATGTAAAATTTCGATAATATTATACTAGTAGTTCAGATTTCGAAAATATAATATTTCAGATTTCGAAAATACCATATTTCAAATTTTGAAAATATTATATTTCAAATTTGAAAATTTAACAAATATTATTTTTGAATATTTTTTGAAAATGAATTTTAGTTAAACAAATTCTTGAAAATCATATATATGGAATTTTCAATTTTCTGAACCTTGGTGGTGGAAACAATACATTTTCTTATCGAATTAAATATATGGTCTTATCATATTTAAATTTGAAGCTAATTCTTATGCAGAAATGTAAGACAAAACGGCTTTTTATTAGGCGCTTTAGATTTTTATCTACTGTAGAACAAGAAATGATAAGCCTGAATAGCTTTTTTAAATAAAAATATCGGAAAATAAGACATCACATACATGTATTTTGTCTCGATTTTATTGCTAACGTTTTTCTTCATAAGGAATTTTCAAGCAGATAATATGCTGCATATTTAAGGAGCGGGTCGTCGCAATTTTAAGGGGTTTTCAATAGCCAATTGTCGCAAAAGTACAAATCGATATACCTCTCTCTGATAAAGCTGAACAAAAATATTGCATCCTAAATAAATAAAAGTGACGGATGGCTCGTCCTATCAGAAACGTGCCTACTAAACTGACGGATTATTTTTTCAAAATGTATCTCCTCACTGGTTTTTCAAGGTAGATATTCGAAACCTAAATGAATGTGCAGCTGAAGGGTCCGTGCAGATCAGTACGGAGTTTTGTCAAAAATTTTCCCAGTTTTTCATAAATCGTCTTTTGATTTTTCATAAATGGATAAATTTCAACTTATTTCATATAAAATATGCCTTTTAGACCATGTTACATGGTCCATGTATCAAAATAAAACGAGTACCGAAATACTTGTAATTGTCTATATTTTCATAAAAAAGCTCTTGCAATAAAATTCTGGGCTTTTTTTCTTGGGCCTCATTTTGCGACGACCACCCCCTTAAACATATCAATATTTTAACACATCACATATATTGCATGTTAACTAATTTTCAGTTTTTTCTGAAATCAAAGTGTGATCATCACACACCTTGAATTTTTATGAAAATATTCAGTGAAGCATAAAAATCTAAATTTCTGATTTTTTACTATATTTAACTTAGCAAATTTTTAAGAATTTAAAACCTTCGAAATGGCACAATACTAGTTAAAAAGAATAATTTTATATTTTTAAAACTCAGGAATTACACAAAAGTTTTAATAATGGTTAAAAATAGTAAATTATTCTTATTAAATTGTATTGTGCAATCTAGAAGGTTTTAAAATTAGAAACTGAGTTTTGTTTTTTCTCAATTAAACTATTTTGAAAAGATATTTTTTATGATATTATCTGACAAAACAGAATTTGAAACGAGGTCGATATATCAAAATTATAAAAATAAAAAAAAAAATTTCAGACTTTCGAAAATGTTATTGCACAATTAAATGAAATCATTTCTCGAAATTACACAAGGTTGCCAAACATAAAATTTAATAACTGTTGCGCCAAGGTGTCTCAGCGCCCAAAATGAGCGATTTGAATAGGTTTACATTTATATATCAATAAGAATCGGGCAGAACGTCAAAAATTTGAAATAAAGCAAAGTTTATTTATAAATTCACGTATAATTTTCGAAAAAGCTTATTTTGATTTTTTTTCTGGTCTGCAGACAGTCGAGCATGCATTAATTATTTGTCAGAAATGGACTATTTCGTGAGTAAAACGTATCATTTTTTTTATTATTACAGATTTGAAACTGCAAATGAAAGCGAAAGTAAACATCGCCAAAATCAAAAATGTTTTTCCAAATCCTTTCAACAACTTCATCTCAGCCTACTAGGCAGACTAAATATTGGTCCATTGTTGTCACAAAACTAAAACAGGTAAATAGGTCGCGCACTGAATTTAATCCAAAAATTTTTAGTTTTTCTTCTGAATGACCGCGACTAAAAAAGTATGAAGATAACTCGACCTTTGTTTTATTTGATCTACTTTCGCGCAATTTGGCGAAATGGGGTAAACGGGACGTATAAAATGGGGAAAAACCAATAAAAACTGTTTGCAACCGTCGGAGTTGAATATGGCGATTTATGGGTCACGGTTTTGATTGATGACCGGTTTCATTTAATAGTTGAAATTTATAGAACAAATTTAATGGCGTTTTATTGAAATTCTCATCGGATGAAAAATAATTAAAAAACAATTTTAATTTTTAGCAGAAGGAAATTGATGATTGGAAAATTTTGTTTTTTACAGTTTTTTTTTCAGACGTTGAGAATTTCAATAAAAACCTTTTCAATTTCGTTAAAGTTAAAAACAATTCGAACGTATTTGATGCTTAATTAGCATTGCTCATAATTTTGAAGGGTTCAAAAAATCGAAAACGACTATAATGTCACATGCGTTCATTTGAGAGCGTTAAAATTTGGTCACTTCTTTCATAAGTATATTTTATTATCAAAAATGCGTTGGCGGTAATCAGAAGTAAAAGTGGATTGAAAATTTCCGAAATATTCTTTTTATTTTGAACTTGATTATTGTACAATAAATCTAAAATTGCTCATTTTGCGCCTATGTATTTTTCATAGCAAAAGATCGGTACAAAAAAAGAAAAAAATTTATGCTCGAATAAAAATTTGGAAATAATTTTTTTTTCAAAATTTTTGAAATTATGGATTTTCACGGAATCGCGTCTATTCTGCTTTAGAACACTTGTTAGATTGATACTACTCAAAGAATAAGTTTGTTTGAATCTCTAGTAATAAATTATCGAAGCGTAAACCTCAGCTTTTTCTATTTTCGCAATTTGTCCAACCTAATCCGTCAAATACTCACGGATCGTGACCATTTTCCGAGAAATTTTAACTTGAACAGAATTTAAGATTTTTTTCAGAACTTTCATTCAAGAAAACACTTGTATTCGATATCATGTTTTCAGCTAGAAAACTCTCACGATACTATCGATTCTATATTTTTTGACGACCATGGTAAATAATTTATTAACGAATCCCAATAAAAATACCAACCAAATCGATATTCTGATTCAACAACGCATTTTATTCGACGAGAACTGTTCAAAGTTTTTTTTGAATATAAATTACTAGCGGGTTAATCAGGATATAACGCCGATTGTAATTCGGCAGAATAAAAATAATTTTCAAAATAATATAGAATGATAATGAAAATAAGAGTACAGTGTATATCCCTTTAGGAAGAAGGTTGTTATATTCTAGTTTGGTCTAGTACATTATGTACGTTAAGTAGTACGAATGTACTAGATCAACTAAAAAATAACAACCTTTGACTTGAAGCAAAAACGATTGTATCGCGCTCTGAAAAATTCAGTTGTCTCACTTAGAGGGCGCTAAAATTACTTATCGGATAAAGTTAATTTTTTAGTTTAATACCGCACATTTGTGATGCGCAAAATATGGATTTTCAAAACATAACATACACTAAAGAGCCTTAAGATTCTAAAATTGAGTTCATTTTGCTACCATTTTTGGGAAAACTGGTTATCTGACAAAATTAATTTTCATCGAATTTCTTATACGATTTTGGACAATTATCCGGAGTGTATTTTACAAAAATACGTTTCATTCGTGTATATTTTGTTAATTAAAATTTTACCAAATTTTGTTTGAAGCGAAAATTTTTGAAAGTCTAATTTGTTAAACCCTCTGCATTTTCAATATTTATACTTGAAGATTTACTGTGTTTGTCAATCGACTAAAAGAGGTCTTCTTATCTCAAAAAATGAAGAATCCAGACAAGAATTTCAGTAATCTTAGTTTCATAATAAAATCCTTGTTTCTCACGTTTTGAATGTCATCGCCTTTAAAGCCTTTAAAAGCCTATCAATGATAGCTATCATAGACATTAAAAAATCTAGAGCTGACTTTTATGATTAAAATTTTTCAAATTTGTTATTGATATTCTCGAAAAAAGTTGAAATAAACCGTTAATACCGTCTAATTCGTACATGCCATCAAACATTGTTTCCTCTTTTGACCTATTTTTGTTTCTTTATTCTGAACTCGAAAAATTGAGCTTTTGAGAAGATTGAATTAACACAGATCAACAGATCGATAATTAATTATAGTCTTGACCAGTTAAGAGGTCACCAATTTTTCAGACTAGGAAATGATTTCGCACCCTTTTAAATTTTAGCCATGTACCTTATGGCCTAAATTTATCGAGGAAACTAGGCTTAGAGTAAGGTAGGCCCGACAAAACATTTTTTTTGCCTACGGTAGGTGATTTTTTAATGTTTTCTAGGAAATGGTGGATAAAAATGATCTGTGCAAAAAAATTTCCACACGAGGAAAGTTTTCAAAAACGCAAATGCCTATCATTTGCCTTGGAATTTTCAAAATAAATTCAAGAATAATGTCAAGCCAAATAATAGGCAAACATTTTTCGAAAAATGTTGATTTTGGAAAACTGACATAATTTTTTCTAGGTCAATTTCAGCACAGAAACTGAAAGTGCTTCGAAGATAAATAAAATCTGAGCTTGTCCATTTTTGCCTTTCTGACCTTAGCTTAGATATACCGAAAAAAATTGCAGATTGGATTCTTATGCGAAAAATTCGCCTTAGATGGCACAAATTCATTTGAATAGTCAATTTGGAGAATAAAAATTAAAGAGGGTCGAAGTCGATTAAATTGACAAATGTGCCACCCGTAGAGCTGGGGCTTCAGAAGACTTTTTTCGATCGATTTTGACGAAAAAGTGGAAAATCAATGCTTTGGAGAAGATTAACGTCAAAAACCCATTTTATCTGAGTTTCAAAATCTAACATCTTTCTTTTAAGAACTTCACGAAAAAATAAGTTTGAGATTGTTGCTGAAAATGCGAAAAGTTGCATATTTTGGCCGAAAGTTTATCACAGAAAAAAATACAATTGAAAATTAGAATTTTGCTAACTATATCTCTTCGGAATTTCAATGAAAAACTGAGATTTTTCGTTAACCTACAAAATATGTGCAAGATAATTTGCCGAAAATTTCAAGGCCGTCTTTTGCGCTTAGTTTAAAGGTCTCACGAAAAATCCATCAACTCTCTAAATTTTGACGACAGAAACTTGAAATTCGTACAAATGAGACTTCGAAGAGTACGCTCAGAGCCCCAAGGCCCACAATGTTAATTTTTGTTTCTTTCTTGTTCAGAAAAAAAAATTGTAAATTCTTGGAAATTTCATAATTTCGCCAAAATCGTGATTGAAAATTTCATATCCGCGTCACTTGATGCGACTAGAACTTCCTTAATATATCCCTTTTGGAAGCCTGGCATTATTATATTTGATTTTTTCATAAAAAAACAGTTTCCTCCATCTTTCGAAATTATTTCGAGTGTTCTAACAAAAGTTTTTTCACAATTTAAATTCGCGCTCGACTCGTTCTGCTCCAGTTTAGCCAGTACACTCATAGCTTACTCAAAAGCGAATTGACAAAGGCGATTTTGAAACATCGATTTTCGAGGAATTAAAAATAATAATAGAAAGAAACACTCTTGAAAGGGAATAAACCCCTTCAATTATTTATTTCTTCTCATAATCATACTTCCGAATTTTCAGCGGACCAAAACCATTTTTTTCAAAATGCCAAACTTTCTGATTTTAGTTTAATAACATATCACCGCCGAAAATCTTGTTTTTCCAAGAGTTATTCTTTTTTACAGACCGGCAATATGAAATGATTCATTTGCTCAAAAATGGAAAAAATTTCGAAATAGTTTATTTTGATGTCAATTACGCTTGAGAAATGACACCAAATTTGCTGCGTGTAAACTCACTTAGATAAGTTCCAGTCAAGGTACTTTCAATAGAACAACGGTAATTTTACTGAGAGGTTGGCCAAATGTCCAGTAATTGACCGCTTACATAAGAAACAGCCATTTTCTATTTTTCCAAGTTTTTGTTCACTTTTTAATTTTTTTTTAATTTAATTTTGCGAAATAATGTAAAAAATTTTCAGTTTACCGAGTTAATCAAACGATAGCATGAGATACTTAAAGAAATTTAAAATAATTTTGACAAAAATATTTTTCTGTAAGTGAACGAATTACAAAATTTTGAATGGCAGAAAATAAAGTTGCTCTCACGCGTGAAGTTTAAATTTAATTCACAACATGATATTTTGTTTAACTCATGCTAGAAAAAGTAAGAATAAGTTTCCGTTTTTGTATCACTAATTTGTGTTAAAAATNTATACCCAATGTGTTTTAGCTTTTGGGGTGTTCCCCGAGGAGATTCACGCTTAACCAATCAGAGCGCGACTTGGTTAGTTTATTTAAGGGGCGTTTCAATCTCCCCGGGAAAAACCCCAAAAGCTAAAACACATTCGGTATACTCGAAAAATATGACTTGATAATGATCAATTTAAATATGCGCACTTCATGTAGTTCATTATCAGTTATAGCGCCAACCCTAACACACTAGTGTTTTGACAGCACGCAAGTTGCGTTACGCAACCTCTTCCGAGTGAAGTAGCCTAAGTGTAGTACATATTATGTACTAGACAGGTAGCTAGACACATGTGATAAATATCCTTCAGAATCTCTACGAGCGTAATAATTTTTAAAGTTTTTCGCCTCACTGGATAAAGGTGAATGAAGTTTTCAAAAATATAGAAAAAATTGTGACCAAAAGTTTTCCAGTTTTAATTTGGTGCTGGTATATAATACCATAAATACAGTATTTATAATTTTTATTTATTTACAAAGGGCTCTGGTCACAAGTTAAGATTTTTTTGTGGTTGTTCGAGACATATAAATTATATTTTAATTTAAAATTTTTTTTTATTGACATTTTTTTTTTTGACATGTTTCGCTTTTGCGGCTTCAGAGTGAGAAAAAATCGTGTCGAAAATATATGACTAATCGGCGGCGGTGAACATTTCTAATGCCTTGCCACTTTTTTTTTTTTTGACTCGGATCCTGGGCTCAGAATTTAATTCTAAGAATTCCTGGCATTAGAATTATAGATGCTAAAGTGAGGGCGTTAAGCGTGCCCGATTGCTCTAAAGCCCGAAAAATGGTCGATTTGAGAAATTAATTTAATGGCGGATATCGCCTAGTGCATCAGATCAGAATTTAAATTCTAAGAATTCTGGGAAAGAAAAAAGTTTGAAAAAAATGCCTTTCAAAAAACTATTTTTGGCCAAAAAACGGCCAATTTTTGAGATTTTTGATATTTTTTTAGAGGCAAAAAAAATGGAATTTTTTTTATATATTGAATCCGATGCAGAATTTATTCTAATAATTCTGGTAATGAAACATTTTTGCGCCAATTCCGTACGCAATTTCGACTTGTGACAAAAAACGGTCAAAAATTTTTGGCGCCGAATTTTTGACCGTTTTTTTGGGAAAAACTTTTTTGAATCCCTGATATCCAAATTCAAATCCGAGGGGTTTGGTCCCTAATTAAAGGGGGTTTGGTCGCTAAATTAAGTGGTGGTGGTCCCTAATTAAGGGGGTTGGTCCCTAATTAAAGGGGGAAGTGGTCCCTAATTAAGGGGGTGGTCTCTAATGAAGGGGGTTTGGTCCCTAAGTAAGGACGTTATGGTCCCTAATTAGGAGGGGGTTGGTCGCTAAATTAAGTGGTGGTGGTCCCTAATTAAAGGGGTTTGGTCCTAATTTAAGGGGCAATGGTCCCTAATTGAGGGGGTTTGGATCCCTAATTTAGGGGGAGTGGTCCCTAAATTTAAGGGGGTTTTGGTCCTAAAAATTAAGGGGGTTTGGTATTTGTCGATTTTGAAAAGAACTTCATATTGCATGGAATTGCCCGTTGAGAGACCCATTATTTCGAATAGTTTACGAAATGAAATTAGTGGAGAAAATTTCAAGCAAGGCCTTATACTATACAATCACTTTAGGGCCGGAATACAAAATAAAAGCATCAGTGAAATGATTTAACAAGCATTTTTTGCTTTGAAAAATTTAAACTTTTATTGATCAAATTTAAATTTGAACTTTAAATTTTGAGGTCAGGAGGGCCGGAACTCCCTTAATTAGGGACCAAAACCCCCCTTTTTAAAAAATTTTTTTAAAGGACCAAACCCCCTTAATTAGGGGACGCAAACCTCCCTTTAATTAGGGACCACTTCCCCCTTTAATTAGGGACGGCAAACCCCCTTAATTAGGGACCACCACTCACTTAATTAGCGACCAAACGCCGCCTTAATTAGGGACCAAAACCCCTCGGAATTTGAATTTGGATATCAAAGGATCCAAAAAATATTTCAAAAAAACGGTCAAATTCGGCCAAAAAATTTTGAAGCGTTTTTTGTGCACAAGTCGAAATTGGTACGGAATTGGAAAATGTATTACCAGAATTCTGTAGAATTAAATTCTGCATCGGATCAATATATAAAAAAATTCCATTTTTGCCTCTAAAAAAATATCAAAATTTGGCCGTTTTTTGGCCAAAAATAGTTTTTTGAAGGCATTTTTTCAATCTTTTTTTTTCCCCAAGAATTCTTAGAATTGAATTCTGCATCTGATGCACAGGCGATATCCGCCATAAATTAATTCTCAATCGACCATTTTTTCGGGCTTTAAGAGGCAATCGCAGCTTAACGCATCACTTAGCATTATAACTTCTAGATGCCAGAATTCTTAGAATTAAATTCTGACCCAGGATCCGAGTAAAAAAAAAAAGTGCAGCATAAATGTCCACCGCCCTATCGGGCTTAGTTTTGGCTTTAAATTACAAGTTACGATCACTAAATTTAAAAATAAATTTTGTTTCTAATTTTTTCAATAAAAAACAACCTTTGTTAACTTGCTTTCTGTTTCTATCATTCTGGTTGAAAAATTAACTCACTTTTTTGTCCACGATATTATAAGGATTTCCAAAATATTATTAAACGTTTTCGAATAATAATTCAACATTTAGTTTTATTAAAAGGAATTTGTTTATTTATTATAACTTAACCATTATGATTGGAATTTGGAGATGGTATTTTGAATGTTTGATTTTGGAGGGTTCGAATGGATAGATTATAGAATTTTGCCTAACGCCTAAAACATCCATACAATTGGGGGTTTTAGGGGTCTCCCCCTAACGTGGGCGAAGCCACAATATAACACACTTAGGGGGGTTTGGGGGGTTTCCCCCCAAATATAATCTTGGTCCTAAACAACCATACAATTTGGGGGTTTTTAGGGGTCTCCCCCTAACAGTGGGCGAAGCCCAACATAGAACACACTTAGGGGGGTTTGGGGGGTTCCCCCCATATAATCGTGTCCTAAAACATCCATACAATTTGGGGGGTTTTTAGGGGGTCTCCCCCTAACGTGGGCGAAGCCCACATAGAACACACTTAGGGGGGGTTTGGGGGGGTTTCCCCCCCCATGATAATCCGTGTCCTCACAGAACCATACAATTGGGGGGTTTTAGGGGTCTCCCCCTAACGTGGGCGAAGCCACATAGAACAACACTTTAGGGGGTTTGGGGGGTTTCCCCCCCCAAAATAATCCGTGTCCTAAACAACCATACAAATTTTGGGGGGTTTTAGGGGGTCTCCCCCTAACCGTGGGCGAAGCCCACATAGAACACACTTAGGGGGGTTTGGGGGGTTTCCCCCATATAATCGTGTCTAAACAACCATAGAAATTTGGGGGGTTAGGGGTTTGCTTCTGTCTACAATTCTGGTGAAAATTAACTCACTTTTGTCCACGATATTAATAAAGGATTTTCCAAAAAATATTATTAAAACGTTTTTCGAATAATAATTTCAAACATTTTAGTTTTTATTAAAAGGAATTTGTTATTATTATAACTTACCATTAATCGATTGGAATTTGGGGATGGTATTTTGATTGTTTGATTTTGGAGGTTCAATGGATAGATATAGAATTTTGCCCATTGTGTACAATTTGAAGTTTCCATCCTTATAAAAATTAAAAATTTAGTTTCATAAGAAATTAAGATTTATACCAAAATAAAATTGCCAAACAATCAAATATATATTTAAAGAAAAATTAATCGTGGAAATAAACATAACTTTCTTTATGCCGAAACTGAAACTAATTGGTCCTAAACCAATCTGCCACATCGCTGCTACCCCCTTAAACTAGTAAAGGTTCGAAATCTTGAGCTTTTTAGAGTTTAATAAAAAAACTTTTATTTTCAAACTAAATAAAATACTATTATGCAGGATCGTTATTACGAAAAATTTATTATTTTCTAATATTTTTCAAATTTGAGGTTATGTGTTTATTTATAAAATTTGGACGTTAAATCAATTATACTATTTCCTGGCATTGCTAAATAACGGAAATAAGTCATTAAATTAATAAGCCACTTTTCTAAACTATTTGTGTTGAGGACGAGGTAGTAACAACAAAAAACTCAGCTAGTCATCAATAGGGTGGCCACGGTTTTTGTTCATGTTGCGAAATAATTGACATGTCAAATCGAACTGCCGTTTCGATATATGAAAATAAAGACGCCATTACGTTTATTTCAGAAAAATTTAAAAAAAAGTTTTTTGGACGTGTCGGAGCAAAAAATAATGAAATATTTCTTCGATTTTTTTTTCTTGTCTAGACTCTAGACAGTGACAAAAATCTGAATGGCGGCATTTAATCTTATTCAAATTCACTTCCCGGAAAATTTCACGATCAAGATATTTGTCGGATATATTTCAGATATCAAAAAATATATGCTCATAAATATAAGAGACTAAAATTCAGGAAGTAAACTGAATAACCTTTAATGTCTGCTGAGTCTGGCATTCAGACTATTTTTTGACAAAAGCTGTATTGATTTATATCGAATGTGATCGCAATGCACAAACTTTTTTTATCGAAACGAACCAAAAATAGATTTTATAATATTTTTTGATAAAAAATAGATTTTTTAGAACGTTTCAATTTTATTATTTATCTTCGGATAATAAGTAGAAATTGAAAAATTTACACTCGTACATGTATATAAGCCAGAACTTGGGATTTTAGCGCTAGAGAGCTATGAACTTGAGACTTTTCGGTAGATTTTCAGTAGACATGCAATTTATTTGATTTTTATCATAATAACACATCGTACAAAAAATTTGAATATTATTCAATTGAGATTTAAATTTGATTACAGTAATTGTCCTACAAGAAAAACTTTCAAAATCATGCTATCAATTTTCGAATACAAAACGGAAATTGTGTGTTTGGCTCTAAATTGAGTAGAACGACCAAAGGCAGAAAAAATCAAGACTAAAAATACGAAGCAAAACACAGTTTCCGTATTTGTACCACCAAAGAAAGGTTTTTGGGTCGAGTTTCTAATGAGCGTATTAGCAACCATTAGGTGGAATTTGTATAAAACTAAAACTACTACACACGAAACCAGGAAAAACTTTGGTTGTGTAAAAAATCGAAATTTGACATTACACAAAAATATAAGCCAAAATTTAAACAACAATTGCATTAAATTTTGAAGGTGCTAAAATAAGAATATTGAAATCTCCGCCTTTTAGACGCCGTTAATTCAACTCAAAACGTATAATGCGTCAAATTTCACCGAAGCTACTGACAGTTCGTTTTAACTCTAAATAACCCTTTTTTCCATTTTTCGGCTAATTTTGACTTTTGATCGATATTGGTTAATTTACTTTTAATTTATAAAGCAAATATTTCACCTTATTATTCGCAAACGTGCAGGAAGTGACGCTGAATTTGTTTTCGATACATTTTTCTATAAAAAATAAAAGGCTAAAATAATGTAGTTGACACGACTTTGATTTATTATATGCATTTACAAATCGGAATCAGTTTACTTACAGTTATATCTAAACTGTCAAAGCAGAATTTATAAGGTTGATCAGGCATTTCACAAATGAAGCCTTGAATTTTGTTTATGGTTTCCAAGTACCTAAACGTGTACACAAGAATTATTTGGTACGAACGGTGAGAAATCTTGGAAAATGACGAATTGGAAAAATTTTAGAAAACGTGTGCATTAAAACATGCTTAAAATGTATAAGAAAAAAGGCACTCTGGCATCCTAATGGATATATAAGGAGTAGGCTTTTGAAATTCGATTATGCATTCTAGAACTCGCCGCATCGTGGCGACCACACATATTCTGGTAAAAAATTTTAATTCTACACTGTTTTGTCTATTTTATTAAGTTTGGCATGGAAGCGATATTTAAGAGAGAAATCATATATTTTCAACCATGTCACAGACAAAATATGAATTCATGAAATATAAGGAGGATTCCGTGGTTTCACATAAAATTGTTCTGAACTTAAAAAAAATCTGGTCAAGACTTCGTGTAATCTTTAAAAAATATGATTTTTTAAAGTTGATAAGTGCCGATTGACACTTTTCTGGGTTATTTATAAATGTTGAGTACACGGGTTCTCAAGAAAATTTTGGAACACAATTTATTTTGGTAATCAACTTTGATTTTAGGCCACAAATACGTCAAATTGAAGTTTCACGGCCTTCCCTAGATATCCCTTATTCACACTTTTGTAAATATCCCGGCCTGATTAGGAATCGTAGTGTGTTTTTAAGTAGGAGGGTCGGGATATTTACAAAAGTGTGAATAGGGGATATGGGCCATATATCATATGGCCCTATATTATTTAAGTCACATTAATAATCGATATCAGTCAAAAATACTTATTGTGAAATCTAGGTGAAAATTATTTATTAAAATAAATCCAAAACTATGGCCAGTTACCAAACTGAGGTTTTTAGCATAACTTAAGGGAAAATGAAACCTCGGTTTGAGTCAAGTTTTTGTTACAGTACTTTGCGTTCAATTTAAACGTTCAAAATCGACCTGTATACAAGCTTTTTCGAATTATATTTGATAATGATTAGACCATTTAGTTTTGTTCAAATCATTACTGAACATAATTTGAAATAAAGTGGTACACGGGTTAATTATGAACATGTTGAATTGAATACTTCCCCAGTGGGTGGTTTTGGTTCTAGATTTTCGGACAGTGCTTAACCATCAAAGCAGAGGCGTATCAAAAATCCGAGTTTGACATTCTGAAACTTTTTTTTTTAATTTTCAATATTTTTTAAAAAATTGGAGATTTCAGGTCCATTCGAAAAAAGTATGACTATTTTAATTTGTCATAAAAAAAATCTGTATTTTGCTGAGTCAAGGTATGTAAAACCGGAAGTTGATGACTCAATTTTCTGATCAATTTACAAGGTGTTAAATAAACGCAGCTTATTTTCAGCAAATTATTTTCGAATTATGAACAAGAATAGTGACCATCAAAAGCATTAACATGTATAGTGGGGTGGTCGAACAACTCACCCACTGTACTTCGCCCCAGTTTGTCACTTTGTAACAATGTGAATATTTATGAACTTCAAAGTATCCATCGGGCATGGGGGCTAAATAATATATGATAATGTGTCAATTATTCAAAAGATAAATTTTATATATAGGAAGTTAAAAGAATATCTTTATCGCAATATTAATTATGTTAAGAAAATGATCTAAAGAGCGTTTAGTTGGCGCCGTGCCAGCCCTTTTCGCCTTGGCCAGGAGGTTAGTTGGCGCAATGCCAAATTCAAGTACAATTCAAAAATCAATCGAGCTCTAGGTCAAATTTAGATTTCTCTCGAAAAACTCTTCCTCGATAATATCGAGGGGTGGTTAAGCTCTCGTGGTCACTGACCGTCCTATGCTAACCTTAACAGTGTACTTAGCTCAGAGCCAAATACTAGCTCACATCTAACGTAATAGATCGAGAGACCCAATGCATCAAAATAATATATTTGCAAGGGTTCTAATACGCAAGGAAATGAAAGTTTGATTAATTATTTACCGTTTCTAAAGAATCAAATTATTATTAAAAATAACAGTTACGTCATGAATCCGGTTATTATCAGAAGGTTCTAGAATAATGAATTGAGAAATAGGTATTTTCCTAAACGCTCCTATACTACTTAAATTCATTGTTATGTTATTTTAGACATACCTTGTAAAAATTGTCGGGATAAGAAATTGAATTGAAGTAATTAATTTCAGAAAATGGTCCGAATAAATTTGATAAAATTTTTGGATTATTTTGATTTTTGTTATCAGATTTCTAAACATATTATCTTCAAGTAGTAGAGAAGGTTAAAAATCCCTTTCTTCACAATAAACTTTTTGTTATTATCCTGAAGTTTTTCTGTCTGAAATGATCATCGAATTTATTATCATTTTTCCAAGCTCTGTAAAATAAGTTTTATTTTTGAATTTGAAAACATTTTTATAGCGCGCATTCTGAATTTAATTTTCTCTCAATTTCCTCAAAATAGTATTTTATTATTAAAAAAGGACCTTTGGCCGAGTAGTTTGCTCGGCGTGCGGGCCCAGACAGTACAAGACGATTTTCGAATATTGATTTTTGCCAATTTGCGCTACAGTGGTGTACCATTTAAATTAACAAACCTCTCAAGTTATTGACGGGTAGTGTCAGGGGCCCAAAGTTTCCCATTCTGCTAGTAGCCTGATTTACTGCAAACTGGTAGGGAAAGGATGGATAGAGGGCCATGGGCACTTGGCCCCGGTCACCCCCTACTAAGTTAGATGCCGGGATATCAATCTCGGCAGGTGATCAAGACTCCGATGATTTCTTTCTATTTTCTCTCTCTCCTTTCTCTGCGTGTTACTCTCCGTGTTGCTCTTGGCTCTGGGCTCTTGGCGCGGCCTTGACTGGCGACGGTCACGAGCAGGCGTAACAGAAGAACGCCTACGCAACCATAGGGGAAATACGAGTTTTATACCACACACAACACACCACATACTACACTTCACTAGGGAGTCTCACACACTTTTTACTCAGAGAGCCCAGGCGCGAATCAGCAGCTGCGGCGAAAAGAGGCGTTTTTTGAGATAACTCGGAGACGTTTGAGGCGATTTTGAGGAAAAGAGCATCCAAATAAAGCTCTGATCGTCACGATAGTGAAAGAAAATCAGACGATTTGAAATAAGAAATTTCAATAGTCAAAAATGGGCATCGATTGTATTGGCTGATTTTGTAGAGAATTTTTTTGCTGTCATTTTAAGACGGAAGATTTTTTCCTTTAAAAATTTTTTTTTTAATAAGTTTATTGGTCAAAATTAATCTAAATGTCAAAATTAATCCTAAGGTCAAATTTTCATGATTTCAAATAACTTGGAGACGTCAATCGGAACAATTTGTGAGTTAATTTTCAAAAAAACGATTTCTAGGAAATTAAAAAGTGATAAATAAATATGGATTTCATCACCTAATTTTGTGAAGATTTTTTTTGTTAATTTTAAGACGAATGATTTTGGAAGTTTTTGTTTCTGCAAACAGGAGCTGTGGCTTATCTCCCGAGAAAATTTTCGATTCAGAGTGCAGCGACTGCCCGGTCAACTAAAATGACCGGTCAAAGTCAATGGGCAATTTCAAGGTCATCGAATTTATTTGAAAATACATCAAAATAGTCCTGAAGGCCAACTTTCTCATGAACGTATGATGAACATTTGGTGACTTATGTACATTAAAGGTGCTAGGAAGCAAAACTAATTTTTACTCTGGCCAATGATAAGCAATAAAATCGATCCTCCTTTTTGACTTTCGAAATTTCTATTTTAAAATCTTCACAGCTTGGAACTTTGAAAAAAATTACCAAATTGGCAAGTTTCGATATTTGTTATATCCAAAATTGATTTTTACAAAAATTTAAAATTTCCAGACTTAAATTCTTTAAAAGATACGCTTATTGATTTTTAACCATTTTTGTATCATAACTTATGATTCATTGACATTATGATTCATAAGTAAAAAACATTTGAATAAATTCAGTAATTTCTTTATCGTCCCTTGAAGGAACTCCCTTCATTTGTAACAATATTTTCGACGAAATTTAAGTTAAAAAACACCCTTATTCGACAGAGTTTATTACACTATTGAACTACATGCCGAACAGATTTACCGCAGTAAATTTATACGGCTTAATTCAGAGGGATAGTAAGTTACTACTAGTAACAGTTTAGCGCCTCATTTTTGAGATAAGTCATTCTTTTAAGGTAACTGGAATTTAAGAGTATAAAAGGAATGTGAACTGACTCTCTATTCTGCTAAATTGCGAACTCATCTTTTCCAGAAAATCGTATCAAGCAAGGTTAATAGTAGATGGTGATATTTTAAAAAATATTATTCCGAAAAAAAGAGGAATACTTGAAAATTTTTGTTTCTTAAATTAAATCAAATACCACGCCAAAAAAAAACGAAAATTGTATTTATAATGGTTGATTATGGAAGAAAAACGTTTTATTTCACACAAATATCTCTTTTTTAACAGGATCATGTCCTTATACATTGTATAATTAAAATATTTTGGAACCGACACCAGTGCTTAGTCAGAAAGGTAAAAATTTTGGAGTGAAGTAGTTATAATTCATAATAATAACTACAGTAGGTATTACTGTAGGAAAATTTAATTCTTAAATAATTACAAAACGCCGATAAGTTTTCGAACTAAAATTTGAATTTGTTTATTTAGCGGCGGAAATTATATGACAAATATTCTCAAAGGTCAAAAGCGTACAAAAATTTTCCTGGGATGGCTTATCTGTATTTGGTTAACAAAACTACAAAGAAAAAAAATACTGTAAAGAAAAATATCTGCTCGGAGCCAAGTATAAGTCCAGTCATATAACCTCAATGGATAAGATCCGTTGATATTATAGGCTCTAAGGGGCATCAAAAATGCTCTTAATTGATTTGGGATGCCTACAAAATGTAGTACCATTGGTACTGTAGTACAGTAACTTTACAAATAATGGAAAATTCGATGTTTTGACATTTTTTCAATTTTTTGCAAGTATTGCTCGTTAACTTGACTACAAAATAAGGTTTAATCATTTTTCCTCCGAACATTGAAAATATCGCCTGTTTGAGCCTTCTTTAAACAGAATAAAAAAAACATTTTTTAGAACATTTTTTGATCCGAAAATAAATAAAACTAAATTGTACAAAAATGCTCCCAGGAGTTAAATAATATGCCTAGGTAAATATTTTTTCAGAAATTGAATTTTGGACCTCATACCAAAATTTCGCCCGTGAATCGACTAAAAATTAAATTTGAAGAAATAATAGCTACAATATCTGTATACAGAAATTGTAGAACTGCAGAAAATAAGCAAATTGTCTTAAATAATTTTATTTTAGTAAAAACCATAACAGTTTGTCATGAAATTCATCAAGTATTAATTTTCAATCACTACAAACTTTTACGAAATTCCCTCAAAAAGCACGACG
>SCLH01001100.1:83499-106548 GCA_004367855.1 Oikopleura vanhoeffeni | reverse complement strand
TCACTAAGACAACATTGTGGGATTCGAACACGCGCTATAGAGATAGTAAACAGTTTTGAGATGGAGTTCCGTTGGATAAGATATATCCCTTTATGGCACTATTGTAAATATTTGCGCGTTATTCTGCACGTGAGACGAATTGTGAAGCTCGAACTTATACATTCACGGTGAGCTCGGTCTTTGCCGCACGCTGCAGAATAACACGGAAATATTTACAAAAGTGCCATAAAGGGATATGGAAAAAGCTATGTTTTCAATTGCGCCAATCAATTTTGATATTCGCTATGAATCTTCTAAGCTCAGTTTGTAACTTACTTTCATGATGAAGATTTCCCCACATTCTTTTAATTCAAACTTTATATTTAAAATAAAAACTTTATGTTACCCTTAAGATATGGTTGTTTATTTAACTTTTATAAACGACCAAATTAATCATGCGAAATTTATGAAAAATCTTGGTAGTCACTTAATTGGCTCACTGAAGATATATCTGACCACAAATCTAGCGAAAGGTAAGACATTCAAGACCATGCTGATTCTCTTTTTTCTTTTTGGCCCAGAAGTTATGGGGGTGTTCGGCGCTTAATGAGGCCGAAGAAAAAAAAGCGCCACCAAATCATCAGATTGAAATGTTTGATGCGTATCGAACCCAGTCACACCAGACCCAATTTTGGGCCCAACACGACCTTGTTATCGTTAGCTGTGAATTGATTGGGCGAATTTATATATTTTATAATTAAATTTTCATGAGAATACCTCGATTTTCGAAAATTAATACGTTTTTTCGTACAAAACAAGCCTTCAAAATCAAATTATCTGCGAACTCTTCAACAGCACATTCATATGAGTTTCTGAAATGACTTCAAATCTTGAGCAGGAGATACATTCTAATTGAGATGACTTAAAAGGGAGTACTGGTCGCATTTACCAACTCGGACATGAAATTTTCTAGATTATCTTTAAATGTTTTTTTCTGAAAATATGGACAAAAATAAGTTGATAAAAAGTCTTTTATTTTCGATTGTCATGAAATAAGTTTTTATCGCGATTTGAGAAAATATTTCTTTCATTTTTTCCAATTTTGGAAATTTCTTAGAATTTGAATCGCGGTTTCCAAAAAGACCAGATACAAAAATGCAAATTGTCGAACTTGGGGGTTTTGCGCGTATCCTTAAGGATCGTATACATACCAGTTTAGGTTTCTGCCGTCAAAAATCCAGGGAAGAGTAGTATTTTCCCCGAGGCACTCAAAATAAGGCCTAAAAACAGTTTTTTGCTCATTAAGCGCCGGATGGATTTTTTTTAGTTGAACGGAACTCCGGGGTTCTCCCACGTTCTCTTTGGTCAATAAAGCTATAAAAGTATTCTCTATCTTCAAAACTCAGAGTAGGCTTTTAAAGTAAAAATAGTGCCACTTTTTGAAAGGTCGTTCCTGATTGGTCGGCCAATCAGAGGCCTCGATTTTTTTGTGAAAGGCAAGATCATGTTCAATTATCCCTAAACTGAAATACATATGTTCGTGCTGTTTCTAGTACTTCATGAGCGACGCTTGAAAACCTGTTTTTGGCCTTAAAATGCGACCAGTACTCCTTAAGGGGTGGTCGTCGCAAAATGAGCTCTAGAAAACAAATTTTCCCAATTTTATTTTTATGCCTTTTTTATGGAAATATGAAAATTACAAGCATTTTGGGTACTCGTTTTATCTTGATACATGGCTAGGAAAAGCACTTTTTGATGAGTTCAAAAATATTTTCGTTATGAAAAAAAAGTTGAAATTTCTTGATTTTTTGAAAAATTAAAACACGATTTCCTAAAAAACGAGTCCGAAATTTAGACAAAACTCACCTTGGGGTTTTGCCACGGACTCTTCAGCTGCACATTTATCTAGGTCGATTGTGGACTTTCAAAACCAGGGAGGAGATACATTTTAATGAGACCCCTAAACCAGGGTCAAATACAGTTTTTTGGTGATTATTGAGAGCAAATTCAAGAATTTTCGAAAAAACTCACCAAGGTGTTTTGCTCATGTTCTGTCCGGTTAATTTGAGCCATAAATAATTGTTGTACCCTCAAGACTCAGGAGCGAGATACATTTTGAAAAAAATAATTCCGTTATTTTTGTAAGCACGTTTTCGATTGGATGAGCCATCCGTCACATTGATTTATTTTTAGGATGCAAGATTTTTGTTCAATATATCAAAGAGAGGTTATGTTTAGTCCGACAATTTTTGCTTCAATTGGTCATTGAAAACCCATTTTTGCCTTAAAATGCGACGACCACCCTCTTAAGGGAGTGGGTGTCGCTGATTTGAGCCTCTTCCAAGATCATTTCCCGCCAAACTAAGCAAAGGTGATATTTTAAAAACATTGTAACTAACAGAACCAACCTTCGCGATAATTTAAACTTAACAGTAATCTGATACAATCCCACCTACGCCGACACCTACGCTTTAAAAAGCTTCTTAAAAAGACACGCAGTTTGTACCTGCTCCTTCAATTTCATCATTTTTGTATTTTTTTGTGTTGTGAGGCTCGGGAGAAAGCCTCACACATGATGCATTATTGTTCTGTACTCGGATTTTTGCTTTTGGCGGCCAAAAATGCCAAAAAACGAAAACAAAAATCATTGATTTATTTATGATTAAATTGAAAGTGCGCTAATTTGTTTTTTTTGGCGCTACCCGAGTTAAAAATTGCACGAAATCCTTAAAAGTGTTGTATTTACGGAAAAAAATATTTTGAAGCATTTTATCTTGCGTTTCTAAATTTTGTAAAAAATTTAGGCTCAAAATGAAAAGTTGACATGGCCCCCAAGAGACGCCAAATCAAAATTTCTAAAAAAATCTTCTAATGGATTGTCAAACAAGTCTCGTGCTTTCAGATGCAGTTTGAGCCGAAAACTGTATCTTCTAAACTGGCGAAGGAGATACCTTTTTGCCTGAGCTTCCCAAACTGACATTTCAAAACAGTTTGGCTAAAAATGAAAAGTTGACATGGCCCTCAAGAGACGCCGAAGCAAAATTTTAGAAAAATCTTAATGCATTGTAAAACAAGTCCTGTGCTTTCAAATGCAGTATAAGTCGAAACTATATCTCTCAAACTGGTGGAGGAGATACCTTTGCCTGAGCCTCCCAAACTGATATTTCAAATTTTTTTTTTGCGTTTTTGTCCGCCGAAAGAGAAATTTGAAAACAAAAGCAATTTTGCATTATTTGTTAGGCTTCTCCGGAGCCTCACACAAAAAAAATAAAAATGATGAAAATTGCAAAGAGTAGGTACGAACTGCGTGTCTTTTAAGAAGCTTTTTAAAAGCGTGGTGTCGGCGCAGGTGGGATTGTATCAGATACTTTTTGTTCAAAATTACCGTGAAGGTTGGTTCTGTTAGTTACAAATGTTTTTGGGGTATCCCTTCCTGCTAGTTTGGCGAAAAATGGCCTCGGAAGAAGCTCAATCAGCGACACCCACCCCTTAAGGGCATCGGTGCATTCTGACAGATACCGGATATGGGCTCTTGATAAAAACTTTTCACTGGATTGATATATTCTTCCCAATATACCATCTAAGTGTAATACATAATCAGGCAACTTTTGAAATTAGCGAATTTTTGCATTATGGGTTTTTAAGAAAATTTTGAGTTCGAATTTAAGTTTTCGAATTCGAGAAATAATGAGGAAATTTTGGATAAAAGTTCCAAACATAATAAAAAAAAATGCTTTATTTTTCGTTCAATTTATTTTTTCAATATTTCTTTCAAATCAACGACAAAACTTCACAAAATGGCTACTTTAACTTTTCTACTAGGTGACCACATACTTTTTATATGCTCTATGAAAACCATATGTCATGGTTTAGTTTTGTTTATATTCTGAATCATAATTTTTGCAACAAAACCAAGGTTATGCAGAAATCCATCGAAGCTCTCTTTCATCGAGGATTAAGAAATAATTATCACACCACTTGCCAAATTTAGTCAAATTTAATAAATTGAACTCATGAAAAAATATTGTTTTCGATGTGCTAAAATTTCGGTTTTTTAGTCTTTTACAAAAAATTTAAATGCGTTTTTAGCGCTTCTTATTAATAAAATTAGAAAATAAATTTTACTTTAATTTAGACACCTTCGATAGCAAACGCGCGTTTTTGAGTGTTTTTTCAAAAGACGATTTATAAATTAAAATAATCAGATTACATGTACAGATTACAGGTATAAGAAGTAAGCTCAAACTGGAAATTTTGTTCGAAAAATTTTTGTCCAAAAATTTCGAAGTTGGAAAAAAGTTTCCCATCAAGAGAAAAAATTATCTAAAAAGTGTAAATCTGTCAAAATGCACCGATACAGACTAATATTCAGAGAAATTTAAAAATAAGTTTATTTTCGAAAGAGCAGAAAATTGAAGGTTTAGAAATAGCTTCCTCCGTAGTGCTCTGTAAGTGACGAACAGTCACCAAACTTCAATCGCATTTTCTACACCGCTTGACATGCGGTTTTCTATTAATAATATAAATTCTTTATATAATATGCCAATAATAAATTTTTGATAATAGCTATAAGTATATAATGAAATCCTGACATTTGAGGCAATCTTGCGCATATTTATTACCATGAATTGCTGGGGATAACATTTTTCGTCAAATATTCTTTCGCCATAATTTTTCGTTGAAATTTTATCCAAAGAGGAAATTAGTTTTTTCGTCAAAAACAGACTCGTGATCAACTTCCTACACAATTTTAATTTTCACAAAAAAAATCTTAACAAAAAACTAAAGTTTGAAAAAATTCTGACTACAAAATGAGTCCCCTTTGCCTGACATCCAAAAGTTACCACACCAAAAGATTTACATCGAAACGTTCCGAAGTATTTCCGCTCTTGCTATTGGATTCCTCACAATATTAGCCTTTTTAATGTGAGTATTTATCTGAGTGTCGGTTCGATTTGGTTCTAGATCCGCTTTATTGAGGATCATAGTTAGCAGTAAAATGATCTAATGTTACAAAAATACTTCAGATTAACAAAAAATATCTACAAAATTAAGAAAAAAAAGTCATTTTAATACTAACAAATTTGATACGCATAGCTTGAAAGGGTTGGTATCGACTGAAAATCTAAAAGATAAAAATTTCTCGAAGCGTCTAAATTTAAAAATGTTTTTGCTCTCTACCGCTTTATAAAACTGTTTCAAAAACATTTATCTAAAATCACGGAAGAGTGATTTTTTTTTGTAAATCAGGCAAAAATTTTGTCTTGATTTCGTAAAAAGGCTACTCTTCCGGGATTAAAGATAATTTAATGAAATCGTTCGGTTCTATTTCAAACTAGAAAAACAAAATCTTAGAATATGCAATTTTTCTTTGCAAGAATTGCCAAAAAACAGTTTTTGTCATTTTGAAGATCTTCCAGGGAAAATTTGGAAAAACAATTTCTTTCACTTCTACGTTAAACTATTTTAAGGAGTCAAACTTTTCGAGTGCAATGTGTCAGAATTATACATATTAATTATTTTTTGCTCCCGCGTTACCTCACTTTACCGTTTGGTTCAGGCATGCAATTGCATAAATAATCAGAAAAAAATGGTTTTGAAATCAAATTCCTGAATAAAAATCGTTGCTTCAGAGTGAAAAATTTTGTTTTTAAATAAGTTTACCGGTGCATAGTCATTATAGCCGAATATATGATCCCTTCCCTTGGATTTCCTTGAAAATTTTTCCGTTCTGAAGCGATAACGGAAATAGGAGCTCCGCAGGTATAAGCAGCTTTTTTTCTGTAATTTTTTCTGGAAGTGTTTCCGTAAAGCTGGGGGTGAACTGAATCCCGTTTTTCAATTATTAGCCTAATTTTGGCAGTTTTGTTTCCTGGGAAGTTTTCCGTGAAACTGGGGGTTGAACTAAATCGCCATTTCAATAATGCAGGATTTTTTGGCAGTTTTTTTGCTGGCCAGTTTTCCGGTAAAACTTTTCCGGTTCTGAGCATAATTTTGATTTTTTGTTGATATTTTGTCGTTTTTAATCTTCAACGGAAATAGGAGCTGCGGGTTAAAGATTTCTGTATTTTTTTCCTGGCAGTTTTCCGTAAACCTGTGGGGTTGAACTGAATCCCCTTTTTCATTAATGCCGATTTTTTTGCAGTTTTTTTCTGGGCAGTTTTACCGCGGTAGTCAACTTTTTTGGCGATAGTCAACTCTCTGAGTAAGAAGTTAATATTTCGGATTCCGCATTTTGATGGTTTTTCTTTCTTTTCTTAGAAGGTGGTGTTAGTGATTTTTGAGATTTCAGGCGGCGTACGGTAAGAAAAATTCAGACTGGACTTTTTGAAACAAACATTAGGTTAGACGATCTCGCGGGCGGTTTCCCATTACCATTTTATATAACCCCAACTTCCGGGCCCCCAAAAACCAAATTTTTTCTGGTTACCCCCCCGGCCGGTTGAACACGAAGTGGTCAGCTTTTTTCAAAGAAACAAGGATCCTAGAGCTTATATGCGAAAGTTTTAAAATTTTGTGAGAATTCGTAAAATTGTCTGAATTTTAGTGAATCGGTTCTGTTTTGTTTATTGTGCCTCAGGGGTCAGCAATGCTGGTGAATGTGCCAAAAAAATGGGTTTTTTCGAAGTTTAAAACAAAAAGTTTTTTTGTGGAAATGCCAAGAAACGTCATTTTCGGATGTAACAGCCCAACGGTGTGACATCTAATCCGGGCGTACTTTCAGAATTTTCCGCCTGATTGCTGTTAATTCCGACAAAAAGTGCGCGAAATCGACAATTTTGAATATGAAAATGAGAATTAGAGAATTTAAATGCCACCAACAGATTCTTGGGTACGTTTTGTTTGAAACGATATTAGAACTATGTCCTGATTTACGAACAGAAACGGTGCTTAGAGATCACAAAATAATTATGATGATATAACTTAATTTTTTTCTAGATCTGTTGTGTTAAAAGGGTTCGTACATTTACAGATTTGCAACTTTTTTTCAATTTTTCTCATGATGAAAACTTTTTTGCTATTTCAAAATTTTTTGGATATAATTTTTTTCGAAACAAAAGTTGCCCATTTTAAAGCTTACTTCGCATAAATCTGATTTGATAGATCTATTTTACTTGGTAAATCGATATTTTGAATAGAAATACACTCAGAAAAACCGCACGTTGCTACCGAAGGGTGTCTAAATTAAAGTAAAAATTACATTTTAAATTATTATAAACTGTAAAAAAACGGGTCTCGACCACCAGTTAAAATGTGGTGTATTTTTTCTATTCGATTCTACGTCAAAATTGAAATTTAAATTTTGAGAAAAACGGAAACATCTGAAATTTAGCACATTCGAAAAAAGAATCTTTTCATGATTTTTAATGGAATAAATTTAAGCTGGTAGATGGTCAGCTACCAATTTGGCAAGTTTCGGTGAAGGATTTTTTTTTAATTCTGGATCAAAGAGGGCTTCGATTGATGTCTCCACACCGTAGTTTTGTTGTTACTTATGAATTCAGAGTACAAACAGGATCCGCAAAAAGCCTGGCGCTCTAGGCCGCTTTTTTGCCCAGATGATGCTCAGATGTGGCCCAGCGGCCTGACCATTTAAAATCCTAGACCAAGCTTAGCCGCAGAACCCTGCCAAAAAAAGTGCCCCAACGCAAAATTTCCAAAAAAAGTGTCCCGATGAGGCCCAGCGCCTGGGCCAAAAAAGCCTCCGACCCGGCTCATTTCAGCCCCAGCAAAAAAACAGGCTTAGGCGGCAGCAAAATTTTGAGTTGCCGATCCCTGATATAAACAAGAGCAAAAAGGAAACTAGGACATATTTGAATAAAGCAAAAGGTGGCATTCTTAACTATTCCAAGCTGGTGAATCCAGAAAAAATATGTTTGAACAAAAATGAGGAAAAATTTCAAAAATATTTTCAATTATTTTTGACCAAAATCACAAAACTCATCTCATATGATTTTTAAATAGCATATCCTGTAACGCGAATACAGTGAATCAAATTGCCAGCGATAGGAATACAAACCAAATGTTGTGTAGTATTTGCAGTGGTTATTGGTTACTTAACTCAAAGTGGACGCACCTGCTGAA
The DNA here is from genome assembly GCA_004367855.1 of Oikopleura vanhoeffeni. NCBI lineage: Eukaryota > Metazoa > Chordata > Appendicularia > Copelata > Oikopleuridae > Oikopleura > Oikopleura vanhoeffeni. The sequence goes on along the minus strand of SCLH01001100.1, from coordinate 98,484 downwards.
TTCAAAAAATGGTGGCGGTCTTCCCACCTCTTAATATAGCTAACCAACAAAAACCCACGGAATCAAATAAACATACATTTGCGTTTGTATGTTCTACCGAGGCAATTTTTGATTCATGATATCGGTAACAGGATGATGGATCACCCGCCTCAGAGTACAAATCCTAAATATTGAAAATGCGAAATCTGAGCATTTGATTGGTTGATCTTTCCTAATTGCTGACCAATGAAATCGGCCTATTCCGCAAATCAAGGGTTTTTGATTGGGTGCTAATCATCTGTGCGTTGTTTGTATCATTCAAATTTTAAGATTTGTACTCTGAGGCGGGTATCCCATATAAATATGTGGTGACCAACGCGATAATTCAAAAGTGCAGCCATTTTGAAGAGCTGTTTTTCGTTGATTTGAAAAAAATATTGAAATAAAACATTTGAACAAAATAAGGATTTTTTTTTATAAATGTTCAGAACTTTCTCATAATCTTGTCGATCCGAAAAGGTAGAGGTCTTTTTTCACGCTTTTTGGCGTGAAGAAAAACTTCAGTTTTCTTCACGCACTTTTCGATGCGTGAAGAAAAATCCTAGTTTTCTTTACGCATTTTCAAAATATCTAGATAAAAAATATTTTCGAATGAAAAATTTTATTTTATTTTAATGTAGCGTTTTAAAATAGAAATCAGTGTGAAAATTTCAAATTTGTTCAAAAAAAATGCAAAACACAACCTTCATTTTCCATCCACAACCAGGCTTCAGGCACCCACTAGCTGAGCCATTTTTCACAAACGCATTTGCATAGTTTTTACAGTGTACACTGGGCACGAGTTTACTAACCCTAATTCTAAACTTTTTCAAGATAGGATTGTCATTTTTGGTGTATAGAAGATAATTGTGTACACTAGGGGCATTGCAAAAACTTTATATTCGGAAAAAAACCTAGAGTTGGTACAAAAAAAAATAATGTTTTGCCCAAACCTTTTTTTTCCTGACAAACAGTTTTTCCATGATTTTGTACTGTGTACACTGTACACTGACACAATCCTTACCTAATCTATTTTAAACCCGTTTCATCATTTAATTTAACAATAACACTTATAAATTCATACTTAATCAATAAGTGAGTTGCAAAATTTTCGAAAAGCGTGAAGAAAAAACTGAATAACGCATGTTTTCTGCCACGCGCGTGAAAAGAAAAAACTCTGAAAACACAGGTTTTTTTCAACGCATTGTGACGCCCAAAACCTCGAAAAGATTAATGTCGAACTCAAATTTTCAAAAAACATTAATTGAAAATTCTGTTGTTATAACAACTTGCCCGAATTACGAAACTTACTTTGATGGTGAGAGATATTGAGCAAAGATATATCCCTATTCACACTTTTGTTCAATATTCCGCCCTGATTAGGAAACGTAGCTGTGTTTTTAAGTAGCAGGGCCGGGATATTAACAAGATGTGAAATAGGGGATATAAACGCAAGTTAAAAGTTTTTCATAAAGAGCCATATCCGATCTGCTCAAAATGCGCCGACCCCCCTTAAAATTAGATCAGTAAGTTTGCCTAATATTATTTTAGCAAACCGTACCCAAGAGATCTTTTGCTGGCCTTTTAATTTCTAAGTTCACTTTCACATTCAAAATTCCTCGATTTGGCACTTTTGTCGATTCAGTCCATTCAGCGAAATTCTGAAAAAGTTACGCCGATTCGATGTTCACAGCCCCCTTGGGGCTTGTTACTTCCGAAAAATTGACGTTTCTTGCATTTCCACAGGAAAAAGTTTTAAAAACGTCGAAAACGCGAAGCCCACATAGAAAAACTTAGGGGGCGTTTGGGGTTTCCCCCCCTATAATCGTGTCCTAAACATCCATACAATTTCGGGGTTTTTAGGGCGGTCCCCCTAACGTGGGCGAAGCCCACATAGAACACACTTAGGGGGGTTTGGGGTTTCCCCCCCTATAATCGTGCCTAAACATCCAAACAATTGGGGGGTTTTTAGGGGGTCTCCCCTATACTGTGAGCGAAGCCCACATAGAACACACTTAGGGGGTTTGGGGGTTTCCCCCCCATATAATCGTGTCCTAAACATCCATACAATTTGGGGGGTTTTAGGGGTCTCCCCCTAACGTGGCGAAGCTCCACATAGAACACACTTAGGGGGGTTTGGGGGTTTCCCCCCATATAATCGTGCCCCAAATAAAATAGATGAATCGCGAGATCAAAAATTGATCTTCCTAATTTTGAACATACAGTATGTTTCAAAAATGTATAGTCTGCATTTTTCTAACCGTACGAAGCCTGTGAAGTCCCAAAAATCACTAACACCACCCCTTAATTAAATATAAAATTTATATAAAACATTTTTATTTTCTTACTAGTTTCGTTTATTACAATATTCTCAAATAAAGAGTCTGAAAAATGAAAAACATAAATGTGAACTGCCATCCATCTAGAATTTCCGACATTTTCATTCTGTGGGCGTTTTAAATTCACTTTTTTTTAAAAGGGCCCATTTGCGAGTAAACGAATAAATAACACACTTAGGCGGGGTTTGGGGTTTCCCCCCATATAATCGTGTCCTAAACATTCCATACAATTTGGGGGGTTTTAGGGGTCTCCCTAACGTGGGCGAAGCCCCACATAGAACACACTTAGGGGGGTTTGGGGGTTTCCCCCCCATATAATCGTGCCCCAAAATAAAATAGATGAATCGCGAGATCAAAAATTGATCTTCCTTAATTAATGTAACATACAGTATGTTTCAAAAATGTATAGTCTGCATTTGTTCTAACCGTAGAAGCCTGTGAAGTCCCAAAAATCACTAACCACACCCATCCTTAATAAATATAGCAAATTTATTAAAAACATTTTATTTACATTACTTAGTTTTCGTTTATTACAATATCTCAAGTAAAGAGTCTGAAAATGGAAAACATAAATGTGAACTTGCCATCCATCTAGAATTTCCGGACATTTTCATTCTGTGGGCGTTTAAAGTCACTTTTGTTAAAAGCCCATTTCGAGTAAACGATAAATAACACACTTAGGGGGTTTGGGGGTTCCCCCCCATATAATCGTGTCCTAAACATCCACACAATTTGGGGGGGTTAGGGGTCTCCCCCTAACGTGGGCGAAGCCCACATCAGAAACACACTTAGGAGGTGTGGGTTTCCCCCCCATTAATCGTGTCCTAAACATCCATACAATTTAGGGGGTTTCCGGGGTTGTCCCCCCTGACTGGGCGAGCCCACATAGAACACACTTAGGGGTTTGGGGTTCCCCCCCATATAATCGTGTCCTAAACATCCATACAATTGGGGGTTTTAGGGGTCTCCCCCTAACGTGGGCGAAGCCCACATAGAACACACTTAGGGGGGTTTCCCCCCATATATCGTGCCCCAAATAAAATAGATGAATCGCGAGATCAAAAATTGATCTTCCTAATTTATGTAACATACAGTATGTTTCAAAAATGTATAGTCTGCATTTTTCTAACTCGTACGAAGCCTGTGAAGTTCCCAAAATCACTAACACCACCCCCTTAATTAAAATAAAAATTTATATAAAAAATTTTATTTTCTACTAGTTTCGTTTATTACAATATTCTCAAAGTAAAGAGTCTGAAAATGAAAAACATAAATGTGAACTTGGCATCCATCGAGAATTTCCGACATTTTCATTCTGTGGGCGTTTTTAAATTCACTTATTTTTAAAAGGGCATTTCGAGTTAAACGATAATGAACACACTTATGGGTTTGAGGGGTTTGTCCCCTCATAATTAATCGGCCCTAAACATCCATACAATTTGGGGGTTTAGGGGTGTCTCCCCTAACGTGGCGAAAGCCCACATAGAAACACACTTAGGGGGTTTGGGGGTTCCCCCTATAATCGTGCCCCAAATAAAATAGATGAATCGCGAGATCAAAAATATCGTTCCTAATTATGTAACATACAGTAGTTTAAAAATGTATAGTCTGCATTTTTCTAACCGTACGAAGCCTGTGAAGTCCCAAAAATCACTAACGGGACCCACCCCTTAATTAAATATAAAATTTATAATAAAAACATTTTTATTTTCTTACTAGTTTCGTTTATTACAATATTCTGAAAGTAAAGAGTCCTGAAAATGAAAACATTAAAGTGTGAACTTGCCATCCATCTAGAATTTCCGAGCATTTTCCATTCTGTGGGCGTTTTAAATTCACTTATTTTAAAAGGGGCCCATTTCGAGTAAGACGATAAATAACACACTTAGGGGGTTTGAGGCGGTTTTCCCCTCATATAATCGTGCCCTAAACATCCATACAATTTGGCGGGTGTTTAGGGGTCTCCCCCTAACGTGGGCGAAGCCCACATAGAACACACCCTTAGGGGGTTGGGGGGGTTTCCCCCAATATAATCGTGGCCTAAACATCCATACAATTTGGGGGGTTTTAGGGGGTCCCCCGTCACGTGGGCGAAGCCCACATTATAGAACACACTTAGGGGGTTTGGGGGTTTCCCCCCCATATAATCGGCCCAAATAAAATAAGATGGAATCGCGCGATTAAAAATTATTTTCCTAATTTTGTAACTACAGTATGTTTCAAAATGTATAGTCTGCATTTTTTCTAACCGTACGAAGCCTCTGAAGTCCCAAAAATCACTAACACCACCCCCTTAAATAAATATATAATTTATATAAAACATTTTTATTTAGCTTACAGTTTCGTTTATTTACAATATTCTCTATAAGGTAAAGGAGTCTGAAAAATGAAAAACATACAATGTGAACTTGGCATCCATTCTAGAATTTCGACATTTTCATTCTGTGGGCGTTTTAAATTCACTTTTTTTTAAAAGGGCCCATTTCGAGTAAACGATAAAAACCACACTTAGGGGGTGTAAATATTTGCGCGTTATTCTGCAGCGTGAGACGAATTGTGAAGCTCGAACTTATACATTCACGGTGAGCTCGAGTCTTTGCCGCACGCTGCAGAATAACACGGAAATATTTACAAAAGTGCCATAAAGGGATATGGAAAAAGACTATGTTTTCAATTGCGCCAATCAATTTTGATATTCGCTATGAATCTCTAAGCTCAAGTTTGTAACTTACTTTCATGATGAAGATTTCTCCACATTCTTTTAATTTAAAACGAAACTTTATATTTTAAAATAAAAACTTTATGTTACCCTTAATGATATGTGTTGTTTATTTAACTTTTATAGACGACCAAATTAATCATGCAAAGTTTATGAAAATCTTGGTAGTCACTTCATTGGTTCTCACTGAAGATATATCTGACCACAAATCTAACCGAAAGGTAAGACATTCAAGACCATGTTGATTCTCTTTTTTCCTTTTGGCCCAGAAGTTATGGGGGTGTTCGGCGCTTAATGAGGCCGAAGAAAAAAAGCGCCACCAAGTCATCAGATTGAAATGTTTTGATGGTATCGAACCCAGTCACCACCAGACCCAATTTTGGGCCCAACACGACCTTGTTATCGGTTAGCTGGTTAATTGATTGGGCGAATTTATATATTTTATAATTAAATTTTCATGAGAAATACCTCGATTTTCGAAAATTAATATGTTTTTTCGTACAAAAACAAGCCTTCAAAATCAAAATTATCTGCGAACTCTTCAACAGCACATTCATATGAGTTTCGAAATGAACCTTCAAAATCTGAGCAGGAGATACATTCTAATTGAGATGACTTAAAAGGAAGTACTGGTTGCATTTACAGACTCGGACATGAAGATTTCTAGATTATCTTTAAATGTTTTTTTCTGAAAATATGGACAAAAATAAGTTGATAAAAAGTCTTTTTATTTTCGATTGTCATGAAATAAGTTTTTATCGCGATTTGAGAAAAATATTTCTTTCATTTTTTCCAATTTTGGAAATTTCTTAGAATTTGAATCGCGGTTTCCAAAAAGACCAGATACAAAAATGCAAATTGTCGAACTGGGGGTTTTGCGCGTATCCTTAAGGATCGTATACATACCAGTTTAGGTTTCTGCCGTCAAAATCCAGGGAAGAGTAGTATTTTCCCGAGGCACTCAAAATAAGGCCTAAAAACAGTTTTTTGCTCATTAAGCGCCGGATGGATTTTTTTTAGTTGAACGGAACTCGGGGTTCTCCCACGTTCTCTTTGGTCAATAAAAGCTATAAAAGTATTCTCTATCTTCAAAACTCAGAGTAGGCTTTTAAAGTAAAAATAGTGCCACTTTTTGAAAGGTCGTTCCTGATTGGTCGGCCAATCAGAGGCCTTCGATTTTTTTGTGAAAGGCAGATCAATGTTCAATTATCCCTAAACTGAAATACATATGTTCGTGCTGTTTCTAGTACTTCATGAGCGACGGCTGAAAACCCTGTTTTTGGCCTTAAAATGCGACCAGTACTCCTTAAGGGGTGGTCGTCGCAAAATGAGGCTCTAGAAAACAAATTTTCCCAATTTTATTTTTATGCCTTTTTTATGGAAATATGAAAATTACAAGCATTTTGGTACTCGTTTTATCTTGATACATGGCTAGGAAAGCACTTTTTGATGAGTTCAAAATATTTCGTATGAAAAAAGTTGAAATTTCTTGATTTTTGAAAATTTAAAACACGATTTCCTAAAAAACGAGTCCGAAATTTTGACAAAACTCACCTTGGGGTTTTGCACGGACTCTTCAGCTGCACATTTATCTAGGTTTCGATTGTGTGACTTTCAAAACCAGGGAGGAGATACATTTTTAATGAGACCCCTAAACCAGGGTCAAAATACAGTTTTTTGGTGATACTGAGAGCAAATTCAAGAATTTTCGAAAAAACTCACCAAGGTGTTTTGCTCATGTTCTGTCCGGTTAATTTGAGCCATAAATAATTGTTGTACCCTCAAGACTCAGGGAGGAGATACATTTTGAAAAAAATAATTCCGTTATTTTTGTAAGCACGTTTTCGATTGGATGAGCCATCCGTCACTATTGATTTATTTTTAGGATGCAAGATTTTTGTTCAAATATATGAAAGAGAGGTTATGTTTAGTCCGACAATTTTTGCTTCAATTGGTCATTGAAAACCCCATTTTTGCCTTAAAATGCGACGTCCACCCTCTTAAGGGAGTGGATGTCGCTGATTTGAGCCTCTTCCAAGATCATTTCCCGCCAAACTAGCAAAGGTGATATTTTAAAAACATTTGTAACTAACAGAACCAACCTTCGCGATAATTTAAACTTAACAGTAATCTGATACAATCCCACCTACGCCGACACCTACGCTTTTAAAAAGCTTCTTAAAAAGACACGCAGTTTGTACCTGCTTCTTCAATTTTCATCATTTTTGTTATTTTTTTGTTGTGTGAGGCTCGGGAGAAGCCTCACACATGATGCATTATTGTTCTTTACTCGGATTTTTGCTTTTGGCGGCCAAAAAGGCCAAAAAACGAAAACAAAAATCATTGATTTATTTATGATTTAAATTGAAAGTGCGCTAATTTGTTTTTTTTGGCGCTACCGAGTTAAAAATTGCACGAAAATCCTTAAAAGTGTTTGTATTTACGGAAAAAAATATTTTGAAGCATTTTATCTGGTTTCTAAATTTTGTAAAAAATTTAGGCTCAAAATGAAAAGTTGACATGGCCCCCAAGAGACGCCAAATCAAAATTTCTAAAAAATCTCTAATGGATTGTCAAACAAGTCTCGTGCTTTCAGATGCAGTTTGAGCCGAAACTGTATCTTCTAAACTGGCGAAGGAGATACCTTTTGCCTGAGCTTCCCAAACTGACCATTTCAAACAGTTTGGCTAAAAATGAAAAGTTGACATGGCCCTCAAGAGACGCCGAAGCAAAATTTAAGAAAAAATCTTTAATGCATTGTAAAACAAGTCCTGTGCTTTCAAATGCAGTATAAGTCGAAACTATATCTCTCAAACTGGTGGAGAGATACCTTTGCCTGACGCCTCCCAACTGATATTTCAAATTTTTTTTTTGGCGTTTTGTCCGCCGAAAAGAGAATTTGAAAACAAAAGCAATTTTGCATTATTTGTTAGGCTTCTCCGGAGCCTCACACAAAAAACAATAAAAATGATGAAAATTGAAAGAGAGGTACGAACTGCGTGTCTTTTAAGAAGCTTTTTAAAAGCGTGGTGTCGGCGCAGGTGGGATTGTTACAGATACTGTTTGTTCAAAATTACCGTGAAGGTTGGTTCTGTTAGTTACAAATGTTTTTGGGGTATCCCTTCCTGCTAGTTTGGCGAAAAATGGCCTCGGAAGAAGCTCAATCAGCGACACCCACCCGTTAAGGGATCGGTGCATTCTGACAGATACGCGATATGGGCTCTTGATGAAAACTTTTTCCTGGATTGTATATTTCTTCCCAATATACCATCTAAGTGATAATACATAATCCAGGCAACTTTTGAAATTAGCGAATTTTTGCATTATGGGTTTTTAAGAAAATTTTGAGTTCGAATTTAAGTTTTCGAATTCGAGAAATAATGAGAAATTTTGGATAAAAGTTCCAAACATAATAAAAAAAAATGCTTTATTTTTCGTTCAATTTATTTTTTCAATATTTCTTTCAAATCAACGACAAAAACTTCACAAAATGGCTACTTTAACTTTTCTACTAGGTGACCACATACTTTTTATATGCTCTATGAAAACCATATGTCATGGTTTAGTTTTGTTTATATTCTGAATCATAATTTTTGCAACAAAACCAAGGTTTTGCAGAAATCCATCGAAGCTCTCTTTCATCGAGGATTAAGAAATAATTATCACACCACAAAATGGTAAGCCAACGCGACCACCACGTCAAATTTAATAAATTGAACTCATGAAAAAATATTGTTTTCGATGTGCTAAAATTTCGGTTTTTTTAGTCTTTTTTTCAAAAATTTAAATTGCGTTTTTAGCGCTTCTTATTAATAAAAATTAGAAAATAAATTTTACTTTAATTTAGACACCTTCGATAGCAAACGCGCGTTTTTGAGTGTTTTTTCAAAAGACGATTTATAAAGTAAAAATAATCAGATTACATGTACAGATTACAGGTATAAGAAGTAAGCTCAAACTGGGAAATTTTGTTCGAAAAATTTTTGTCCAAAAATTTCGAAGTGGAAAAAAGTTTCCCATCAAGAGAAAAAAATCTAAAAAGTGTTAATCTGTCAAAATGCACCGATAAGACTAATATTCAGAGAAATTTTAAAAATAAGTTTATTTTCGAAAGAGCAGAAAATTGAAGGTTTAGAAATAGCTTCCTCCGTAGTGCTCTGTAAGTGACGAACAGTCACCAACTTCATCGCATTTTCTACACCCTGCTTGAACATGCGGTTTTCTATTGCCAATCAATGAAGATTTTGTTAGCTCGTATAAGTAGCTTGCATACATGGGAAATCCGCATTTGAGGCAATCTTGCGCATATTTATACCATGAATTGCCTGGGGATAACATTTTTCGTCAAAATATTCTTTCGCCATAATTTTTCGTTGAAATTTTATCCAAAGAGAAATTAGTTTTTCGTCAAAAACAGACTCGTGATCAACTTCCTACACAATTTTAATTTTCACAAAAAAAATCTTAACAAAAAACTAAAGTTTGAAAAAAAATTCTGACTACAAAATGAGTCCCCTTTGCCTGACATCCAAAAGTTACCACATCCAAAAGATTTACATCGAAACGTTCCGAAGTATTTCCGCTCTTCTATTGGATTCCTCACAATATTAGCCTTTTTTAATGTGAGATATTTATCTGAGTGTCGGTTCGATTTGGTTCTAGATCCGCTTTATTGAGGATCATAGGTTAGCAGTAAAATGATCTAATAGTTACAAAAATACTTCAGATTAACAAAAAAATATCTACAAAATTTAAGAAAAAAAAGTCATTTTAATACTAACAAATTTGATACGCATAGCTTAAAAGGGTTGTATCGACTGAAAATCTAAAAGATAAAAATTTCTCGAAGCGTCTAAATTTAAAAATGTTTTTGCTCTCTACCGCTTTATAAAACTGTTTCAAAAACATTTTATCTAAAATCACGGAAGAGTGATTTTTTTTTGTAAATCAGGCAAAAATTTTGTCTTGATTTCGTAAAAAGGCTACTCTTCCGGGATTAAAGATATTAATGGAATCGTTCGGTTCTATTTCAAACTAGAAAAAAATAAAACATAATCTTAGAATATGCAATTTTTCTTTGCAAGAATTGCCAAAAAACAGTTTTTGTCATTTTGAAGATCTTCCAGGGAAAATTTTGGAAAAAAAAGAAGCAATTTCTTTCACTTCTACGTTTAAACTTATTTTAAGGAGTCAAACTTTTCGAGTGCAATGTGTCAGAATTATCACATATTAATATTTGTTTTGCTCCCGGTTAACCTCATTTACCGTTTGGTTCAGCATGCAATTGCATAAATAATCAAAAAAAAAGTTTTTGAGATCAAATTCCTGAATAAAAATCGTTGCTTCAGAGTGAAAAATTTTGTTTTAAATAAGTTACCGGTGCATAGTCATTTTAAGCCGAACATATGATCCCTTCCCTTGATTTCTTTGAAATTTTTTCCGGTTCTGAGCATAACGGAATAGGAGCTGCAGGTAAAGCAGCTTTTTTCTCTGTAATTTTTTTCTGGGAAGTTTTCCGTAAAGCTGGGGGTTGAACTGAATCCCGTTTTTCAATTATGCCTAATTTTTTGGCAGTTTTTTTCTGGGAAGTTTTCCGTGAAACTGGGGGTTGAACTAAATCGCCATTTTCAATAATGCCAGATTTTTTGGCAGTTTTTTTCTGGGCAGTTTTCCGTAAAATTTTTTCCGGTTCTGAGCATAATTTTTGATTTTTTTGATATTTTGTCGTTTTAATCTTCAACGGAATAGGAGCTGCAGGTAAAGCATCTTTTTTCTTTGTAATTTTTTCCTGGGCTGTTTTCCGTAAACCTGGGGGTTGAACTGAATCCCCTTTTTCATTAATGCCAGATTTTTTGGCAGTTTTTTTCTCGGCAGTTTTACCGCGGTAGTCAACTTTTTTGGCGATAGTCAACTCTCTGAGATAAGAAGTTATATTTCGGGTTTCCGCCATTTGATTGGTTTTTCTTCTTTTTCTTAGAAGGTGGTGTTAGTGATTTTTGAGATTTCAGGCTTCGTACGGTAAGAAAAATGCAGACTGGACATTTTTGAAACAAACATTAGGAAGACCGATCTCGCGATTCCATTCGACAGTTTAGTACCACTTTCGCTAACCATCTGGTTAACCGCGGTTAAACACGAGTCGGTCAGCTTTTTTCAAAGAAACAAGGATCTTAGAGCTTATATCGGAAAGTTTTGAGATTTGGTGAGAATTCGTAAAATTGTCTGAATTTTAGTGGATCGGTTCTGTTTTTTTCGATTGTTGCCTCAGGGGTCAGCAATCTGGTCGAATGTGCCAAAAATGGGGGTTTTTGACGTTTTAAAGAAAAATTTTTTCTGTGGAAATGCAAGAAACGTCATTTTCGGAATGTAACAAGCCCAACGGGTAATGAACATCTAATCGGTCGTACTATTTCTGAATTTCCGCCTGATTGGCTGTAAATCGACAAAAAAGTGCGCGAAATCGACAATTTTGAATATGAAAATGAGAATTAGATAATTTAAATGCCACCAAAAGATTCCTTGGGTACGTTTTGTTTGAAACGATATTAGCAACTATGGTCTGATTTCGAACAGAAACGGTGCTAGAGATCACAAAATAATTATGATGATAAACTTTAATTTTTTTCTAGAATCTGTTGTGTTAAAAAGGTTCGGTACATTTTGACAGATTTGCACTTTTTTTCAATTTTTTTTCTCATGATGACAAACTTTTTGCTATTTCAAAATTTTTGGATATAATTTTTTTCGAACAAAAGTTGCCATTTTAAAGCTTACTTCGCATAATCTGATTTTTTAAGATCCATTATTTTAACTTTGTAAATCGTATTTTGAAATAACACTCAGAAAACGCACGTTTGCTACCGAAGGTGTCTAAATTAAAGTAAAATACATTTTTCATTTTATATTAATTATAAACTGTAAAAAACGGTCTCGACCACCAGTTAAAATGTGGTTAATTTATTTCTATTCGATTTCTACGTCAAAATTGAAATTTTAAATTTTTGAAAAAAACGGAAACATCTGAAATTTTAGCACATCGAAAAAAGAATCTTTTTCATGATTTTAGTGGAATAAATTTTACGTGGTAGATGGGTCAGCTTACCAATTTGGCAAGTTTCGGTGAAGGATTTTTTTTTAATTCTGGATCAAAGAGGGCTTCGATTGATGTCTCCCACACCGTAGTTTTGTTGTTAACTTATGATTCAGAGTATAAACCAGGGATCGGCAAAAGCTGGGCATCTAGGCCGCTTTTTTGGCCCAGATGATGCTCAGATGTGGCCCAGCGCCTGGACCATTTAAATCCTAGACCAAGCTTAGCCCAGACCCTGCAAAAAAGTGCCCCAGCAAAATTTCCAAAAAAAAGTGTCCCAGATGAGGCCCAGCGCCTGGGCCAAAAAAGCCTCGACCCGGCTCAGCCCCAGGAAAAAAAGTGGCTTAGGCGGCAGCAAAATTTTTGAGTTTGCCGATCCCTGATATAAACAAGAGCAAAAAGGAAACTAGGACATATTTGAATAAAGCAAAAGGTGGCATTCTTAATATTCACAGCTGGTGAATCCAGAAAAATATGTTTGAACAAGAAATGAGGAAAAATTTCAAAATATTTTCAATTATTTTTGACCAAAAATCACAAAACCATATCATATGATTTTTAAAATAGCATATCCTGTACCGAATACAGTGAATCAAAATTGCCGCGATAGGAATACAAACCAAATGTGTGTAGTATTCAGTGTATTGGTTAGCTTACTCAAGTGACGCACCTGCCTAATTTCAAAAAATGGCGAGGTCTTCCCACCCCTTAATATAGCTAACCAACACACTGAATACTACATACATTTGGTTTGTATTTCTACCGAGGCAATTTTGATTCACTGTATTCGGTACAGGATATGGATCACCCGCCCTCAGAGTACAAATCTTAAATATTTGAAAAATGCGAAATCTGAGCATTTGATTGGTTGATCCTTTCCTAATCTGACCAATGAAATCGGCCTATTCCGCAATCAAGGGTTTTGATTGGGTGCTAATATCTTGCGTTGTTTGTATCATTCAAATATTTAAGATTTGTACTCTGAGGGCGGGTAATCCATATTAAAATATGTGGTGACTAACGCGATAATTCAAAGTGGCCATTTTGAAGAGTGTTTTTCGTTGATTTGAAAAAAATATTGAAATAAAAATTTGAACAAAAATAAGGATTTTTTTTTATAATGTTCAGAACTTTCTCATAATTTGTCGAATTCGAAAAGGTAGAGGGTCTTTTTTCACGCTTTTTTGCGTGAAGAAAAACTTCAGTTTTCTTCACGCATTTTCGATGCGTGAAGAAAAATCCCAGTTTTCTTCACGCATTTTTAAAAATATCTAGATAAAAATATTTTCGATGAAAAGTTTTATTTTATTTTTATGTACGTTTTAAAAATAGAAATCAGTGAAAATTTCAATTTGTCAGAAAAAATGCAAAACACAGCCCTTCATTTCACCTCCGACACCAGGCTTCGGCACCCACTAGCTGAGCATTTTCCAACAAACGCATTTGCATAGGTTTTTACAGTGTACACTGGGCACGAGTTTACTTAAATCTAATTCTAACTTTTTCAAGATAGGATTGTATTTTGTGTATAGAATATTATTGTGTACACTTAGGGCATGGCAAAACTTTATATCGGAAAAAACCTAGAGTTGGTACAAAAAAAAATAATGTTTTGACCCAAACCCTTTTTTTCCTGACAAACAGTTTTTCATGATTTTGTACTGTGTACACTGTACACAGGACACAATCTTACCTAACTCTAATTTTAACCCGTTTATCATTTAATTTAACAATTAACACTTTAAAATTCATACTTAATCAATAATGTGAGTTGCAAAATTTTTCGAAAAGCGTGAAGAAAAAACTGAATAACGCATGTTTTCTTCACGCATTGTGACGCCCAAGACCTCCGAAAAGTTTAATTCGAACTCAAAATTTTCAAAAACATTAATTTGAAAATTCTGTTGTTATAAAACTTGCCTGAATTACGAAACATTACTTTGATGGTGAGAAGATATTGAGAAGAATATATCCCCTATTCACACTTTTGTTAATATTCCGGCCCTGATTAGGAAACGTAGTGTGTTTTTAAGTAGCAGGGCCGGGATATTAACAAGAGTGTGAATAGGGGATATAAACTAAGTAAAAAGTTTTTCATAAAGAGCCCATATCCGTATCTGTCAAAATGCGCCGACCCCCCTTAAAATTAGATCATAGTTGCTAATATTATTTTAGCAAACCGTACCCAAGAGATCTTTTGTGGCCTTTTAATTTTCTAAGTCTCACTTTCACATTCAAAATTCTCGATTTTGGCACTTTTTTGTCGATTTACAGCCAATCAGGCGGAAATTCTGAAAAAGTACGACCGATTCGATGTTCACCACCCCTTGGGCTTGTTACATTCCGAAAATGACGTTTCTTGCATTTCCACAGAAAAAAGTTTTTAAAACGTCGAAAAACGCCATTTTTGGCACATTCGACGAGATTGCTGACCCCTGAGGCAAAAATTGAAAAAAACAGAACCGATTCACTTAAATTCAGACAATTTTACGGATTCTCAGCAGATGTCAAAACTTTCCGATAAAAGCTCTAGGATCCTTGTTTCTTTGAAAAAAGCTGACCGTCTCGTGTTTAACTGCAGTTAACCAGATGGTTGGCGGGAGTGGTACTAAACTGTGTAATGGAATCGCGAGATTAAAAATTGATCTTCCTAATTTATGTAACATACAGTATGTTTCAAAAATGTATAGTCTGCATTTTTCTAACCGTACAAAGCCTCTGAAGTCCCAAAAATCACTAACACCACCCCCTTAATTAAATATAAAATTTATATAAAAACATTTTTATTTACTTACTAGTTTCGTTTATTACAATATTCT
>SCLH01001100.1:69713-83324 GCA_004367855.1 Oikopleura vanhoeffeni | reverse complement strand
TGATAAATTTTTTTTGACCGTACGTGTATTAAAAACTTTGTATTTTCGACATCTAGTCAAACAGTCTTGTCAGAATAAGACGCTGAATTCACCGGGCAATATATAGCGCGCTTCGCTTTTTCTGTCTGCGAAGCCCACATATAACACACTTAGGGGGGTTTGGGGGGTTTCCCCTCCCATATAATCGTGCCCCAAACAACCATACAATTTGGGGGGTTTTAGGGGTCTCCCCCTAACGTGGGCGAAGCCCACATATAACACACTTAGGGGGGTTTGGGGGGTTTCCCCCCCATATAATCGTGCCCCAAACAACCATACAATTTTGGGGGTTTGGGGGGTTTCCCCCCCATATAATCGTGCCCCAAACAACCAGTCTAATATATAAGATTGATAGATTTTTTTGACCGTACGTGTATTAAAAACTTTGTATTTTCGACATCTAGTCAAACTGTCTTGTCATAATAAGACGCTGAATTCACCGGGCGATATATATAGCGCGCTTCGCTTTTTCTGTCTGCGTTTGCTGCCAGAGCAAAAAGTCATTTCGTTNGGGGCTTTGAGGGTCTCCCTCCACATTGGCGTGCAAACACATAATTTACTTATATGTTATTACTGAAAAAATTGCTTATGGAAAATAACGTATTATTCCTAAAATTCTAAGTTGAAAGATGTTAGATTATTACTTCATAATTTTTGTTTATTCACATTATGACTACCGGCCGATTTCTTACTTGCCGATTTAACAAAAAACAGAAAAAAATATACTGGTAGAGTCATCATTTTTGTAGGAGTTTGGCTGGACTAAGTCTTTGGAGTTAAATATTTTTCGGAGTGAATCATGTGGAAAATGACGAGCCAATCAGCACCCTCGATTATGTTTTATGAAAAATTGTTCGAATTAAAAATAATCCAATTTAATTGCTACTTGAGAAGACCACCATAATATTTTGCATTCATAGTAAAAAGGAATTCACACAAGGGAAACAAATATTTTAATTAAATTGCCGTGACATTAATATCAATGAATTGACAATTGGGTCTGCCCTTATTGAACATACTTGGGGGGTTTGGGGGTTCTCCCCCAATTTGGGGGGGTGTGGGGGGTATCCCCTCATTGTGGGCGCAGCCCACATATAACACACTTAGGGGGGTTTGGGGGGTTTCCCCCCCATATAGACGTGCCCACATATAATATAACCTCCTTAAACTGCAAGATCAAAAATTCCCTTTATTTCCTTATCGGATAAATCATGTGGAAAATGACGAGCCAATCAGCACTCTCGATTACGTTTTATGAAAAATTGTTCGAATTAAAAATAATCCAATTTAATTGCTACTTGAGAAGACCACCTTAATATTTTGCATTCATAGTAAAAAGGAATTCACACAAGGGAAACAAATATTTTAATTAAATTGTCGTGACATTAATATCAATGAATTGACAATTGGGTCTGAAAGTTCAATATCATCAGAAAACTTCGATAAACATTTTCAAGTTATACACCATCGTTAAAATTTTTTGATAATATTACGTTCTCATGCAAGTAAAATGTCGTGTTTTCAGTGCTTCTGAAAATTTTTGAGATTATTTTCCTTTTGTTTTAGTTTTCCGGAATTTTCTGAGAAATATTTTAAATAAATATTGTTGATACTGTTCCTT
Source organism: Oikopleura vanhoeffeni (assembly GCA_004367855.1). Taxonomy (NCBI): domain Eukaryota; kingdom Metazoa; phylum Chordata; class Appendicularia; order Copelata; family Oikopleuridae; genus Oikopleura; species Oikopleura vanhoeffeni. Next base: position 81,664 of record SCLH01001100.1, on the reverse strand, counting down.
GAAAAACAATATCTCCACCATCTGATAACTGATTATTTTTTCCACATCCATTATTGCTGTCAAATTTCATCATGCATTTTCCATTAATTCCGGTGAAATATTCGGCCATTTCCATCTGTGCTGACACAGAGTACCCCCATATCAGCAGCAGACTTTTTTTAAAAAACTTCATTCTCTGAAATGTCTACCAGACAAAAAATAGATTTTCACGTATTTTTTATCTAAAAATAGCTTTAAATCTGAGNGTTCTTTATTTTTGAGTTTGGGGGCGAATGCCATTAAAAACGCCACTGTAAGTTTCTATGTTTTGAACAATAGCTTTTTCAGAGTTTTGAGATAATTGAAATTTAACCGGTGAGGAGATAGATTTTGAAGCGTTGATGTCCAAAAAAACGGTGGTTTTTGCATTGTTCTAGAAAAATATAGCACTTATCGACAAAGACGCCACTGTAAAGATTTTGAATGTAATTATACAGGTTGGTATTAAAAATTTAAGGTTTTTTCATAAATAAAACCTGGAGGGATAGGACGTCCGGTTGTTTGCGTTATGTTCTTGTTGTTTCGCGTTGTGTCCGGAGTGTAAGCATACAAAAAGTTTTGGCACATTTTATGACGCAAGCTGGAAGGGCTAGTTCTACAAACTGGCTAATCTGAAATAATATCCTTGAACAGTTTTTGGCTAATATTTATCGAGAATATGTCAAATCAGGGACCGGATCCCTTTAAGAGAGACTGACTACAAAAGTATTAAGTAATTTATTATTTTTTTATATTTCTATTCTCTGCAACGGCGTTTGCGTTTTGCATTATCAAGCTTTTTAAAGATAATGATTTTTAAAGTTCAAGACTACAAAAAATACAAAGTCTAAAACAGTTTTAATCCATATATACTAACTACTTTATGGAGTTTAAATCATTACTTACTTTACATCATTAAGTGGCCAATTTTTGAAGACTTCTTTGATATTTAATCGGCTTCAGTTTTGCTTTATCTCATTAAGTATTTTTTGGACTTTAAAATTTTTTTTTATTAACCCATTTAATGAATAAAAAGTATTTTTTTTGTAAGAAAATGAAAAAAAAATTTAATGGAAAAAATTTTTTTGCGTAATTAATTAACCGTGATCTCATTTTTTTTCACGAAATAAGGATTTATTTTTATGACATATTTTTAAACATTATTTTGGCATTATTTGGTCACGTGATTTTATTCAGACTTTTCATGTTAATGAGGAAAAAGTCTTAAAAAGTTTGAATGACCCTGGAATTTTTTTGACGTAATTTGAGTACTTTTTCAAATTTCTGTATATTGAGTACTATATTATTTATTTTCCAAAAGTACTCAATCATTGCAGAAAGACCCCTTAAGGAAGACCCCCTTTAAAAAAGAATCGTTAACGAATTTCTAAGGTCTTTCATTGCCTAAACAGTTATTGGCCTCCGCTTATAAATGAGCATTTCTTAGAAAGTCAAAACTTTGGGGAAAAAAAAACTTGATTACATAAGACGCCTACGCATTGAAAGATATATATTTCACAGAACCAAATATATTTCACAAACAAATTTAAGGACATTTTACTAGAGAATTTTGGTAGAAACATTATATTATGTTTAGACAGAGCGATAAAAAATCCATTTTTTGAAGTATTTTATATGAGCGGTAGTTTCAAATATAAATTATTGGTTTAATTTCATCTTCATTATTGCACTTTTCTTTTGTCATTCGAGGTAAATTTCGCAACGGTTTTTTTTCTTATCCTTCATTAAATGCCTTTTAATTTGTTTAATTGATTTTTATATTTTTTTTGTTATATTTTTATATATTTTGTATGTGAAAGTCCAAAAAAGCCCAAAAATTTCAGCGGCTAAATGACATTCAAAAACTTGAAATTTATATTTACAAAAAGTACCATTCATCATCTCAGCCAATTTTCACTGCAACTTTTTTTAAATTTTGATATCTTCTTAATTTTCTAGTGGTTTTCTGGCACTTTTGAGTTATGTCCAAATATAATTTTATTCAATGAGTGAGTCCCCTTAATTTAGTGATTTTTGTCTGAATTGATTCGTAGTATTCTTTTTCAACTTAAACTTCCACGCTGGTTCAAGCAATATGTTTTGAGGTTACAAAATATTAGAGACGAGGATTTCCTTGTATTATTTTTGTCTCAAGGGGGGGGCCGAAAATTCCGAAGGACCACGCTTGACCCAAGACACAAAAAAAAAGATGGCACAAAATCACTTCAAGTAATCCTAGGGGATTAACAAATTGTTCAGTCAAGCGTAGGGAACAAGGATTCAGAAACATTAGGGTATAAGGGGATATATATAAGCTTCTAAAACCTTTGTTTTTAAATTAAAACTTACTCGTCTTTAACCGCGGTGACAAGATGGTTGGCTAAAGTTGTACCAGAGTTGTTTAAATAAATTTGTTATTTCAAGGTAGATCTTTCCAATCTTATGTTTCGTAATGTCTTATGTTATTGGTTCAGCTGTACAAGCCTTGTAAATTCCAAAAATTACTTACCATAACCCCCTTAAATCCAGCCCTCTCTCCTAGAAATGTTCCACCTTCATTTCTTGTGTACACTTTCAGGCCGTCAGTATATAATGGGCAAAAGCCAATATACTTTATGATCTTAATTCTGATTAGTACTTATGTAATTAATTCCGCCCTAGGGGCGGAATTAATTAACATTAAGTACTCAATCAGAATTTAAGTTCATAAAGTATTATTGTACGTTTTGCACAACTTATTTATTTTAGTTGAATTATTTTATTACAGAAAGAAAATTTTACAAATGAAGAGAGTCACGTGAAGGCACAGTTGCTTTAGCCGTTAAATATGTATTTATTTAAAATTTTTGGGATCGGAAAACCTGAAAGCAACATCAATAATTTTTTGTAATATTTTATAAAAAAAGTCATAATTTTCATCTCAAGGCCTTATATAAATTAATTTGGCATGTTCGAGCCATGGGCTTATCATAAAATGGCGTGGTGTGGATTCAAAATTTTGAGGAAACTTTTGAATCTCCCCTTGATATGGCTAGTTATAAATTTTCTTTCAGTTTGTAAGTTTTTTGTCGCGATTAATGGCCGCATTACCCCTTAAAATGTTATCGAAAATTTTAATAAAGATGAAAAAATATAAGTTACAGTGTGTTCGTCTTTTATTCCGAGTAATTTCAGACTGGTATAATTTACCGATGATTTGAGTTTGCCTTTAAAAATTTAAGCCTTGAAATTTTTGACTTTTCGCACCACCAAGGCTCTTAATCGAGGTTTAAAGATTTTTATTTGAACTCATAAAACTGGACAACATCTCTTGATTGAATTACTTCAGAATTGACAGGAATCTATGTACAGTAATTAATTACCCTCACCTATCCAAACTGTAAATAATGGAGTTTTATAAGTTAAGGAATAATATTTATTTAACTTAAAAAGTATCGGTAAATTTGAAGTACTAATTATACTGTTTTATTTGAAGGAGTGGTCAAGGCAAATCTCCAGTTTTTCGTTTGATAACTTTTTTAGAGGAAAACTTGGTACCCGGTGTACTTGACTAACACTATCGCATTTAGTTTAAGTACAATATTTTTGAAATATATATGGGGTATATTTTTTAGCTAATCGCGCCTCAATATTGTTTGCGATATGTTTTTCTATCCAATTATGCAGCTGTTTAGTAAATTGCTTAATTTAAAAATTGAAGGACCTATTGAAAAATTGCCATGTTTAGTCACATAATGAGTTCGCATTTCTCAGAATATCGAAGATAACCAAAACACTCCCTTAATTTTACTGAAAATTTTAATTAATTGTCAATAAATATTTTTTGCAAAGACATAAAATTTTAAAAGTTTTGATTAAATTTGAAAAGTCAAATTTAAATATAATCCAGTTTCTTCGGATAGTGTTTAAGGGGTGCTTTATCTATTCCGAGTACAGTAGATCAAAAATGCTAGTAAAAATACAAAACCATTACAAGGTAAAATACAAGGTAAAATACAAAACCAAATACAAACGCGAGAGTGAGACGGGGCCAACCAACCCAATCAAATCCCTGAATTGAACACACAATTGGTTTTGGTATTTTACCTAGCAATTTTGATTCTACAGTACTCGGAATAGGATATGGATTTACCGGACCATCAGAGTACAAAATCCTAAATATTTGAAAAATGCAAATCCGGAGCTTTGAATGGTTATCCTTTCTTCAACCTGACAATGAAATGCGGGCCTATTCCTGTAATCCAAGAGGTTTTGTTGAGTGCTAATATCTTGCTCTGTTTGTATCATTCAAATATTTAGGATTTGTACTCTGAGGTCCGGTAATCCATATTACCCGGCCAGATTGGAGTCAATATAAAACTCACAAAATAATTGTATAGTTTGTATTTATAAATATGTTAGAGCGCAACAAAATAATTTTTTTAAGATTTAAGGAAAGATTTTTTGAGTTCGATTTTTTTTATCTTTGAAATCGTAAAAAATTTTGAAAAAATCAAACATTATTGAAAATTTTTCCACATTTTTCGACCAAATTGTTATTGGTTTTGTTATTTCAAATATGTGTTGGTAAAAAGAAAGAAAATGGCCACTTTAGCTTTTTTCATTGCCATGTCTACTATTTTTCCTGACGCCGTTTGGAAAAACTTCATCAAATCTTTATATTTTTTCATCTTTTGTCAACTTTTTATAATATTATAAAATTTTTTTAGCAATCAAGTCCAAATTTTTTATATTAGTTTTTTGGAAATTCTGCCATAAAAAATCAGGCAGAATCCAGGTATTTTAATTTTTTGGTATTCTATTTAAAATCTACGGTATGTCATCTACGTATGATATCGCCGCGATTATCATTTCTAAACTATTGGTGAAATTAAAGAACATGGTTGCACAACCATGTGGGAAGTGCCGATTTTGGCACCAAGTTTTTCCAATAAAATTTCCAATAAAAATTTTGGAGTGTTAAAGGCGGCATTATTTGATAGTCAGGACATTTTTCATATCAAAAACGCAATTGAAGGTCAATTTTTATCTTAAAAAATATATTTTTATTTACTTTTTGGCCATTATTGAACAATTTTTTCATTGAAAAAAAACTTCGATCATTAAAGAAAAATTTTCGAATGTGCAGAATTTTTAAGGTACTTTTAGCGCATGAACACTTGAAAATAACTCTGAAGTTTATAATATCGTCTTTAAAAAATTCTCAAGTCGGGCTTTAGTAGAAATGGCGTTTCAATGAAAGTTAGTTTTATATTTCCACAGATACTTAGTTTATGTAAAGCAAATAAAAATACAACAGATTTGCAAGAATGAAACACTTTTCAATTAAGATAAAAAAATAAATTTTCAACAATTTTTTTTTCATATTATCGCTTCTTTCAAAAATGAACCAATTCTTCCGGACTTATGGCACCCCGCTTAAACGGTCTTACAATAGTGACATTGGACAGCGGATTTTAGTAGACGGGATTTACAGGAAATAAACTAGCAAAACCAATTTTTTGCTTTTGCGTAAAATTAGGTAGGGCCCGACAGATTTTTTTAGCTGAAAGAAAAGAGAAATTTTTTTGTTGACATGTTTTTCTAAATTCCACTATCCGTTTCGCAAACCCATTATTGGAATTTCTTGTCATTTAGGCTTGGGGTTTTGTAAATGAAATCAAGAATAATTTCAAGGATGAAAATATTTTTCGAAAAAATGCTGATTCTTTTGAAAAAATGGGGACATTAATTTACTTTACAAATTTTTTTGCTTGAATTTCAGCACATAATTTTAAAGTGCTCTGAAAATTAATAAATTTCTCAGCCGGTCGGTTTTTTGCCTTCCCTACCTTAGTATAAGCCTTCTCGCTAACTATGATTGAATAGGTCTTGATACAATTAACAATAATCCAAAATATATTTTTTCATGTATAAGTGCGCACATTGTTATCAGGCGTTTTTCAAATTTATTAATTATGAATTAAACATAATTTTAAAAATTTTTAAATTATTTACTATTTCAAATTTCTAATGATTTAAAATATTTCAGGTCGTTATAAGAAGTAGTTTTTTCGGATACAACGCCAACAATTGTTTCAACTTGATTGGCTCCAGTGTTGCGGCAATTTTTTGTTCGTTCTGATAAGTACATTTCTTGGCGATTTAACCCTCATTGTTGCCCTGTCTGATTAGTTCTGCCTGGTTTGGTGGCCGCTTTCAGCTGCAGAAAAGGGCCAAAAAAGCAGATTTTGTCTTGTGAATTAGATCCGGCGAGAATTTCTCGTGAAAATCCAGTAGTTGTGGTTCATCTCTAATTGCTTTTTTACGCTCTTCTTCTTTTCTTTTTTGCTTGATACTTTGCCTCCAGTTGCTTGTCCAAAACTGAAGGGATTTTTACAAAAACTTTATTAAGGGGGTGGGCTTCGTAATTCTGGTACCTTCTTCCAAATTCCCGCCTCAATAATAATTCTAGCGGCAGTTGGGAAAAATTGAGGATTACTCGTTATAGGCCTGGCCTTCGCCTAACGATTCCATAGTTCTCAAACTTTAACAATATGTTACATTTACACCACCAGGTGGTTTGAGTCTATTCTAGAGCACTAAAACGGTTTTTGCAAAATCGATCTTGCTTTTAGACCCCACATACAAAGCGTTCTGAAAAATTCCACACAGAGTACGGGAAGAGTAAGTTACTATATGTTGGAGCGCATTTATTTTGAATTTCGCTCTTTGAATTTTCTGATCACTTTTGAACGCCGATTTTCACAATTTTTTCGTTTTCAAAAATCGATCTCTTTTTAGACCCCACATACAAAGCGTCTGAAAATTCACACAAGAGACGGGAAGGTGAGGTTACTGATCTGTTGGGCCATTTTTTTTGAATTTCACCCTAGGTATTCTAGAAATCAATGACTATAAGTAAACCGGAAATGGAAAAGTGTTCGAAAAAAAGTTCGTCTGATCGGAACAACAGTACCACCAATTTGAAGCTGAGATTGGCACCTGATCAAAAAGTTGGCTTACAGCTAATTTCAAAATTTTTAACCCAATCGGCGTCAAAATTCCGATAATTAGCGTTTAACATTTTGCTTAAAAATAATTGAAATTTCTTAGAATTCGATTTAAGACATTTCCGATAATTTTAATGTCATGCATCGTTTTCGGTGGTCATATTCACCAATAAACAATGTTCATATCATGTGGTAGAATACCGGTTTTATGCGGGTTAAAGCAAAAAAATATTCGAAATTTTGAAAATTCTAGATTTTGATTCTAGATTGGTTTTGGAAAAAAATTAAAATTGTTTTTTGGGCCACCATGAGATCCCCTTGGGTCCAACTATTAGTCATAAACCCGATATAATGTTCATAAATTAATTTTATAAGGCTCAAAAAATTACGACGCCCACCCCCTTAATGACGAAAAAACTTGCGAAAAAAAAACGTTGAACAACTCATTCCAATATACTTTTCAACGGAGCGAACACAAAATCTTGCGAAAGCTATTCAGTGTTGCATAGAATTAGGGATTTTAGCGATCGATGAGTGTAAACGCCGTCCAATTCAGGGGGGAAAGTTATTTTCCAGTTCTGTTCATTCTCAACGCTTTTTCGTGCTAACTCCTCTGAACAGGATATTCAAAAAGCGCTCAAAAAAAACTTTAGTCTACGGACACTTTAGGTTCCACTTTTGACATATGTAACTTCTTTATAATTTGTGAAAAATTACTTTTGAACCAACTTAAACTGAGCCATTATTTTAAAAATTGCCGCCCCAGTCTTGAATGTTGAAAAAAATTGAAAATGTGTTCTACTTTATTTTCAAATGGGCACTTGAAAAATAACAGCTTATCAGCCCATAACTAGAGTTTTGGCATGTTTCTAGATACCTGGTTCAAAGTTCACACTTATTGTTATTTTTTTAAAATTTTCGTTACTTTGTGAAGATGTATTGAAACTACTCCACGTTAAGTAAAATCAGTCTTTTAATTAAATGATTGATACTTTTATTTTGAACATGACCGACTTTTGTACTTACAAATATTTTGTTGGGGTCAAAAAGAAGAAAAACTGATTTTCTAAAAATTTGGGAAGTGAGTTAACTGAACACGATATTAGTTATATATCATATAACTTAACTATATGGTCAACCGCCACTCAGAGTACAAATCCTAACTTTTTGAAAAATTGCGCAATCTGAGCATTCTGATGGTTATCATTTTCCTAATCTGACCAATGAAAAGGAATTATCTCTTATTCAACGGTTTTGATTGGGTTGCTAATAATCTTGCGTTGTTTGTATCATTCAAATAGTTAGAATTTGTAACTCTGAGGGCCGTTGATTCCATATTAACCGAAGTTTTTGATAAAATCAGTTATAAATTGTGAGCTCAATAAGGGTCTGTGTTGTTCTACTGTGGAAATTGGCGTCAGACTAATTTGGCCTTAAACCTTATAAAGGTGGGAGTGTTCGCATGTTCTCTGACGTCAAATTCTGTGCGACTTCGGGAGACTTGTGAAAACCAAAATAAAAAATGAATGTGTTCTTGAATAACCCAAAACATTCGATTTTTATTGATATTATTGCTTATCCTCTTTTGAGTTCACTTTTATTCATGGCTTAAATTCGGCCTAGCTGATTTTTTTAGTCCACTTTTAGTCAAAATATAGAAAAAGATTTTTTCTTCGGGAAAAATAAAAATGTGTTGGAAATTATTTTTTAATAAAATTCAAATAATTTAAAATGAATATATAATTAAATATATGTAATAAATTATTGACGTGTTAAAAGGGTAAGAATAAAGTCAAAGTGTTTTAAAACGATATACGTGGAGGGGCCGAAATTGTTTCGAAGTTTCTCGCCAACGACATGGCGCATTTTCGGCAACGATTGGGGCTACGTGTTATAAGATAAACATGTAGGAACGCGATTAGGATCGTTCGATAAATGCTATTAAGACCCTTTAAATAGCAGAAAAAACATTTTGGCATGAAACCAGCCGCTTGTCTCAATAATGCAAGAAACAATTACAGGGGGCAATATCGCCCGAAAGTTTTTCGAACGAAAAATGTCGGCGATATCCGGAAATTTCGGCGATCATTGGCCACATTTAGAAATAAATGAGTAATAATTTTTTATGTTTAAAAATGAAAAAAAAAACGCGTAAGCGCTCAAATGACGTTTCATGAATGTTGGATTTTTTTCAATTTTATAAGAAGTTTTACAGTAGGTTTCGAATAAAATTGAATCACCAAATCGTGAAATTAACGTTATTCACCGGACGCAATCAAATAAAAGTTGAACAAGAGTTGATTGGCGAAATTTCAGTCTAGAAAATTGACCCGTCATTCATGACGCCCAAAGTAATTTGTCATAGAAAATTCGCGAGAAAAGTAATTTCGCTAAAAATTGTGAAATAGCGTAGGTTTTATTCTGCAGATATCGCCCCCGTTGTAAAATTTTTTTGCGTTTTTTTAATTTTCTAAAACAAGATATTACCTCGTCTTGTAAATTTTTATACAATGATATTGAATAAATCTTGTTCAAGTAAAAATCATCAGATAAAATAACAGATGCAACTTAAAATTGGACAACAAGGTGTCCATTCCCCATACCGTGAGGCGGAGACTCCGATTAAATTAAAACGTTGCTGTTGAAATAATAATAAGCACCATACGAATGTACATTGCAGAAAAAATGAGAACGCAAAAGTGTGGAAAAGTAGGGCTAAAATAATATAAATTTATTATTTGTTTATTTTATCAAAATGTAAATAAAATACATTCAAAACGTTATTCGTCATTTTTGCCACTTCAAAAAGCTTTCACTTATCTAAAAATGAATTATTACAATGTCAGTTCCCCCCCATATAATCGTGCCCCAAACAACCATACAATTTGGGGGGCTTAAGGGGGTCTCCCCCTGACGTGGGCGAAGCCCACATCGAACACACTTAGGGGGGTTTGGGGGGTTTCCCCCCCATATAATCGTGCCCCGAAGAACCATACAATTTGAGGGGTTTTAGGGGGTCTCCCCCTGACGTGGGCGAAGCTCACATCGAAGACACTTAGGGGGGTTTGGGGGGTTTCCCCCCCAATATAATCGTGCCCCGAACAACCATACAATTTGGGGGGGTTTTAGGGGGTCTCTCCCTAACGTGGGCGAAGCCCACATCGTACACTCTAAGGGGGGGTTTGGGGGGGTTTTCCCCCATATAATCGTGTCCTAAACATCCATACAATTTGGGGGTTTTAGGGGGTCTCCCCCTAACGTGGGCGAAGCCCACATGAACACACTTAGGGGGGTTTGGGGGGTTTCCCCCCATATAATCGTGTCCTAAACATCCATACAATTTGGGGGGTTTAGGGGGTCTCCCCCTAACGTGGGCGAAGCCCACATAGAACACACTTAGGGGGGTTTGGGGGTTTCCCTCCCCATATAATCGTGCCCCGAACAACCATACAATTTGGGGGGTTTTAGGGGGTCTCTCCCTGATGTGGGCGAAGCCCACATCGAACACTCTCAGGGGGGTTTGGGGGGTTTCCCCCCCATATAATCATGTCCTTAACAACCGTACAATTTGGGGGGGTTTTACGGGGTCTCCCCCTAACGTGGGCGAAGCCCACATAGAACACACTTAGGGGGGTTTGGGGTTCCCCCCCCATATAATCGTGTCCTAAACAACCATACAATTTGGGGGAGTTTTAGGGGGTCTCCCCCTAACGTGGGCGAAGCCCACATCGAACACACTAAGGGGGGGTTTGGGGGGTTTCCCCCCCATATAATCGTGCCCCAAACAACCATACAAATTGGGGGGGGGTTTTAGATGGTCTCCCCCTAACGTGGGCGAAGCCCACATCGAACACACTTAGGGGGGTTTGGGGGGTTTCCCCCCCCCTATATAATCGTGCCCCAAACAACCATACAATTTGGGGGGGTTTTAGGGGCTCCCCCTAACGTGGGCGAAGCCCAACATAGAACACACTTAGGGGGGTAAATATCTGAAAAAATCATAAAACTTATTTAGTAGTTCGTAGGATCTCCGATCATTTTTCAAACGTTTTATTCAAACATTATTGAAATAATGACGGAGTCAACCGTTCTCAGTTCACTTTTTCAAGAATATTAAAAAAAGAAATTTTTAATTCAGAAATGTGGTTGCCCCCCCATATAATCGTGTCCTAAACAACCATAAATGCGGGGGTTTTAGGGGTCTCCCTAACGTGGCGAAAGCCCACAAGCGAACACACTTAGGGGGTAAATACCTTTAAAAATTCATAAAAACTTATTTAGAGTTCGTAGGATCTCCGATTCATTTTTCTACGTTTTATTCACATTATTGAATATGTACGGAGTCAACCGTTCTCCAGTTCAACTTTTCAAGAATAGTTAAAAAAAGGAAATTTTAATCAGAAAATGTTGTTCCCCCCCATATAATCGTGTCCTAAACATCCATACAATTTGGGGGGTTTTAGGGGGTCTCCCCTAACGTGGGCGAAGCCCACATAGAACACACTTAGGGGGGTAATCTTAGAATCAATAAATTGGTTCTAGGCGGCCATCATTTGGGTTTATTCAACATAGAAAATTGGGGCCCATTCTAGGTTACTAGAATTAGATTTTGGGGGGTTTCCCCCCATATAATCGTGTCCTAAACATCCATACAATTTGGGGGTTTTAGGGGTCTCCCCTAACGTGGGCGAAGCCCACATAGAACACACTTAGGGGGGTTTGGGGGTTTCCCCCCATATAATGTGGTCCTAAACATCCATACAATTTGGGGGTTTTTAGGGGGCTCCCCTAACGTGGGCGAAGCCCACATAGAACACACTTAGGGGGTTTGGGGGGTTTCCCCCCCATATAATCGTGTCCTAAACATCCATACAATTTGGGGGGGTTTTTTAGGTAGAGAAATTTTTTTCGATAATAAATAACCTCAACATTTTTTAGAAC
>SCLH01001100.1:34559-46975 GCA_004367855.1 Oikopleura vanhoeffeni | reverse complement strand
ATTGGTGGTGGAGTACCAAAAGCCATGGTGCTGAAAACTCTAAAAATTGATTGACATGTCGGATTTGACTGAAAATCACGATTTTATCACTTTCTGGGCCGTAGAAAACAATGACGCAAAACAATTTGCACTCCGACCACTTGGTGGCGCTGTTTTATGATGAAAATATCTTGTTTTCGTTAAAATCGTTTATTGCGGTTCTTATCACAGTCTGGAAACATGCTCATGAGATCCGGCTTAAAATTCTATTGCAAAAACATATTTAAAAAACATATTATTATATATAATATATTATTAATATATCAAAGTATTATTTTGGAAGAGTTGCCTTGTGAGTCGTCAAACTGAATTAGCCTAAACCGTTCAGGTTGCGGACTTTAAAAGATCTTAGTGACTTTGCAAATGCTCCAAATTAATTGAGATGGTTGAAAATGCAATATCAATCAAATCTCGATAAGAATTTCTGAAAATTTGGCGTTTTTTTCCATCAATGTTATTAGGACCTTCTTTTGAGCATATTTGCGAAGTTTTCCTACAATTTTATGATTTTTCTCAGGCGGAAATAGATTTTTTGACTTATAATGGCGAAATAACGCTGTTTTATATATCCTTTTCCAAACGGAACTCCATCTCAAAAACGCTTACTATCTCTAAAGCGCGTGTTCGAATCCCACTAATGTTGTCTTAATGATTATCTTGAATATGATTATAGGCAAAGGACTTGATAATGGAACCGCTAAACTTTATCGGTATGTAATCACTCAAGCNATCACTAAGACAACATCAGTGGGATTCGAACACGCGCTATAGAGATAGTAAGCGTTTTTGAGATGGAGTTCCGTTGGGAAAAGGATATTCTAAAGTAATAATAGAAAAATTACAAAAACCACCATTGATAAAGTTCGGGGCGATCTCTGTTCCACATTACTTATAAATGTATGTGCATTTAAATATAAAACAAAAGATAAGATTGTTTCAGCCAGGCTTCCAAAAGGGATGGCTTTTATCCCCTTTTCTATCCCTCTTCAAAGCAAAACGTAAGAAAAATTTGGGGATAGGGATGGAAAATCGCCAAAGTGATGGCTTTTTTGGAAGCCTGGTTTCAGCATTTTGGGCAGGGTTCTTTTGTGTCGCTTCAGTCAAAGAGCGTATTCATAAATGAAAAGTTTTTCTTTACAAGCAGGAGGATAGTTGTACAAAATGGCTTATCTGACTACTATACTTAACGCCCTGTATGGCTAATTATTAATTGAGAGAATTCAATTACAGCGACCTTAAGGCCCTCGGTGCTATTTGACAGATCCGGATATGGGCGCTTGATGAAATTTTTCTTACTGGGTAAATATATTTTTTTCAATATCATCAATACTATCAAAGTTATATTTTACAATTTAGGCAACTTTTGTTACTTTTAAATTTAGTATATTTTTTTTTTTTTAAATTTTGAGTTCGAATTTAATTTTTCGAACTTGTCGAATTTAAAGATATTTTTGAAAAAAATTCGGAAAGTTATAAAAAGATTTTCCTTATACGATTTATAAAGTGAAAATTATGGATCTGAAATAAAATCTAATTAAACGAAGTTTGCTTACAAGTTTTATTTTAAAAAGTTTTTATCCGAAAATTCTGAAGAGGCAAAAAGTTAACCATCAAGAGAAAAACAAATTGAAAAAGTGCAAATCGATCAAATAGCACCAACCCCCTTTTAAAGGGGCGCTTTTTGAAATTTCAGGAACTGTTACACAATATAATAATGCCATAAAATATCGTTTATTGCTGAAGCTAGCTGGTCAACTAAAAAACTCGATTTAGTTAAATGTTCCGTAAGACCGTCAAGAACCTCATAATTTCTCTTTGCAAGAACAAAAATTTAAGGTTGAAGGTTTCTCGGGAATTTATTCGTTGATTTACAATGAAATAAAACAGAAATTCTTCAAAATTTAGTAAATTAGCTGCGACAGGTCGATATGGGCAAAAGGATCATCATTTTGGGAAATCATCGGAATATCGACATTGACAAATTGGGTTGTTTCAACCGTTCTGTGGACGTGATGTGATTCGTTGAGACGATAATTTGGCTGAAAATTTGATGAGCAAACGTTGTTTTGAACCAGTTGCTTGAGTTTTTGATTTTGACTTCGGAGAACTTCTCTTTCTTGACGTAATTTCGCGATTACTTCGTCTGAACAAAATGGTAAAATATCAATTGAGGTTTTAATTAAGAGAAATTTATTTATTCATTGAACCGATCAGACTTCAGTTGAAAATTACCTTAAAAATTGAAAATGTTTACAGATATGAAACAATTATCTGTTCATTGTTTTTTGAGATATTATACGTATAAGGATCTGCACCCGAATTTTAACTTAGCCAATAATATTCACGCATTAAGCATAATTTAAATCAGGCTTGCTGACTGCACATGGAGTGGAAATCAATGTGTTATCTATTTTTCTTAAGGGGGTAGCAGCGATGTGGCAGACTGGCGTCAATTTAACTAACGAAAATAATTAGTTGGTTTATTTTTTTGTGCTTGTTATCGTTAGCTGAACCAGAATGTGTATCAGCTCATTCAAATCATTTTTTATCTATTTTAGGAAATATTTGAGTTCGAACTTGTATTTTAGAATTCGTAAAATTTTCAAAAAAAATCAAAATATTATTAAAATTTCAGGCATTTTTCACTAATGAAAAGTGGTTTTTGATATGTTTACAGATACTTAGGTATCTTGAGGAATTGAAAATATAAACGTTTGCAAGAATGAACACTTTTGTTGAAGATAAGAAATAAAATAAAAAATTTTCACATTTTTTTTCTTTCAAAAATCAGTCCGAAAAAATGTACCAATCTGCCACATCGCTGCTACCCCCTTAAACTCAAAAGAGAAAAGTGCCCGAAATCGACTGCTTGATATCGCCCAATATTCCAATATTGCCGAAAAAACCTAAGCAATTTCACTACTCAAAGCTGAAATCATTCTTGTGCTGATTTCGCCGAAAGAGCCAATATCACCGATACGGAGTATTTTTGACGACATTGGTACTTTCGGCAATATGGAGACAGTAATCAGAATTTTTGTTCTAGAAATGAAAACACGTCATATATGTTGAACAATTATTTATTTTAAAGGGCGTTTAACAGTAAGTTCGAATGAAGTGAATCACAAAAATGCGTAGAATTAAGTACGCTACCAAACGCAATCAAATTAAAGTTTAAAGAACTAAATTTGGAAAACTAAATTTTAAAAATGGCGTCATTCATGACAAGTAATTTGTAAAAGAAATGTCAAAAAAATTGGCGATATAAGGCATTTTTGGCGATATTGGCATTGGAAGTATTTTAACAAAAATCGTGAAATTGCGTAGGTTTTTTTCGACGATATCAGCCACGCCCCTTTATTCAAATTAAATTTCCCAAATTTTGTCATTTACATTTTTGTTTGGTTGTGTTACACAACTTGTGTACTTAATTTCTGACATTATCGTGTTTTACTTCATTTTGACCTTTTGTGAAACTACTTAGAAAACGTCTACGCGGTTTATATTTTAGAACGAAACACTTTATTTTTGTCCCAATATCGCCGAAAGTGCCATATAATGCCAATTTTTTTTTTCGTTAAAACATTTTCGATACAAGGTTAACACGTTATTCCCGGAAAGCTGGAATTACTAGAAGCTTAATTTTTAATCATCAAAATAAACTTGTATCGAAAATTATAAAAATGGAAGGCTCTTCACAACTCGCAAAAATGACAATTTATTTTTTAAGACGAATGTTCTCAGATCTACTTAGTTACTGTATTATTGGTACTAAATTCAAGTATTTCAAAATAATCAAGATTTTATGCTAGACGACGAGGACCTCTTCAGGGGTAGTGTTCGCTACTCATTATACGCTTGAAATTTGGTTCCTGACTAATTTAGCGAAAATGATCACGAATCGTTATTAAAGATCGTAATACACTAACTAACCATTTCATTAAGGAAACCCACTTTCGCAAAAAAATGGTTTCCATAAATGGTAATGGGTTTCCATTGATTGGGTATGGGTTTCCATCAAATGGTAATGGGTTTCCATTACATGGTAATGTTGGGCAAAATTCAAAAACTTGTTTTCAGCCAAAAATTGAAAGAATTTTTTTCTAAATAACATGTCCAGGGATCAGTTATAGGGCAGCCAAAACCAACAAAATTTTAAGACTGGTTTTGACCGAATTAAGCACCGAAAACAGAGTTTATTTTACTCAAACAAGCCTTGTTTTTCTAAAAATGGTTTCCATAAATGGTAATTCCTTGTTTTTGAAAAATGGTTTCCATAAGTCGTAATTGGTTTCCATTAAATGGTTATGGGTTTTCATTAAATGATAATGGGTTTCCAATATCGGGGGTTTCCGTAAATGGTTAGTTGGTGTATGATATTCTTAATAGGCTATTGGGAATAGCCTATAAATAGTATTATGCTCTAATTTGACCTGACAGGGGGGCCAATATCGTCAAATTTTTTTCCAAAAAATTCAGTGATATTGGGCACTTTCGGGATATTGGTACTTTTCGCGACATTGGGACATAAATAATACAATAAAAATTCAAAATAGGAGTTTTGGGTCATTTCATCTTCAAATATGACGTCATTCATGACACACTCAAAGTTATTTGTGATAAAAACCTCAGACGCCCACGCAAATTCGGCGATATTGGCTCTTTCGAGGATATGGGCACTGACATAAATTAAGCTAAAAATTTTGAAATTGCTTAGGTTTATTTCGTCGATATTGGCAAATTCGGCGGTGGTACCATTTTCATCGATATTTTTTCGTCGATTTTTTCCCGTTTATTTCGTATGGAAATTGCGTAGGCGTTTAAACCTCTTTTAAAAACGAATAAAAATATAAACAATCGAAATATTGGTTTGTTGATCACAAACTATGTGAGAAATACACTTTCATAATTGTAGTCAATGCAAAAAAAAATCTTCAAAACATTGAGAACATATTTTAGAAATTTTCATCGAAAATAATAAATATTTTCCACCTACACATTTATCAATAGTTAAAAAAAAATTATCGATGAAAATGGTATAGGGAATACTGGTGTAAATGCTACGTACCCCAATTCGGCGAAATTGGGCCNACGATATGGAGCCTCCCCGTGTATACTATTCTTGAGGACCTTATGTTCTGATCACTTTTTTGCCGCCCGTTCAGAGATCATCTCATGGCATAAAGATAATAGGGCCATGTTAAGGGGGTAGCACCGATGTGGCAGATTGGTACATTTTTTCGGAGTAATTTATGAAAGAAAAAAAATTTGAAAATATTTTTTTTATTTTTTATCTTCAATGAAAGTGTTCATTCTTGCAAACTTTTATATTTTTAATTTCTCAACATATTTAAGTATCTGTAAAAATATCAAAAACAACTTTTCATTATATTTCCATTTCCAACTTGACCCAATGTGAGAATTTTTTTTGAAGGCGATATTTATAAACTTCAGGCATTTTCGTTTTTATTCACAGATTTCAGAAAAAAAAAATTTTTGGGTGAAAAATGCGTGAAATTAATGTTTTGAATTTTTGGAAAATTTTACGAATTCAAAAATAAAAGTTCGAACTCAATTCTTTCCTAACCTAATAATAGAAAAAAAATATTCAATAGCTGATACGGATATGTGGTCGAATAAGTTCACTTTGTATAATTCACATGACGTGTTCGATCGTTATTCTTAAATGTAAGATATACAAGCGCAATAATGATTATCTCTTAAATTTTAATGTTTTGAACATCAAAAGGCTAGACCTTAAAATGTAGATGATAAGGTGGTCACACCCAGACTGAAAGATCCAAAGATACAATCTGAAATAAGCTTTCAGTCACGTGACCCGATTTACGAAGTGGAGTTTTAAGTAGGGTTGAGAAAAAAAATGATTTGCCGAGATCCACACTAGGGATTCGTATCCCTATCCAGTAGCGAATCGAGCACATATAAGAGATGGAAAAGAGGGATAGTAACAGGATTGAATCCATATCTCCTATTTGTCGACATTGCGCAAACTGAAAATATGCAAGCACGGATCACTATCAGTAACTGCGCACATGGAAATCTCACTAAAACGAGTGTTACAGGCCCAATAAAAATTATTTTCGCCTCTGCTTATATTGAGGACGATAACATTCTTATACTACGACAGAGCAACTGATGGATACTAGACTAATTTGAGTAGATCAAATTGAGATAGTAATATTTTGAAGATGTAGAACTATGTTTTCGAGTCTGGATATTATCTACCTTAAGCAATGTAACACGATGGTAAGGATCCAATCGAGAGATATACTGGAGATCTAAACTTAGAAAAACCGACCATCCCCCTGAGGAGAGGCCGAGGTAGTTCCAATAATCCAAAAGCAAGGCATGGCGTTAAGAAAAATATGACCAACTTATATGGTGCTCCAACAAGGCTGAGTCAACATGAGTTTTGTAACATCAAGGATTGTATTATTTGTGAGATATTATGATATTGTAAAATATTCTAGACGCTATTCTAGTTAGAGCTAGTGCACCTAGTAGTTGAGCAGTAATTATTCGCGGCTTCCAGTATATATGAAATTGCTCTGTGCTAAACGCTCAGGATTAGGTCTGCGTAATTTTATCACAAATTTATGATATCGCGGAATAAAAAATAATCAAAAATGTACACCTACGTCAATTTATAAATATGCTGTTTAATTCAGTTGGCTATAGGAGGAGCAACTAGACTTCTGAATAGAAAATGAGTAAAAATATGTTAACATGTATAGGTCATTATTTGAGTAGAATAGTATGAAAATTTGAATATGGCTCTAAAACACGAGTTAATTGTCGCAGAATGGGTGCCTATTATGGTTGACAGCATGGGTTGACTAGATCGGAAAACGATCACCTAGGCCAAACAATCGCGGGACAGTATCAGTTACCTCATAATCTTAAATACACCCCTGGTAATGCATGGACAAAGGCAAACAGGACACCTGCTAATGTTTCATTAGGTACAGACGACTTAGATGTAGAATCAGTAAATTATGTGCCACGAGAGCAAACAGCTTCGTCGGTGAATTCTCTCTATTTTGCATCGCGCAAATTAACTCATAGAAGCCTGTGCATTGTGACTATAGGGAGATATATGTCACAGACATTTGTGTCATAGGTAGAATACAAATGCTATAATACTTGGCATCTAAAAAAACACGATTAAAAAGTAAAACGAATCACGACAGTTGAGTGCTGTGGGCAGGCTTTTATTTTTGGTTCCTGACGCGTATGTCCTAGTTAACAGTCAAATGAAACACGAGTATTCTTGCACAACTTGTTGTACCACGAAATCAACCAATTACTTGGCAACATTATGTGTCTGAGGCCGATATGAATTCATCTGATTGTGTATGTATCCACATTGCAAATTTCTAATGATGACTGAATATGTACGCGTTTTCGTCATAAAAATTTTAGATATAATAGACATAGCGGCACACCCATTTCGCAATCTTTATATAATAGTGAGATGTCCTGTAGTGCGAATCTTGGTTATCTTGCTGAGAGATCTCCGCGGGTGAAGGAGCGTTATCAGGAGAGCAAAAATTTACACACGATTATCTCTTGAAAAAATAGCTATATTGGCGGCTAAGCAGATACATATAAGACCTAAGGAAAAAGGGTGAGGCATGTTCTAATGTCACATTCAGAAAACCAGATAAGCTCATATTAATCGAGAGGGAATTATTAACTTCGATCCACATGAGGTATGGGATACGGAATAATTTTTCAGGCCTTTTCAAAAATACAAGACCGTAATATTAGTTCAAAAAATGTTGAGTCGATTTAAGCTAGTCTTGTAAAAATCTAAGCTAATTGATAATTTATGACGATGAATTTCAAAAAACAATGAAGAAATTTGGAAAAATGGCTTTATATTTAGAATTATTCTTAAGAGTGAACTAATGTTTTCCGACAACATCAAACTGGACAGCCCTGTTCATATCGAATAATTGTGTTTGGAGGAAATTATAAATCTTAAACAAACTAAAAGTTTAAACAAAAAAAACATGAACGAAATTAGCCTAATTTATCACTAACCACTTAAAATATGACCAAATAAGCGAAGTAACCTACTTACTGCAAAAATTGAAAATACTGCAGATAAGATCATGAAAACTTCAACAATTAACACATATACCCTTTATACCGTTTTGGTTAGAAATTCGTAGCCACAACGTTACAAACAACGTTAAAGGAGTAGTGGTACGCATTCTAACCAAAGGTGAAAAGGGATATGAAACATATTAACTTGTGTTGAACGTTGTGACTTGGTTGCAAATTAACCAAAAAAAAACATCTTAGTGACCATTTCACACGCTTTAAAAGCAGAAAAGCTCTAACTCAGCTGTAGTTATGTGTCAACGGGTGAAATGAAAATAGGCTGAATATGGCATCCAATTTTCATCAAATAACAGTATTTCGTGAATAACTTGATATATCGCCTAGTGGAATTCATTTAGATAGGTAGTTTCAGCTTTATTATATGCATATAGTATGCTGCATGATCAAATAGAATTAATTTTCTTAATTTAATTTTTCTTATTAATTTAACTTATTTTTTACTGTACATTCTCACTTTTACAGTGCCATTGACTTTTAATTCGTTTAATATTGAGTAATACATATTAATGGAGAACGTTCTTCATGAAAAATGGTATTGGAATCAACTTGCACAACCAGCTTAGAACATACACAGTCAAAAACCTTAATTGACAGCCGCTGTGTAAATAAAAAAAAAAACGCTTGAATTCAGCCTTAAACTCAAGCTTTCATAAAACTGATTTGTCTCTTAAAACTAGATTCTTGAGAAGGCAATCTTAAAGCCCAGAAGCCTGCATTAAATAGTCCAAAGCGGCAAGGGATTAAGAGAGATTTAGAAGTGCCAACAATATCGTCTCTCTTTCCTAAATAGTGGCCTAAACATCCATACAATTTGGGGTTTTAGGGGGTTCCTCCTAACGTGGGCGAAGCCGCCATCATAGAACACACTTAGGGGGGTTTGGGGGGTTTCCCCTCTCATCATAATCGTGGGGCCTAAACTCCATACAAGTGGGGGGTTAGGGGTCCCCCCTAACGTGGGCGAAGCCATAAACACACTTAGTGGGGTTGCGGCTGGGTTTCCCCCATTATAATCGTTTACTGTACATTTTCACTTTTACATTTTTTGGCCATGACTTTTTTATCTGTTATATATTGAGTAATACATATTATATGCAACGGATAGTTTTCATGATTAAATGTGTTTGTGATCACTTGCACAACAGCTATCACATGATCACGTCAAAACCCTTAAATTGAACCGCCGCTTGTGTAAATAAAAAAAACGCTTGATTCAGCTTAAAATATAGTCTTTCAACTTATTTTGTCCTTAATTTAACAGTATAATATTTGAGGAAGCACTCCTAAAGTCCCGGATAGCCTGCATTAATATAGTTCCCCCAAAACAGCAAGGAGATTGTAGAGAGATTAAGATATCGTGCGCGGAACAAGATAACTATCTGGTCTCTCTTCGCTAAGAAATATAGTTAACTGCAAAGATTAATTCTAAACTTCGTATCGTCAGCACATCTAATTAAATGAACTCAAAAATAAATTCCTTTTTTTTTACCGGTTGCAAACTGATTCAAAAAATCGAAAATTATAACTTGCAACAATAACAGTATGACTTTTTTAGAATACGTCATTCGGAGTAGTTGAACTCCTCAAATCCACTTATCGATTTCAGAATTAAAAAAAAAAAAGTGATGTGTTGGAAACGTGTTCCAGATAACATCAGAACTTTAAAATCCTTATTGCCCTCGACACCTTAACATAAAAAGACCTTACCAAAAATTCCCCATGTTAATCACCAAATCTTTGAAAATAAATGAACCTAAAAAAATTAATTCACTTTACATAAGCATGCTAATTAAAATGACTCACTTAGGGCTTATTATAAATTCAATTTGAAAAGAATGAAGGCCAGTCATTGTAACTTAGTCCTTGACAAGGTTGAATAATGGACTCAAAATAAGAAAATCTAATATCGATGAATAATAACTTGACAAAAAAAATAATTTTGAGATCAGTTTGCGTACAGACGTATTGATAAAAATTAAAAAATGCAAACATAATCGCAATATTAATTGGTGCTTCAATTAAACGTAGCGCTTTCTTAAACTACTGAACAAATAATAATTGGGCAAATTGCTTAACAAGTTAAATCATTCAGTTGAATTTTTCGGTGGTTGGTTCCTTAAGTTTTAGAAAGATTCTGAGCGCAAAATTTGCAAGAACCTAATCATGGCATGATGCTAAAGTTCCAGACACGCATATGTACGTGGTAGGGGGCGTGCTCAAACCGATTATGTCCCAGTTTAAATTGAATACTACGTATTAATAAATTAGCTAAAACAAACAAAATTTAAGCTCAGCGGTACTGCTTAAACTAGCGGACGTTAGCATTACGGCATTTTTACCAAAATTCGATACAGCTTCGTTAGGCCACCATGAAATATTTCATCGTACACACCTAAGATTGAATCCACCTCCGGCAAAAATAATGAGTAGATTGGGACTGGGCATTATAAAAATTTATTACTCAAATTTGTCTATAAAGTTTCAAAATTTTTGGAAAAATCGTAAATAACATTTTTNTTTTTATCTTCAATGAAAGTGTTCATTCTTGCAAACTTTTATATTTTTAATTTCTCAACATATTTAAGTATCTGTAAAAATATCAAAAACAACTTTTCATTATATTTCCATTTCCAACTTGACCCAATGTGAGAATTTTTTTTGAAGGCGATATTTATAAACTTCAGGCATTTTCGTTTTTATTCACAGATTTCAGAAAAAAAAAATTTTTGGGTGAAAAATGCGTGAAATTAATGTTTTGAATTTTTGGAAAATTTTACGAATTCAAAAATAAAAGTTCGAACTCAATTCTTTCCTAAAATAGAAAAAAAATATTTCAATAAGCTGATACGGATATGTCGTTATCGAGATAAGTGTAACTTTGTATAATTTCCACATGACGTTGTACGGATCGTTATTCTTAAAATTGTAAGATATACAAGCCGCATAAAGATTATCTCTTAAATTTTTATGTTTGTGAACCATCAAAGGCTAGACCGTAAAATGTAGATGATTATCAGGTGGTCACACTCCAGACTGAAAGATTCCAAAGATACAAATCTGAAATAAGCTTTCAGTCTACGTGACCCGATTAGAAAGTGGAGTTTTAAGTAGGGTTGAGAAAAAAAATGACTATGCCGACCCTATGAGGATGATGAGCCAGATTCGAACGCTATATATGAATCATGATATTATGAAATATCTCAAGTTATCGACAACCACTTAAAATCAAAGCGACTATTAGATGGACGATGAAAAAATCCATAAACGAGTAACAAAATACGCAAATGAAGTTTTAAATAATTGATCAAAATATTTCAAATGAATTTGAAGTCAATTTACAAAAATATTATATGAGGTCAAATGATCTAGTTTTGATACGCGCAGTTTCAATGGCAGAAATTGAAGTTGGTTATATTAGCCAACTTTTTCATTAATTGCCGATTTGAACGTACATAATTTGCGTTATTTTAATTGTTTGCTTCACTGCTTCACATCTTGAAATTCTTCAATTTTTTAAAAAATTCTAGTATTTTGTCGTTGTGGCCTAAAATTGAACGAGAAAATAATATTAATCTCAAGTTTTTAATTGCTTAATAATTGCTTTTAAGATGCTTTAAATGTCATGAGAAATGTTCATTTATTTTCATTTAAATTTTTTTATAACGTTTTCGATGTTTTACATGTTTGGCGTAATTCACCGCACTATGCTAACATTTCCCAAGTTATATTCAGTCGATGCATAAAACAGTAGCCTACGAGGAAAAACGTTTTAGTACACTTAAAACGTAATCAAAATCTTGCAGCCACGCTTTTGAATTTTTTTGCACGTAGCTACAGCGTGGGACAAGATTTTTAGTGATTTTGTAATGGAAAATAAATGTTATACGATTTAAATACGAGCGAATCGTCGTGCGTTTATTTTGTTCTTTGGTCTGAATCAAACGGAAGGGCTAAGTTCCCGCGATCGAAACTGATTTTCTTAGACTTTCTTGGCTGAGCCGAAATGAATCATTCTGATTGGTTTAAATTGGAATCAATATGAATCAAGCTAGGACTTTAAAATTTTATAAATAAAAAAATCGAATTTTTATAAATTAGTCCTTGAGGATTTTTTTCGAGACCGCGTACAGCAAAATTTTCAAATTGTTCTCAAAATTGTTTTCGATAAATCAAAAATTCGAGTTCAATGTCCCACAATTTCAGAAACCAATAATTATTTTCGAAGGGTT
>SCLH01001100.1:19412-34548 GCA_004367855.1 Oikopleura vanhoeffeni | reverse complement strand
GATTCTTTTCATTAAAAATACAAGACCGTAATATTATTTTCAAAAAATGTTGAGCTGATTTTAAGCTAGCTCTTGTAGGAATTTAAGCTAATTTGATAATTTTATGGCGATGAACTTTCAAAAAAAATGAGAAATTTTGAAAAATGCCTTTTATTTAGAATTATTCTTAAGAAGTGGAATAATGTTTTCCGACAAACATCAATCTGGAATAGCCTGTTCATTGAAAAAATTGTGTTTTTGAGGAAATTATAATCTTAAACAAACTTTAAAGTTTAAACTAAAAAAAAACATGACGAATTAGCCTAATTTATTCAATTAACCTACTTAAATAATATTGACCAAATAAGCTTGAAGTAACCTACTTACTGCAATAAATCTGAAAATACTTCAGATAAATCATGAAAAATATAAACATATTAAACACATATATGAAACATATTAACTTTTAGTTGAACGTTGTTGACTTTTAGGTTTCAAAGTTAACCAGAAAAAAAAATCTAGTGATCCATTTCACACCCGCTTTAAGAAGCAGAAAGCTCTAACTCAGCTGTATGTAATTGTGTCAAGGGTGAAATGAAAAAGGCTGAAATTGACATCCCAATTTTCATCAAATAACAGTATTTCGGAAAATTTGATATCATCTGATAGTGAATTTCATTTGTAGCAGTTTCAGCTTTATTTATATGCATTTTTAATGCCTGCATGATCAATTTAGGAATTTAATTTTTCTTAATTAATTTGAAGTCTTAATTTAAGTATAGTAAACGTAGTGTGTTATGTAGTAGTACGGGCCCTACTGTAGGGCCAAAATATTCCGGAAAGTGTGAAAGAGGGATATTCACAATCAACATAATTAATAAAAAACTTAGTCGTCATGAACGAATAAGACTTCAAAGTTTCGAAAAATAATATTCGAAATTATTCTTAAATTGTACGGACTATAAATTATAATGTATAATTTATACATGATATGATGTTCTAAGAACGGCGTATGGTTAATTTTTACATGACCTCAAACAGCCTAACATTTTGTCCTTATGCTTAAAAAGATGTGGCGTTTCGGATTGACCCGAAAAATTGCCCATAGGCTAGTTAAAAGGGTAATCATTCTCAAACTAGTCTATAAATTAAAAAATGCTGACATTTCTACAAAACTGAATATTTACAGTTGAGATACCACAATTTTCTGTTTATTTTGTGCTTAGAAAGTGATCCGATTATTTTGGTTAGAAAGATTTCTTGCATGATTAATTATTTTTTTCAAGAGTCGAACATAATTTCCGATTGATTGCATCAGAGACTTTGCAGTATGTTAATCTAAACTAAAACACTCGAACCGTGATAAACAATTCCCACAAAGTTTATAAAAAATTTAGAATACTTTTCTTGATAGAATCATTTTCAGAAATTTTACTCAATGTAAAAAAATCAAAAGAGTTTTTATAAGGTCGGACAAAGTTTAGCTCGCATTAAGTACATTCAAATTTTAAAGTCTGAGATAATGTTATCAATTTTTTTTAAACAAATCGGTAAGAAAATAGCAGGCACGGTAGAAGTTCTTAACTCGTAGACTTTAGACATGAATCTGTACCCAGACTCGATTTCCGGCAACTAGTGACCATTCTATAGATCGAGCCATATAAGCAAAGTTTCATTATCAACATACATTTGTCAATAGCTTAAAATAATATTCAGCCAATTTGCAATAAAATTAAAATAAAAATAAAAAAATTCCGATGAACAAAAAGGCATTTAATGGGGATGAGAAAAAAAAATTCGCGAAAATGTACCCCAGTGACGGGCGACAGTGCAATAATCATACGAATTTAAACGTTTATTTATATTTTGAACTACTGTTAAGTTAACTTCAAAGGGTTTTCTCTAGTTNTTGACCGCACAAACGAGCTCTACGGGCACTAGAAAAGTGCCAAAATCAATCCTTAAAAAGTTATGTTTGGCTTCGTCTATTAACCGATTCTCATGATTTTTTTTCAATAACGCAAAAATCAACACTTGCACTTAAACATAATGATCTCATTCGTGGTACATAAAATTTTTCTGAAATTTTTGCTCAGTCACGAGGAAAGCTATATAAAAAACTTCTCAAGAGCAAATTTTGAATTAACTTTTAGTTAGTCTACAAATCGCGATCTAATCTCGGCTCGAAAATTGAGCAAATATCACGCCAGTTTCTTCGCACCATGTTCCTTTGTTACTTTAATTTTCTCGCAAATAACATTAACCGACATATTATTTGTCTTTATTTTCTCACCAATATTTTTTCTCACCAAAACATAACAATACCACAAAAAAGTTTAAATACAAATGACGATTTAAAATATGCCATAATATCATTAAAACGAAAACACTGATAAGCGAGAATTGAAATTTAGTTAAAA
This sequence comes from Oikopleura vanhoeffeni, assembly GCA_004367855.1. Taxonomy (NCBI): domain Eukaryota; kingdom Metazoa; phylum Chordata; class Appendicularia; order Copelata; family Oikopleuridae; genus Oikopleura; species Oikopleura vanhoeffeni. The sequence goes on along the minus strand of SCLH01001100.1, from coordinate 32,149 downwards.
TAATTTATAAAATAAATGACCTTTAATTATTGACCAAACAACCTTTATTTTGAAGACCGTGGTTAACGAATAAAGCTCGATGGCGAATAAGCCAATGAGCGGCAATGTGTAGTTAGATGAATGGTCAGGTGCAATCAAACTCCACACCAGAAAACGGTCTCAAATATTAAGTTTTTACTTAAAATTATGTTGTTTGTTAGTTCATAAAATTCTGGTATAATACACATCTTATGTGAAATTGTGCGCCGATCACGAAAGCTCATTTTTTCCCATAAATTAATTGCGAGAAATGAACAATATTTTTCTTGACCATCTGAAATTTTCATGGGGACATTTTTGTTAAAAATGTTTTTTATGCTGAAAAATGTTTTTTGTTGAAAAAAGTTTTTTGTTGAAAAAAGTTTTTTGTTTAAAATTTTTTTTTGTTAAAAGATGGTTTTTTTGTGTAAAAATGTTTTTTTGTTATGAAACTGTTTTTTATGTTGAAAAATGTTTTTTGTTATAAAATGTTTTGCCGTGATATTGATTTGTCAAATATTATCACGAAATAAATGATTAAAAACAATCAACTTTGATCGTCATTACGTACAGTATGTGCTTTCTTACTGGCCGGCATTTCCCTCAATGAAATTTTCATTTCCCAATTTACAAAAAACACATACAGTGACATACTGTATGTCAAGGTAACACCTTTTTAATAAACAATTTAATGTCATAGACATTAATTATAACACATTATGCAATACTCACAGTTTCAGTTTGGCCCGTAGAATATGACTATTCAGTCAGAGGACCGATCTTGGGGAGAATTAAAGTAAGATTACTTCGGTTATTTATGTAGATTTAAACTTGCAAAAACCTGTATTTAACAGTCGAGCCCATGAAAAGAGATGAAAACCTGGGGGATTTTCTTTTTTAGCGTATATATTTGTTCAGTGAATTAAATTTGAGACTGTTTTTTACTGAATTAACTCAATTGTTATAAGAAAAAGATTATGAAAATTTCTGATAAGCCTTTAGCTTGGACTTGTAATTTCGAAGATTAAAATATTGATTCAAAGTAAGAAAATCTTCAGATATTTGGAAAAAAACTTTAAGAGATTTGTGTTCAAATTAAAACCAGTATGTCATGACATGTCAATGGAGAAATTTATCATAACCATATCATCTTAGATAATTTATCTTTGACAATTTTGAGTAAACTTAAGGAGGTTTTGGGTGATCCATGATGTAAATATGCAAGCAATTCAAAGTGGCTTTTATTCATTACAAGCCAAATTTTTTTCGAAATAATTAGCAATATATTTGGTCCGCCTACTCAGGCTTGTAAAGAGATGCATCTCAAGCCGATTTTCCATCCCTATCCCTCATCCCCATTTTATCCCCAATTTGGTGATGGGATGCATCCCATCCCTTTTTATCCTAAAATTATCCCCATTTTTCCAGATAATAAATTTTATTACTATTATTTCAAAAATTCGAAAATAGGGGATATGCGTAGAGTTTAAGAGCGCCTACTCTTCACAGTTCGATTGAACACGAAACAGTTAGTAAATTGTTGACTGTCAAAAATTGCTGTGCCTGTTAATGAGCGTTAGATTTTTGTCCAACAGGAAAAAAATTTTACATGCTGCAGACAATTGTGATGCATTTTTCAGGGGTTTTACCTCAGTTGAATTGCAAGAACTTCGCGTCTTCATAATTTCAGTTTTCGGTCAAACTCTCCCAAAAAATTATAAAAATAGAAATTCTTCAAAAATACAATTTCCAATTTTTAGACGATAAAAGTCAAAAACAAATAAACAGAGATCTGGATTTCGATAGTGCGTGGTTTCTGCAGAATACTAGAAAATTTTGTTAAAATATGATGAAAAATGCGAAATACATTCCGAATTCGAGATTTCAAACAAACTGAAATTTAGCATATTTAGAATTGCACTCTGATTATAAAAATTATTTTAACGAATTAAAATTTTTCCTACTTGTTATCTTCATGGTTTGAATTAACATATGCATTAACAAATCTACTCACTCCGGCAATAAATTAACAAAGTTATAGCCATTTTAATTTGCTTGCAATAAAGAAAGCGAAGTAACTTTTTTTTCAATTTTTCTTATAATTTGGTGTTTCAAACAGAGTAGATAAGTTTTTTTGAAACCAGGGATGGGCAAAACTGAATCGAATCGTATTCGAATTATTGGCTCAGATTGGATCGTTTCGTTTTATTTCGATCCGATCCAATACAGTTAAAAATTTACCCCTCCGATACAATCTGATCCAATTTAGTTAAAATTTCACCCGTCTCCGATACGATTCGATCCAATACAGTGAAAATTTCACTACCCGTATATCCTGTATGGAATTAATATGTTAAATTTCGGAACAGATAAAATCTTTCTTGGGTGTGTATAGTTTATTGTGCTATTCAGTGAAGTGTGGCTCCCCACGTGATCATCTCTCTTGCCATCTCTCGCGCCACCTCACTCGTCACTCTATACTGAAAAACACAATAAACTATACATACCTAAGAAAGATTTTACCTGTCCCGAAATTTAACATATTACTTCCGTACAAGATATACGATCTGATTCAATATAGTTTTTATTTCATCCCTCCTCGATCCGATCCAATACGATTTTTTTCGTCATGCCGATACATGTTCTAAACAGTAGAAGCTTCAATTTGAAGCATGGGATTTCAAATATCGTTATGAGGGAATTAAACCATCTAAAGGCCAAAGAAAACTTTAAGGCGCCAAACGATCTTCAAAGGAACTGTTAATTTTTTATGAAAAATTCCAAACTTTTTTAGTCAAAATTTATGGTAAAAGAGCTCGACTCGGACAAGTTGATTATCATACAAGCACACGCCTTAATCATACGTGTCTGCAGTATATCCCCTATTCACACTTTTGTAAATATCCCGGCCCTGATTAGGAAACTTAGTGCGTTTTTAAGTAGTAGGGCCGGGATATTCACAAAAGTGTGAATAGGGGATATTTAGTTGTGATCATTGAGAGATAATTTATGCTATTAAGATTCGACTGGATATTAGATGAGGATCCTTAGTCGGAACTTTGTGGTTCCTTCCTATCCCGATATGCTCTTTCTTCTCATTATTGGCATTGGCGTTGTTTCCATGAGGTACTTTTAATATATGGGAATACCCGGCAAAAATAAAAAACAATAAAATGTATTTTGAAGATAAACCAACCTGGTATTGAAAATTTTGTAAATACAAACTAATCTGTGTTTGAATACGGCTTTGATGTTTTAGGGTCTTAAAACAAAAAAAAAATAATTTTGAAAAAAAAATTTATTTCTGATCTGACTGTCAAATTTTTTACATGAGTCATTTCGATACACATTTGCCTTTATTTTGAAAAGAAAACTTTGACCACTCGAAACAGCGCCACCAAGTGGTCTGATCAAAAAATATATTCAGCAAAATTTCTCTCCGTCAAAAACTGTCCTTGGTCCTAACTTTTCAGATTCCTAGGACTCTTTTGTCGGGTAGCTGATTTTTTGCGCGTTAGCCCTATACATGACTGAAGTTATACTGAAATAGCATTCGAATCATCTGATGCTTCGAAACTCTGGCAAAATAGTCGCGCATGACGATATCCCTTTATCACACTTTTGTACATATCCCGGCCCTACTACTTAAAAACACACTATGTTTGCTAATAAGGGCCGGGATAATAACAAAAGTGTGATAAAGGGATATAGATAACAGACTCACAGAGGACAGATCTTGAATATTTGACAACGCGGGATACTAGCACACTATCAAAACCCTGGATTGCATGATCCAGCAATCAAATGCTCAGATTCTGCATTTTTCAAATAATAAGGATCTGTCTTCTAAGGGTCTGTAATCTATATGCAAATGAATTCATTATCTCTTTGATAGGGGCGAGGGCGGCACAATTTGACTGTTTACTGACCGTTTACCGATATACTGATAAAATATTGTATATTTTATTAAAACTTGACGTTTCGGTAGTTTATTACCATTTTCAAAAGTAAAAATTTGCAAAAGATGAATAATACTTGAACTTGAGCGTTAAATCTAGAAATGCACGGAAACAGTTTTTTGAGGAATTATCAGTTAAAAAATTAAGTCCCCAGTGGGTCGGTAGGTTTAATGTCATTACCCATTTTTGAGTGAAGTGAGAAAAGAATCTCATTCTTCTTTATATTCAAACTGGGGCAGCGTGTTTTGATGAGAAAAGCATCAGTGTGAATACGGTGAAAGTAGTTCCTAAATTTGCTTTTAATTATGGAGAAGTGGGATTGGAATTGTTCGTAAATAAGCGTTGATTTTTGTTGTGGTTTTAAATATTGAAAGGAGTTATCTCGTTTCTGTTTAGCTAATATTTTCTTATAGTGAGGACACGAAAGGCAGTGAAAGTATATTTCATTACCTTTGTTGAGTTGAAAGTGGTTTCGTATTCGAGCACGAAATGGTTGTTTGCATTGGCCGATATAGTTTTCACTAAATGGGCACACAAACTCATAAATAGTTTCAGGTGTGTCAAATTTGGCGACCGCAGGAACTTTTGATGCTCTACTAAAAAGTTGGCCGACTTTTACTGTTTTTAAAGCCAAGTTTATATGTATTTCTGGGAGAACATTCTTGATTTTCCTAATTAGTTGTTTTGCATAATATTCTGTTTTATGTGAAGAGTAATTTAAAATGAGGGTTGCATCATAAGGGGGGAGTTTCAGGTTTTTTCTTTATTTTTGAGAAAAAGAGCTAGTTTTTCATTTATAAGAGAAATCGGGCATTGATTTCGTAGAAAAATGACCTTAAGTTTTTCTAAACCATCTAAAAGGTTTTTTTCTGTTGAGCTAGAGTCTAAAACTCTGTGAAATTGACCAAACAAATTTGAAATCAGATATCTTTTAGACATAACAGAACTTCTGAAGTTCTGAAAAATAGTGTTTTTACCATTTTTTCGGTAGTTTTTATTTTCGATGGTGTTTTTTCTGATATATAAAGTTCATAATCAAGACAAATTAGGCTGTTCTCCGTCATTTGCTCGTGTGTGAATTTGATATTACCACCCCATGGATTAATTTTTTTGTAAACTTTGTCAAAAGTTCTTTTTCGGATTATACAACACACATCGTCGGCGTATCGAATCCAGGATATATTATCCCCCGATATTTTTCAAATTTTTTAATGACTGAAATTTCGAGAAGGTGCACAAAAAGATTTGACATTATTGAAGATAAACAACTACCCATTGCTATTCCAGAAAGTTGCCTATAAACTCCTTTACTAGTACGAAAAATGCTTAATTTGGTTAAGGTTTCTTTAATGAGTTTCAAAAATTTATGTCTTTCGGGTTTTGGAAGGATATTTCCATTAGAATCGTATTCATCTGGAAAAAAATGGCCTGGATTCGCATACAATAGTTTCAGTATAAGGCTCAAGACCCAATTTATGTTAACGCTCGGATATAATTTAGTCATGTCGAGGCATAATATTTCATGTTTTATAATGTCAAATTTTTCTTTGTGAATCATAAACCTTTCTTTAAACTCTTTTGTTGAACTGCCTAAGTATTTACATTCCGAAATTAGCGGTGAAAAAATTTCTTTGATGTATTCTTCGACATTATTAGTGAAACTTAGATAACCCGTGCAGATGGGTCGGAGCGGGGTCCCTTCTCGATGTAGCTTCAATTTTCCGTAAAAATCAGCAATCGTATAGGTAGGGTGAAGATTTAATATTTTTATATTATTAACGCACGGACCTATAGTTTCCCTGAGAAGTTTTCTATATTCGATCAAATGTGGTTCGCTTTTAAATCTTTAAATTTTTCAAATCTGCTGTTATCAAATACGTCTGAAACTGTCGAATCATAATCTTTTTGATTGATAAACGCAACTTGTGAGCTTTTATCGCAAAAACGAAAATTGCGTCATTCTCTTTTTTAAATTAAAAAAACATTTTTGTCAAATTATTGGAAGTGTAGCAATTTTTAAGGTTTTGTACGGTTATAAAGCTATGTGCTTTGATAGTAAGTTTTATTGTGTCTGAAATTTCCTTATGAGCACAATTAATCTGAAAATTATCATAAAGGCGATTTAATTCCAAAAATATTTCATCTTTTTTTTGTGAGCCCCCTATACCATAATTCCTGCCGAATCTTAAAAGTTCTTTGACTTCAGATGGGATTTCAAATTCGGTAAGGTTAAGCACGTCTACTGTATTAACTGTATTGTCATTTTTGTGCGTTTAAAGTAGAATATCGAGTTTTCTATCTCGGTTTTTGTCCCTATTGGCCTTTAGTGATGCAACTCTATTTTTAATTCCTATTTTTAAACTTTCAAATTTAGAGAGGGTTTCAGATTGTTTTTTAATTTTTTCGAAGGTTGTCTTGACTTCAGATTGTAAGTTGAAAATTTTACCTCTGTGACTTTTTACCTCTTCGACGAGACTTTACATTTCCAATTTTTTAATTTCTCCACTTTTTAGGTTTGATTTTGATAACTTTTGTCTAACTGATAGACTCATTTTTGCTAATCGTGGAATTTTGCCAGTCTCCATGCATGACTCGATAAAGATGCACGGAAACAGTTTTTTGGGAAATTATCAGTTAAAAAATTAATATACTGATAAAACGTGCTATTTTCGGTCTTTCACGATATCTCGATAATTTTTTTTTATTCAGTGTGTTCACATGCCTACTGATTTTATTCGATTGTCAAATAAACATTGTTTTCGATTTCATAAGGATATTCTTCGGACGTGATCCAGTTTTTCATGATATCAATACAAGGTAAGATTTCAAATACTGTGTGACACACACATTTTGTGTAGCTCTTTATCTTTAATCCCGGAAGAGGAGACTATTTTAGTAAATCAACCTAAAATTTTGGCTTGATTTACTAAAATAGTCTCCTCTTTGAGAAATTTGAGATATTGCTATTATCGTTTTTCGAAGAATTCAATAATTTTTAAAGTTAATCAGGTTTTTTTATATTTTTATAATTTATACTACTGTAGGAGAATCTTTTAACAGCATTTATTAACCAAAGTCTGATAAAGGAATATAATTTAAAATCATTGCAAACAAGTTTAAAAGTGCTCAAATTGCTTTTTTCATAGTTGACTTAAATAATTTTATTCAAATTTCATATTTTGAGCTAATATCAACGAACACTCCTTTTAATGTCCTTTCATCACTTTTTCGACTATTCAACAATATTTTTTGATGCAAAATAACGCAAAAACTAAAATGATTTTTTCTGCATACTAAATCGCAGAAATAGCATAACCCTCTCACACCCAGTCGGGAACGCGACCATAGCGCTTAGTACGGAAGAAGTTAAAGTGCTTGTAACTTCACTGTTATTTAGTCCTTGAGATTAATTATAGACCTAATGTGCTGTGCAATAATGCTCAATAAGCATTATTACCAGCACGTCAGCCTAATGACTACTCTATGACTAGATTCAGCCCTAAGGCCCCAAATATACTCGATATAAACCAATGAATTGTTCCTTTTAAGCAGGCATCTACCAGGGTGTATTCGCTAATTATCAGGCGCTTTACTAAGTTTTTATACTCTTTAATTTACATTTTAACTTTATTAACCCCGTAGAATAGTGACATTTCCAAAGTGATCTTTAACCTTCGCAATTCAATTCTGAGAAAATGAGAGACGTCAGAACAAAAATTAATGTTGCAGATGATCCAGAATTAAATTTTCTAAATCGTGACTTTCTAAGAAATAACCTGCATTTTCGGTCTTCCATCTACAGCTTTTTTCTGAAAATAAAACTCCACCTACGCAATTCATCGAAATCACTTCTGAAGAAATAAAAAATTAATCAAGAAAGTCAGATCAAAAATTGAAAATGGGGCAGATTCAAAAAAAAAATCTTAAAAAGTGAGTTACTCAGAAGTAACCTGCGATTGCTGGTCTCTAATCGACAGGTGTTTTTTGAAATGGCTCCGTGTGTGAGGGGGTTAATATGTTTCATGTAAAAATACAACATTGTTACTTACTGTGAAAACCTTCAATCTCACTGAAACCTTCGAAAAAATTATCATGTTAAATTACAATTTATTATTAAGAGAAGAATGGGCAGCGGTTCAACATCCTTGGCTTTCAAACACTCCAAAGAAAAGACTAATTTATACTTAATTTTTTCGACATTTTTTCATATTCAAGTTTATTTTAATTATTGAAGTAAAGCCCATTTTTAGTAAATCAAGCCATAATTTGAGCATCATGTTCTGAAAATGGGTCCGTTTCCCGGATTTATGATAAATAATTTTCTAAGTGCAGATCTTATCTCTTGAACGTTTGTCCCCCTTGAGAAGCAAATGAAAAGTTCCACCGAGGCACCAGAGCTCTTTAACTATGAGCGGTGTTGACATCAAACATAGCTAACATCAGCTTTAAATATGTTTGATAGAATTAACGAGTTTAATATTCGACCAAAAAATTTAAAATTCTGGACGAATTATGTTTGGATCTAGAAAAAATAATTTAAGTTTACTATGTGCTAGTATTTCATGGTAGTCTTTAGTAATCACATTCTAGTCTTAATAATTTTCAAATCCAGACAAATACCATTGACTTGCCAAGGCTGTTGGAAGTCAACAGATATTTTTAAGTAAATTCAAAGGACTTTTATTTTTATCATTTGTTCATCAAATGTAGTACAATCCCTTTAAAGTTGAACGAATGTTGGTAACAAAAACTCGTAAGTGTGTGATGCAAAAAGACACGAATTTGTAACCAAATCAAGGCGTTTCATACGTTGAACTTTATGCGTAATGTACATTGGTATGTGATAATGGTATATTGATGATTATCAATATATCCCCTATTCACACCTTTGTAAATATTCCGACCCTGCTACTTAAAAACACACTACGTTTCCTGATCAGGGCCGGGATATTTACTAAAGTGTGAATAGGGGATATATTTGAGATAAACATGATAAAATATAAATCAATAGAATTTTTTCTACGGATGTCCCTAGAAATTTATTTTGTGATAATCTTGACTTGAAAATCTTTCCTGAAAACTCGCTTATTTTAGTTTTCTATGCCATTTAGAGATATCGAAAATAATCCCTACTGCGCTTTTTACACCACGCGTCATAACTTTGAGCCAGTGTCCAATCAGAATACTCGATTGTCGACTTAATTCAAGAATCCCGCTATTTCATTGGTCACTTTCTCAAAGTTATGACGCGTGGTGTAAAAGACGCAGTAGGAATCATTTTCGATGTAAAACTATTTTTTAGGCTTAGACGAAAAACTGCTCACCAATTTTCAGACTGCATTAGTGAGAGAAGTCTCTGCGGTTATTTTCAGACTTTTTTTGAATGATATCGAAAATCCGGATGACTGCCCATTTTAAGTAAATGATACCGAAATTTTGGCTTGATTTACTCAAAATGGGCCGTCTTCCCGGATTAAAGATATTAGATGGACTGAAGCCTTTAAAAACACACTGTGCTTCAAGAGGTTAAATAAAAAATTACACGTATTTTAAAAAGTACCAGTAGTACTGAAGCCGTACTCGATCGTGTCAACAACATATCAAATTGATATAAATTATAAAAAGCGTTCACGGGAATCACACCAGTGTAGCCAGTGTCAGCAAAGAGCGATTTAGTTCCAAGAACAAGAATAAGTTTGATTAATGTCAAGTCAGTATAAACTTATGTTCAGGTTCAAGTCATATCTGTAAAAATCTTTCAGGGTGTAATATTTTTCCCTTCTTTTTTCTAAAATTGGATAGCGATGAGAACGCTAATGTGAATGGGTTAATTTGGAAAAACCTAGTCTTTCTCAGATTCAACCAATCAAAACTCGGGTCAAGTGTATCCAATTTGGAAAAAAAAGGGAAAACCTTACACCCTGTATATAATCTGCCACGACTATTTAGGAAGAGAAACCAGGTACACAAATTCTGATGAGATGTAAAATAATATAAGTTATGAAAAATCCCGACACCAGCCAAAATTTAAGCAAAAACGGCTTTTAACCGGTGAAAAAATCGGATTTTTGGAATTTTTTTTTTATTCCATCTTTCCTTTTGAATTGGCCCGTGCAGCTCCCTATTTATAACCCATTTTTTCTTCAAAAATTTTTGATTTCAAATTTACATCGGCCAACCAATGGTTTCTTAAGTTTTGTCAGTAAATCACTGATGATTCAACCATGCTCAACTCATTACTGAAAAATGTTGATCTTATTTTAATTAGTCAAAGTTTTGCTTATCCGACTTATATACAATGTAATTAAATCCTTTGAAGTAAAGCAATTTCACCAAAACTTGAATAGTCAGTTATGCAGTTTGCAATTAAATCAAAATAAAATTTTTGGTTTTCTATTCAATTTTTTAACGTGACTGCGATAAAATGAATATACTATAAATTATCGATAGTAAACGCAGTCTTCAAGAGATGGTTTTTATGATTGTCTGAACGTTTCACATTGGATGATAAATTCAATCAAGTTGTTCAAATAACAAATCGAAGGTTTATTTGGGTTTCTTAGAATGTACCAGGTGGTATCAGATGGTTAATTCTTGTTCAAATTGAAATAAAAATAACTTACCCTCCTCGAAAAGAATTTCCAAGCTTACCTTCAACCTCGAACGTCTGGTAGTCCAGAAGTACTCTAAAGTACTACTTCTTGTTTATTATTATGAAATGAGTTCAAAATGGTTAACAAAAAACTGTCTCTGAATAAGACCAGTTTATCGATTATTTCTGAAAATATGCATTTTTTAATTTATTTCATCATTGGAAAACTCCTGCAAACATAAAAAATGCAAAATATTTTTAAATTCAAAAGTAAATTTGGCATACAGTAATACTGTAACAGTATATTATAACGGGGCTGGAATTTTGTGCCATTTTTCAGCTAAATTTTTTTTAATATAATTTGGCTTCGACACTAATCGGACGATTTTTTTTGTTGTATATCCCTATCTTCATCACACTTAGTTAGATATCCCGGCCGTAGTCACTACTTAAAACGCACTACGTTTCCTAATCAGGGCTGGGATAATTGAACAAAGTTTTTGCATTTTGTGCGAAAGTTAAATTTTCGAATCACCATGCCAATCGCGAAAGTGCCAATATCGGCGAACATGCAAAATATCGCCAAAATATTTTTTTTCATTCAGTTGTTAATTTTACGCATTTTTGATGATTCACTTTATTTGAACCTATCGATAAAACATTTTTATCCTTTCCCACCGGAACTCCATCTCAAACGTTTACTATCTCTAATAAAGATTCTCTATAGCGCGTGTTCGAATCCCACTGATGTTATCTCAGTGATTGTCTTAGTGATTGCTTGAGTGATTCTCAAGTAAACCGTCCAATTATATCAAGCACCCTTGCCTATAATCATACTCACGACAATCACTTAGACAGCATACGTGGGAATCGACACGCGCTATAGAGATAGTAAACGTTTTTGAGATGAGTTCCGTTGGGAAAAAGATATAACAAAAAATGTGTTTGACATGATCACTTTCAATTTCGACCCCACGCTTTTTTATATTTTTGAACGAAGTCCCCATGTCGCACGAAGTGCCAATATTGCCGAAATTTTTTGGCAAAAACCTTCAACGATTTCGCCTCTATATTATATGTGTATCACGGTACTTGGCTTGAGTTTTATATTCACTTATCAGATTTCGGTACTTGGTGTTATTTCTCTTTATTTTATGCAGCAAAAATAAGGGCGAGTACCAAAATCTGTNAATTTTTTTTGTTGTCATTTTGGTTGTTTTATGCGTTCAAAACATAAACAATTGATTTGGTGCATTTTTATGACATAATAACTGCAGAAAATGTAGGAGCAGGGATACGCTTAAGCGTTTTAAAATGCGATTAAATGATGACTTGCCGGAAATCGAGTCTACGAGTTAATTATCATTTTATGGCCAATTCGGGCGCCAATTGGCTTAGAAATTTGGCAAATAGCACGGCTTACAATAATCACTTGTTTTAACCCTTGGACGTTCGAAAAAAACTTCAGTGGAGGCACAAAACCTCATTTAAGGTTCAACTTGGGATTTATCTCATTTTAAATTTGTATATAAGCAGAAGGCCAAAAATTTCAGAATAATTAATCAGATTACTAAAATAACCTTTTCAAGGGTACGTTAATAAGCAACGAAAATTACGTTTTTAGCNTTTTTCTCAAAGTCTGGAATTTTTCCATTTTCTCATTTTTTCAAAAATCACTCGCGAAAAAAACAAGAGTTCTAGCAACTGTGGAGTCAGTATTATTTAAATGACAGATTATCTAAAGACTTTCCTAAAAACTGATCTCCTAAGAAAATTTCTGCAGTTTGACAGGATTAAAGGATTAACGATCAAAGTTTTTTCTGGAGAAATTGGCCAAAAAAGTAAGAAAAAATAACTTTTGAACGGATCATCCAAAATAATTTTAAGTTAGATTTTTGAACTTCTTGGAGCAATTTCATTTTTAGAGCGCTAATTCTTTCTTTTTGAAACGTTTTAAACTTTTCAAAACCTCAAATGGGTTTTTGAACGTCCAAGGGTTAAAGATTTTTCAGCTGTGATTCCTGCAAAAACAAAAATCCATTTTTTTGGCGTTTCAAATTATTTGACTCATAAAATATGAGTCATACTATATGATTCAAATAGTTTGAGACGCAAAAAACGCTCTCATCTTGTTACGGGGACGCCCCCGCGTGAAATCCAGGTGCAGA
>SCLH01001100.1:3795-13995 GCA_004367855.1 Oikopleura vanhoeffeni | reverse complement strand
TGCCGGTTGATTGTTCTGATTTTTCTTCTAATTTTAAAATTTTTTTGTACGCAATTCTCGTTTTTGATTTCTCGTAATCCCTTGCTTATGGACGCTGGTTTAGTTTCAATTTCAAATTAATTGTGAATTCGTTATGTTGGCAAATACGTTCAGGAATGTTTTAATTTTTTTGCAATATTTTTGTTCCTAATAGCACTGGATAGTTGCTGTAGTTTATTTAATTCGGATCACGTAACGGGGACAAGAAAAAAATCCGTCGGTTTGTACGGTGGCCGTGGTCTGCAGCTCAACCTTGGTTGCATACATTACCGGCTAATCTGGATCTCCCACTAAATTCTAAACATCTAGAATATTTTTATTCGTATGGGAACTGGGGTTAGCAAATGCTGTTTTTTGTAATTGTGTTAGCACGAAATTGATTCAAAAGATATCGTTCTCGATTCAAAATTTCCACTGAGGAATTTTTATATGATTTTCTGCATGAATTTTTCGTTAGGTTTGGAAATCGAACTCTCAGTGTTCACAAATATATTTTGTATTCCATATTTGCTCCGATTGATATTATGATTCGCATACTCTTGAGCTTAAGAACTAATACCCACCCTGCAAATTTGTGTGCATTTTTTATATATTTTTTATTAGAACACTAACCTTATTGTTCTTAAAGATGGTCAATGTGGGTTGATGCGACTCGGTCCATCCTAACCGAGCATATTTATACTATCGACTTTTTTTTAATGCTTCACTTTCTTAATAGGTTGTAATCTGCGTTTTATTTCTTGCTTTTTTAAAGTGAAAAAGTTTTTTGCTATTTTTTTTAGGAAAAGTCCGACAAAATTTGGACATTTTAAGGCCGAAGTGGTTCTCTATATGGTCAGGTCTCTCAAAACTACAGGCCAAGTTGTTATCATCCGCAAACGTAAATGCTAGATCCGAACTTGTTATCATGATTTTGCTCATGCGTAGAAAAATAGTGGTGTAGCATCCTGCGGCTACCCCTAGGTGGTTATGAAATTTTTAGACCTTACCGTGTGCCTCCACGGTGACGATACTGTGCAAAAACTTTTCAGAATCTTAAGGCCAAGGGATAAAATGACTTCATTGTTTCAACTATTAGGTCGATCATTACCCGAAGGCGTTCGACAGGTCCGTCGCGCAGACGGATTTGTAGAACGCTCGTCGGTCCTTGTAGCTTTACATTCTCATATTAACCAGACTACCGATCCGATCTTTTCTCAAAACCCTGATTTTGTTCAAGTAACCTAATTCGCAGCATTTTTATCATTTGTAACCAAAAATTTTTCTTCGAGGGGCTATGCTACTTGTGACAAATTGGTCTGTAGTTGTTAACGTCTTGTAATGGGCCTTTTTATGTATAGGCAATCCGCGCAAATTACGAAATTCGGCCAGATAGTTCCCTGGCACGTATAAGTTAACCAATTTTTTTAGGCTTTCGATTGTCGTCGCCCATTTTTCGAAAAAGCTCTCTTGAACACGTCAGCCTTGCGTGGCCTGAACCGAATTGCTATTTAAGGACCACAAGATTCAATGTTCGATATTGCATCCCACTCTCAGTGGTAGCTCTAGATTGAAATAATTTTTTTGAGAATTGAAGTCTCGAGTAAGCTCTCTTGATCTGAGTGGGCACGCGAAGGTTTTTCGCAATAATCAAAGCTTAGTTTTTGAAATTTTAGCAAAATCGGTCTCATCTATGTTGCTGTAATGTGTCTGTGACCCCTTAATGCGTCAAAGTGGACCATGCCCCTTCTGAGATTTTGATCGATCGTGCGTTTTATTTTTAATTTCTCAAAAAGCTTTTTCTCCCTAGAGCAGTTTAGATAGTACCCGTATTCGGGTAATTTTGACAATCATGCGCGTTCGAATCTTTTTTTTCTTTTTGTCCTCAAGATTTTTGTATCTCTCAGCAGTGGAATCGGCTGTCGCCGCTTTTGCTCAAAAAGTTTTTCTTTGGCATGACAACGTTACACATTTCAGTAATGTATTGTAAATTTTTGTTCGTCGTTTCGCGTTTGGTAAATGCCACTCGGTATTGAGGGTATCTAGCAAAACTGGGTTTTTTGCTCCCCAGTCTGAGTTTCAGCTTTGAGGAATTCGGAACTGGATCTTTTTTCAAAGGTTTTGAAAAATTTTACCACTGTGTTTTATAGGACGCCTTGGTGTTTTTTAATATGTGCTGAGTTCAAAGTGGGGGATGTCAAGGTTCGTTATAATGGCATGTTGTCAACTATTGCCTTTCATATCAATATCTGGGTGACGAAATTATGTCAGTCGTTGTCAAATTGTGGTTTTTTGAAATGTGAGTTTTTTGACCTTCTATACTATTACTAGCGGGCTGGCGGAAATACTTCAGTAACATCGTTCATTTTGGTCCCTGTAGGTGCGATTTGAATTAATTTGAAAACAAAATTGAATCGCCCTGTAAATGTGTTTTTCTTTGGTTTCCATTAAGTCTTTTTATTTAGAAGTATCGTCGCGAGTCTGTTCATAACTTTATACAATCGATCCGACTTTTACCGGGGCTTCTATACATTGAACAGTGTGACAGTTTCACACTTTTTTTTAACCTAAGTTTATCTTTATACTTGAGCAATTTAAAAAGGTTTGACAAACTGTTTTGTTTCAGATGCTTTTAGTTAGGAAACAATTGTGATTTCTTGGCCCAATCCATTTTCCCAAACGTGTCCTCTGGTAATCTAGATGTATGTCTCTATTTAGGTACGCCCAGGCCCAACAGTCGTACTCAGGGTAGTAATCTACAGATCAAAAAAATATGTGTATTTTTTGATAGTACACATTGGTAGTTAATTGTGCTGATTACGACGGTTGACCCCTGAAGTTAAACTTTTTCAATTTTTTTAGAGTTCTCTCTGGTATGGTTTATTGGTCCGTATAATAGATTTACCCTCCAATTAGCGGTCCTGAAATCAAAGGGTTGTGGCTGGATGAGTCATTTTTACGTTACTCATTCTTGTTGTGGCATGGATATGACGCACGTCTTGGTGGTGAATCTCGAGCTGTTTCAGGTAATGAGTCATTTCAAAAACATTTGACTTTTTTGACACACTTTTTTTCACGCCGACGAGTGAGTCATGCACTGATCCAAATTTTAAGCTCAAATTATTTAAATTTCTAACTGTTATAGTTAGATATACTGATCTCTGTGTGACAATCATCGCCGTAATAAAAAGTTCGAGATTGTTTCTAATTATCATGGTTACTTAGGCTAATTTTTTTTTTTTTTTAGGGCTATACTTTCGAGCGCAATGTTCTCACGATTTGTCTTCCACTTAAAAAGTATGCCGAAAGTCATCCGTCGAGGACCTTATTTCTCACCAGTTGAAATTTGATAAGTTCGTAGGATTTTAATTTGAAATCGTGCACAGCAGCTCAATATTTTTTATTTCGAAAAGTGTATTTTCACAAAAATGTGACATAAAAATAAAATATTTGTCGCTGATAACGTGCCCCGACAGGGGTTTTTTTGAACGTTTTCAGATAAAGTTTGGCGATGAAATCGAACATACTGCTGAGATTCTTCAAATTTTTGATTGAATCTAGAGGGTGGTCCATGCGTGAATAATCCTGAACATGCGCTTACCTCGTGTCATTTCTCGCGGTTCTGTCAGCAAAGTCGAATTGGTGCCTTTTATCGATGTGACATCCCATCTCCGTGGTCCAAGTGCTATTGTGCTCCAACTGGCTTATCCCGCTTTGGCCCGTCCCCTAGATTGGTCAATAGTTCGTTCAGACTCCCCGACCATTCCAATTTATCAAATTTTCGGCCCTGAACTCTCAAAAAACTATTGTTAAACGCCATAACTGGGCTGGCGGGAAACGGTGGTGACGGAGATTTTTTTTATTGGCGAAACTCGATTTGCCGGCCGTTTGGCTGATGCATTGACTGCTAAATTTTTTGCTTCTTTTTGTTTCGTTTGGGTTACCCTCTGATTTCCCGCGGAGGAACGTTGAGCCGATCCTAATTCAGATCGACGGATACTTTCGTTCGTGAAAG
Organism: Oikopleura vanhoeffeni; assembly: GCA_004367855.1. NCBI lineage: Eukaryota > Metazoa > Chordata > Appendicularia > Copelata > Oikopleuridae > Oikopleura > Oikopleura vanhoeffeni. Next base: position 9,962 of record SCLH01001100.1, on the reverse strand, counting down.
GTCGCAAAATTCTGACTTTCTGTCAAAGTGGTAGGTTCCAAATCGAAAACTCTTTTACATTGCCGGCATTTTTTTCATTTTTCTATTTTATAGCCAAATTTCTAATTTTCCGAGTTTTCTAGCCGTCTTACGTATAGCTGTCTTGGAAATTACCGTATTTAACCAGCGTTGGAGCTCATTCTCGGTTTCCTCGGCTCTTGTTATCCTGCGCAACCCAGTTAGATCTGATATCTAACGATTTGTGTGTAATCAAAAGGGGTAGGCTGTGCTGATTGCTCGCACTCACTGTTCTCTATTCCCGATCAGAAACTTGATTGGTATCTTAGTCCCTCTTCAAATTTTCATTTTCATAAATTTGAAATATAAAGCATCGCTGGGCCACAATCTAATTGCGGGCAATGATTATCTGCCGCTCGAAAACCGACCTTCCGGTTTTTCGACACATTTGGTCTTCGTTAAACACGTTTTTTAAGTTAAAAATGCGTGTATCTTTAAAACTGTACATTGGGTCTGCGACACAGGTACTTCATTGAAAATTTTAAGTCCGCTAATAAATGGTAGCTGCTTTGAAATCTCATTATAATTGGATTGTTATACCTGGCTGTATCACATTTTAACCCCCAAGTCGCCAATCTTATTCAACTTTTTATTTCATTCTCTTAGCCTCAGTTCGGCCATATAAGTAATGAGTTTGTTAGTGCACCCCCAAGCGGAATACTTCCTTTGCTTCTATCCAGCAAGAATCGAGGCTCTGTTTTCGGCGTTACCGTAAGTCTTACAATTTACAAATATAGGTAAGCGCATGTTCAGGATTATTCACGCATGGACCACCCTGCTCAGATTCATTCAAAAATTTTGAGGAAATCTCAGCAGGATGTTCGATTTCATCGCCGAAAACTTTATCTGTAAACAGTTCAAAAAAAACCCCCTGTCGGGGATACGTTATCAGTGACAAATATTTTTATTTTTTATGTCACATTTTCGTCAAAAATGCATTTTTCGAAATAAAAATAATATATGTAAGCTGTATCGTCGGATTTAAAATAAAAATCCTGCTGGACTTAATCAAAATTTCAACAGGTGGAGAAGATAAGGTGCTCGACGATGACTTTCTGGCATACTTTTTAAGTGGAAGACAAATCGTGAGGACATTGCGCTCAAAAGTATTAGCCCTAAAAAGAGAAAAAAAAGTTAGCCTAAGTAACCATGAAGAATTAGAGACGAATCTTGACACCTTTTATTACGGCGATGACTTGTCACATAGAGATCAAGAATATCTAACTATAACAGTTAGAAATTTGAATGATTTTGAGCTTAAAATTCTGGATCAGTGCTATGACTCACTCGTCGGCGTGAAAAAAAATGTGTCAATAAAACGTCCAGTAAAAAGTGTTTTTTTCGAAAATGACTCATTACCTGAAACAGCTCGAGATTCCCCACCCAGATGTGCGTCATCCATTGCCACAACAACTGATTTGAGTAACGTAACATATGACTCATCCAGCCACAACCCTTTTGATTTCAGGACCGCTAATTGGCTGGATGGTAAATCTATTTATACGGACCAATAAACCATACCAGAGAGCAACTTTCCTAAAAATAATTGAGAAAGGTTTACTCTCAGGGGCTCAACCGTCGTAATCAGCACAATTAATCTACCAATGTGTTCTATCAAAAATACACATATTTTTTCGATCTTGTAGATTACTACCCTGAGTACGACTTTTGGGCCTGGGGGAGCTTATACCTAAATAGAGATATCAGCTAGAATACCAGAGGGATCACACGTTTGGGAAAATGGATTGGGCCAAGAAATCACAAGTTGTTTCCTAACTAAGAAGCATCTGAAACAAAACAGTTTGTCAAACCTTTTTAAATTGCTCAAGTATAAAGATAAACTTACGGCTTAAAAAAAAAGTGTGAAACTGTCACACTGGTTCAAATGTATAGAAGCCCCGGTAAAATGTCGGACCGATTTGTGAATAAAAGTATTAACATGACTCGCGGACGATACTTCAGTAAATTAAAAGACTTAATAGGAAAACCAAAGAAAAAGCACATTTACATGGGCGATTTCAATTTTGATTTTCAAATTAAACAGGGACCAAAATGAACGTATGTTTACTGAAGTATTTTCCGCCCAGCGCGCTGATTATTATATAGAAGCAAAAAACTTCACATTTCAAAAATCCACCAATACTTTTGACATCGACTGACATATTCTCTCGTTCAACCCAAAGATATTGCCACTTCCCAGCCTACTTTGAACTAAGGCATTATTTTAAAAAACCCCCAAGGCGTCCTATAAAATCACGTGGCAAGATTTTTTAGAATGAACCATTTTGCAAAAAAGATCCAGTTCTAAATTTGGCTTCAAAGTTGAAATCTCTCAGACTATGGGAGTCGGAAAACGCCAATTTGCTAGATACCCTCAATAATGAGTGGTCATTTACCAAACGCGAAACGACGAAAAAAATTTACATTACACTTACTGAAATGTGTAACGTTGTCATGCCAGAAAGAACTTTTTTGAGTAAAAGCGGCGACAGCCGATTCCCGTTGTCTGAGAGATATAAAATTTTGAGGACAAAAATGCAGAAAATTAGATTCCAACGTGGCCATGATTGTCAAAAGCTACCCGAATATCGGGTACTAGCTAAAGCCGCTTCTAAGGAGAGAAAACATTTTTTGAGAAAATTAAAAATTAACAGTACTACCGATCGATCGAAATCTCAGAAGGGGGCATGGTCCATTTTCGACGCATTTAAGGGGGTTACGGACACATTAACAGACCAATTAGATGAGACAGATTTTTGCCTAAAATTTCAAAAACTTAGCTTCGATTATTGTGAAAAAACCTTTGCGTGCCCAACTTCAGATCAGGAAACTTACTTTCGAGACTTCAATTCCTCAAAGAAAAATTATTTCAATTTAGAGCTACCACTAAAAGTGGGGTGTAATATCGAACATCTAGACATCTTATGTGTCCTTAATAGCAGTTCGGGGTCAGGCCACGCAAAAGGTCTCGACGGATGCTCAAGAGAACTGTTTCGTAAAATGGGGCGACGAACAATCGAAAGCCTAAACAATTTAGTTAATTGTATACTGTCCACAGGAGACTATCTGGCCGAATTTCGTAATTTGCGCGGAATGCCGATACATAAAAAAGGCCCAGTTAATGACGTTAATAATTACAGGCCAATTTTGGTCACAAGTAGTGTCGCCACATTGACTGAAAAAATCTTTGGTCTACAAATGATCAAAAATGCTAGCGAATTAGGTTACTTGCACCAAAATCAGGGGGGGTTTCTGAAAAAACGATCGATCGGTAGTCTAGTTAATATGATGAGATTAAAGCTCCTAAAAGACCCGAAGGCGTTCTACCAATCCGTCTGTGCGACGGACTTGTCGAACGCCTTCGGGTCGAGTGAAATCGACCTAATAGTTGAAACCATGAAGTCATTTTTCTCTCCCCTGGCCCTAAGATTCCTCAGAAGTTTTTTGTCACAGTCATCGGTCACCGTGGAGGCACACGGTAAAAGGTCAAACAATTTCGTAACAAGCCCTCGGGGGTATCCGCAGGGAAGTGCTTTATCACCACTACTTTTTCTGCTACTCATGAGCAAAACCCATGATAACAAGTTCGGATCTAGCATGTTTACGTTTGCGGATGATAACAACTTGGCCTGTAGTTTTGAAAATGACCTTGACCATATAGAGAATGCCACTTCGGCCTTAAAATGTTTTACAAAGTTTTGCTCGGACTTTTCCCTTAAGATAAATAGCAAAAAAACTTTTTTTACAGTTTTAAAAAGATCAAGAAATCAAAATGAGAGCAGATTATCTCTATCTATAGATAATGAACCATTGGAAAAAGTAGATAGTATAAATATGCTCGGCGTAAGGATGGACCGAAGTTTGCAGTTCAACCCGCATTTTGACCACTTTTTAAGAACAATTAAGGTTAGGTGTTCATATATTAAAAAATATATTCAAAAGTGCCATAAAAGTTTTTGCCGAGTTTTGGTATTAAGTTTCTTATACGGCTCATTGAGCCATTCGATTCAGTACCTATCACATCCAGGGGCTAATTACTGTAGATCATACAACAACATAATCTGCGAAACACTGAGAGTTCGATTTACAAACTCTAATGAAAAATTTATAGCAGAAAATCACTTTATAAAAGTTCCTCAATGGGAAATTTTGAATCGAGCAGAAATGATATCTTTTGAATCAAATTTCGTGCTAACACAAGTCACGAAATTAAATAGCATTTTGCTGACCCCAGTCCCTATGAGCGAGTTTAAAAACATTCTGGACTGTTTGGAATTTAGTGGGAGATCCAGATTAGCCGGGGAAGGTATCATACCAAGGTTGAACTGCAGACCAAGGTGCCACCGTAACAAACCGGCGGATTTTTTTTCTTGCGCCCCATACACGTGGATTTCTGAATTTAGCAAACTACCAGCCACTATTCAGTGCTATTTGGGAACAAAAATATTTGCAAAAAAAGTTAAAACATTCCTGACGAGTATTTGCCAACATAATGAATTTCACAATTCAATTTGCAAAAATTGCAAACTAAACCAGCGCTCATATAAGCAAAGTGGGTATCGAGAAATCAAAAACGAGAATTTACGATCAAAACACTTAAAATTAGAAAAAAATTCAGATATGATCACGCGGCAGATCATCATAGAGTCTAATTTTATAAAAAATATTTTCTACGAAGGAATTTCCAGACGCACAAATTGGTTCAACGGCTCTATCGATAATACAAGGGAGAATTTTGTCCTCATCGGCCCGGTTGTCGACTAAAAAGACGGTCGGGCCGATGAGGACAAAGTTCTCCCCAAACAGGTAGCACAATTCTTTTCTTTGCTGGATGTTCCATGAGAGATGAGCAACTGGTGCGTTCAGGATTAACGGATATCAAATTCTAGAAAAGAAATAGAAATTTAGATTTTTTTGTTCTGTTTTTTTTTGGAGTCACATTGCGTATTCTCGAATTTAAATTTTAAAATTAAAAAATCATGAATGGGCTGTGATGCTTTATTCTTTTTTGTTTATTTTTCAAAAAAACACATCTCAAAATTGATTGAAATATTGAGCGACTCGAATAAGATAAAAAACTGATCGAGTATAAATTAAATAAAAAACAGTTGGTATCTCAGGTCTGGCACATTAAACCAACTATAACTCAAAATTATATTTTTGCCAGAAAATTTTATCTTGAAAACCAAAAAGGCCATGTATAATTAACGACCCCATAACGGTGTAGGCGACCTTTATCACCTGCTGGGTCCCGTCGCAATTCGACCCAATCATAAAAAATAAAGTAAAAAAATTATAACCTTTGAGCACCAAGATTCATAGAAAAAAGTATCTAATAAACCGTTTTTAACTCCGATATGATTGAAATTTACAGAATTTTATGTGCTTGGCAATTTTTGAGCTATAATTCTAGGACTAGGCACCAATATAATGCACATTGTATATTAATAGGCAGATATAAATACATCTTCGGTGTAAATAGCTTTTATTCTACTGTAGTGTCAATACGTGTACAGGTGAAACTGGAGGTACTTGGCCCATTTTTTCCGACGATTCCATTCGCGAATCTGTTAGTGGTTGATGGTGTACTCCATCTGCGATGTACTCCGCGAGCTCTAAACAAAATCGTTAAATTTTGGCCAAAAATAAAATTTTTTTTTAAAAAGAATATTCGAAAAAAGTTTATGGGTGTCTTACTTGCAATATCTTGGGCTCTGGTAGATGCAATTATCTTCAGTGAAGTGCCAACGTCAAGCTGCGCTGAAATCCGTCTGAAAAAAACATCATATTTAGGATTTATAGTGAAATTGAAAATTTCGAAAAAAATATTTCGAATATTTTTTTGTTTATTCTAGAAAAAATGAATTTTGACAGTGACTTTGAGACTTATGTCGAGACAGCGGCTTATTGCGTCATAAAACATCACAAAGATAGCGACTTTTCGAGACTTGCCTTTTTGCGACCGGTACCAAAGGTAGACCCAGTTAAAGGGGTCGACGCGTTTGAACGGCTGGCCCCCGCAATGCCGGGCGTCTTTTTGTGTCCACTCACTAATGGAAAGTGACCAAAATTAATTTTTGAAACAGGTGTTCCAAAATGTGAGAGTCCCA
>SCLH01001099.1:442237-474411 GCA_004367855.1 Oikopleura vanhoeffeni | reverse complement strand
AAAAACATCGATACCCATTTTTGAGTTTTGAAATTTCTTATTTCAAATCGTCTAAATAAAAGTTTTTTATACATAAAATAATGAGCATACAGTATAAAATACTTATGTGTCATTTGTTCACAATAATAAGCAGAAATATTAAAATATTAGAGTATAAACTGCAAAATCTGTGAATAAATTCCTAAGAAGAATTTTTAAGGCCGAAAATACTATGATAAAATAATTTGATACAAAATTATATCAAAAACTTCTAATGTTTCAAAATTTTCCCCTAAAAAAATTTTCCCCAATTCTTAAAAATTATACGTTATTTTTTCAGAATAAATATTGTAAACGACATATTTTGCGGTTCGCACCCTTTCAAAGCTCATTTGATATTAAGATCTGATTTTCCAGAGCTATGATTGGCTAAAAACAACAATTGATGAAACTTGCTCAAAATGAATAACTTAATTTTCACCAATCGCATCATTGCTAAAATTCCGCTTTTTATTGAAAATTAAAGCAGAAATGACGAAAAGGTTTTTAAATTTTTCTGTTTTTATAAATTCAACAGATATTTGCTAAACTAAACTAATAAAAGTAAATAATTTTATATTAATTTTCGATTTAGAACAATTTTTTTGAAAATAAATGAGAAAATGGGATTTAATCGTTGAGTAAGACAGGGTTCGCTAAAGCTCACAATCTAGAAAATACGCTTTAGTTACGTTTGAAAAAAATCAGGAACAAGCGAATATTGCAACGCTTTTCAGAATAGGGTAGAAAATGAAATTTTGGGCTAATAAACTTAATCGGTCTTTGTCGCTAAAGAGCTAAAATTGGGGTTTTTAATGACATTTTCGAGTACAAATCGTTCGTACAATTAATTTGTCCCTCTGATATATGTACAAAAATATTGCACCCTAAAAAATCGAAGGTCAAAAACGAACTTATAAAAATAATTAAATTATGTTCTGAAAATTTTGTTCTATCGTGCGCAAACTACTAAGAAGAGTTAAAAAATGATATAGCTCTACTATCTCCCCGTGTTTTTTTAGGTTACATATCCCCCTTTCACACTATCCGGAATATTTGGGCCCTACTAAATAACACACTACGTTTACTTTACAGGGCCAAAATATTCCAGAAAGTGTGAAAGGAGGAAATTCAAAACCTACATGGATGCGCAGCTGAAAAGTTCATCTAGACCACCTGTTTTGTAATTTTTTTGAATTTTCCAAAGAAACCAGAAATTTTTACTTATTTTATACGAAATATGTTCAAACCAGCACAAAGTAATTATTTCATGTATGGATATATAAAACGCCCACTAATATGCTCGCAATGTTCTATATCTATAACGGTACTTGCTGGGACTTTTTGGCACTTTTTAAGCCTAAATTTTAATATAATTTGGCTTTTAAAAACGACTCATCCGATTAAGTTTTTAAATTGCTCAAATTGAGCACAAACATCCATTGAATAATCAAATACAAAACAATTGGTCTGATTCGGACCATTTTTTCATTAATTTTCATCTAAATATTTGAACTCAGTTTGAGCTATCTTAAAACTCAATCGGATGAGTTGTTTTAAAAAGCCGAATTGTATAAAAATTTTGACTAAAAATAGGCTAAAAGGCCCAGCAAGTACCGTAATAGATATATTCATAAAAAATTGATTTTTATAAAATTTTGAAAAATTTATATCAGGCCTTATTTAGCGACGACGATCACCTTGATTAAATACCCATTTTTCGGTGTTATTCATTCCTTGAGATTGATTTATAAAGTTTCTTCAACTGTTACCGGAATATACCATGTTAAATAAATTACAGATTTTGTACATCGTCACCTTGAATAATTTACAAGCGTATAGTTGATTGCAATCATCCCGAAAAATGTTTAGTAAAAAGTCGAAATTGTTTTGCAAGATTATTGCTTCTGAATTCCCGTATCTTTGGATGAACGTAATAAAAGTAAAAATAGTAAATTTAAAAAAAAAACTTTTATTTGGTGTCATATTACTTCAGGAAAATGATTTTTGATTGCACGAGCGAGAAATTTTCAACAAGCAAATTATAAATTTCCAACAATGAAGATAAGGTACACTTTAATCCGGCGTAATGACGAAAAGTTAAAAAATTGCGGACTTACGGATTTGCGTACTTACACCAAATTTCAGGTGAAAATTATGGAAAATTTTGAAAATAAATATATGTTTGCTTACGTAGTTTTTCAACATGCGTAGATTTGGCGTGAGGTTGCGTACTTACGCCAAACAAAAAATATTTTTTGTTTAAATTTATTTTTTAAAATCAACTTGTTGAAAAGTCTTTTTTCACAAACCACTGGTTTCAAATTTTGGCCTTGTTCTAAGATTAATTGAAAATGGCATGAACTTTATAAAACGATATTTTTTAAATCAAGCAATTGTAATTAGAGAATTATTTTTTCAAACTTCAGTTAGGAAGTTGAAGTCCTGTGAGCCTCAACGATTCGGAGAGATAATCTGACGCAAACCATTCATTCAGGGTCGTGTCCACAAATGGCGAATCTGCTTGAGAAAGCATCAAATGGGAGGGGATCGAATGGTTCAAATTAGACAGATTTAACTGCAGATTTTCTGATTCGGACTCAGACTCACGACCACTTGAAACGTCGTTGCATTCTTGAATATAAGGTTCTGAAAATATATATGAGGATCATTTTTCAATAGAAACATTTGACTGTCAATTTTACAAAAAAATATTTAAATTTAATTTTTCAAATTTTTTTAAAATGAATATACTAAAATCATAGTCAAATAAAAAGGTCAACTTCAAAATTTTGCAATTTAAACGTCAAGTTATAAAGACAACTTCTAGGGTCAATTTAACAAACACATAATTTCAAGTTCAAATTTGAAAATGGATTTTAAAGGTTTAATTTAAAAATGTTATAATTTCAAGTCCAAATTGTTGAATCATTTTTAGGATTTATTATAACACAAAAATTTGAAGGTCGAACTGAAATAATTTAGGGTAAATTTCGAGATCAAATTATCAAATCAATTTTCAAGGAAGCAATTTAAGAAAAAATTTTTTTGAAGTTCAATTAAAAACATTTTGAGAATCAGTTTTAAAACAGTATAAAACAAAATTAAAACTTTTCTCTGCTCACACACATTTTTTGAAAATTCAAGATTTAAAATCTTTGAAGTCTTGAAACTTACAAAACTTATTTTTCAAAGACCTGAAAGATGCTAAAAATTACAAAAATTCCGAAAAAAATTTCAAAAAATTTCAAAAAAATTTTTTTAGTGTTCATTAAAAAAACATGCATAATTATAAAGTTAATAAAACAAATTTTAGAGCCAGTTTTCAAAGAGTTTCAACAAACAAGTCAAAAAAATTTCGAAGGTCAATTTAAAAAAACGAGGTCAATTTTGAAAACCCATTAATTGCGCTCAATTTCAAATAATATAAAATAGCGTTTCAAATTAATAATTTCAAGATCATGAGAAAATTACAAACCTGGGTATTGAAAATTATTTCTGACTGGTGGCTGATTTGGTTTCCTACAACTGCAGCAGGGAACATGATTTGGGATATGATTTCTTTCAGAGTTCACCGTAGAAAATGCGGAACTTGAATTTGAATTAATTGGCCCAAAACTTCTGGGACTTTCTTGTAGAATTGAATTTGGATAAGAAGATGAATTTGGTGTTGAAATATGTACATTTGTTAAAATACTGGAAGTTGAAGATACATCACTTCGATTATTATTGTTGCCTTGAGAAATCCGCTGTTGTATATATTCTGCTTGCATGAGATCTGGTTGTGATCTTTAAACAGGTTCAAAATTTTGAAAAAAAAATTATGATAACAAAAAATCTCCAATTGATGTAGGTCTCTTTTATTTCAAAAAAAAATTTCATCTTTTACAATACTAATCTGGGAGACCATTTTTGCGAAATAGTTCTTGATAAATTCGCTTATTAGCTTAATTTTTTCTGCGGAAATAACTGTCTCCATGATTATGGTGGTACTAGTTTTTGAAAACTTTTGTTCTGCGAAAAGTTGTCTACAGTCATTTTCCTATTTTTGATGTCAAATGAGGAACAAATCAAAACAATTTTGTTATATCGATTACGATGCCCGAGTTCATACAATTTTTTTTCTGGTGAAGAACTATTTCGGGACAATAATTGCGTGATGTTACGTAATTTGTTATAAAACTAATTGTAGATCATAGCCTACCCTGCTTCATTTTAATTTCATTGGACCGATTGTGTGCGTTGTTGCTAAATTAGAAAGTGTATTCGAGAAGAATTTAATATTATCAACAGTTACGTAATCAGCACGCGATTAATGTCCCGAAATGGTTTTACATCAGAATAAACCAAAAAGAAAGACTTTATATGAACTCGGGCATCGTAATCAATAAAATGTCTAGCCGACCAAATTATTGAAGCGCGAAAAAAACCTCACGCTCTTAATATTAGTATCTTGAACCATCACTTTGGCTTGAATTGTAGTTATAAGAAACTTGTGAATTTGGTGAAGAAATAAACTGTTGCAGTTGAGCTTGATGAGCATTTTGTTGATTCATGACTGCTAAATATGTTTTATATTTGAATTCTTTGAAACTTTCACTCAAAAATTTTAGAAACTTTTTATTTTCAATTCATAATAATTTTGCTGAATTGTTGAGTTTTTACAAAAATCTCACTAAAATTAGATTGAATTTTTGAAATTCGTATCCATAACTACGGAAGAAACGTTTTAAAAGTGTATGAAATTGAGTCAAGATGAAGGACAAAAGTGGCTATAGTATGTTACCATTGTCTCGATTTATGATTTCTTGGAGATGAGGAAATTGGGATAAAACACTACTTTCATCGTCTTTCACATGGGACAGCTAAAATAGAAAAAATTGAGTTTTGTTCGAATTTTACAAAGGTTTCCCATAAATGTACTTTTGGTACATATTCGAAGTAAGCGTAAAAAACAAAATTGGAAAATTGAGGGAAATTCTTGATTCTGATTGGTTGAAATTTCATTTAAGTAAGGTGGAGCCAAAGAGAAATTTAAGTCGAATTTGAATATTTTTTAAAGTAAAAAAATATCAAAAAATGTGGATTATTGTTAATGATTCTCAGAAAATATTTATATTTTCGATATTATCTCGAAATTTTACAAAAAAATCTATTTCTAATTTTTCCGTTTGAAAATTTGCACGACCTCGAAATTTGGACTCACTAAGAATTTTTTCCCTGAAAACTTACTTCTTTAAATATATCGTCTACATTGTTGTTACAGTATTTTTCATCTAGTTTCATATTCGGAGCTACTCGATAATTTGAGTTGGAACGGAACTAGATCGAGAATGGTACGAATTTTGACCTTGAAATTGATCTTGTGACATTAGTTTGTTCATTTCGTTTTCTGACCCTAAAAATACAAAAATTATATTTTCATATCAAGAATCGCTTATTTGATTAACAAAATTTGAAAAAATAGAATTTAATCATGCAGAAAATAAAGTAATAGACCAATAAGCGCCGAAATTGTGTTAAGCTAAACAATTTAGCCACCTACGCAAAAATGACTCTTAAATCTTCCGAATGGTTAATTTTCCTTTTTTATTTACAGAATCAATTATTTACGTTAAAATTTTTGAAATCAATAAAAGTTGAAAATTTGTTTATAGTTGGCTTATAATTGCCTACACACCTGAAATATTCAAAAATTTTGGATTACAGTCCTTGACCCATTGAAGTGCAAAAAAATTTAAAAAAAGTATGCATTTTAAAAGGCAAAGGGGATTATGCGCACTTTAAGGGAAAATGCTTTTTTTTCTAGAGACAAATTGTTTTTTGTCCTTATAGGTTACCGGACCCCAGAGTACAAATCCTAAATATTTGAAAAATGCGAAATCTGAGCATTTGATTGGTTGATCCTTTCTCAACCTGACAATGAAATCGGCCTATTCCGCAATCAACGGTTTGATTTGGGTGCTAATATCTTGCGTTGTTTGTATCATTCAATATTTAGGATTTGTACTCTGAGGTCCGGTAATCCATATCTTTATGTTTTTTCGATTCTTTGATTATTCTCTGTAAAATACGAATTTCAGTTTTCTCATATCTTAGTTTTTCAAAGACTTAAGAATGTGGGCGACGATAATTGGGCTCTTTTTTACACATTTTCAAGTAAAGTTTTTGAGGAACCTGGCTTCAGAAATAATTTATTTTTTCCCAAATACGTAGTACAACTCTAAAGGAAGGTGCAGTACTATTCAGAGCATCTGATACTTCAACCTACGCTCAGAAAATGATTTTGAGTAGGCGTCCCTAAATACTCTAAAACCTACTCCTCATTCATTCCTCATCACTTGTTATTTGCAATTCAACTTCCAAATATAAATGCACATCTTCGAGCGAAAGAAAATTTCATAAATTTTGCCCTTAGTGGTCAAAACAGTTTATTTTGGGAGCCCCACGCAAAAGCCTACTCCTCCTTGAAAATATATAGAAAATTTTCCAATTTGTGCATCAAATTCACCGCAAAGCCTGGATTAAGTCCGAGCGAAGTTTTTTTTGTTTTTTATCCAAACTCTTTTTGATTTTAAATTAAAAAATTTCTGAAGTTAAAAAATTCAGATGACGTTCTTACATTCTCACAAATAGGCAATCAAAAAAGTTATCTGAGAAATTCCAATTTTCGTCACCCTTAAATTTAACCTTCAATTTCAACCCCGAGAAAACCGACTTTTCTTTGAAAAATCTCAAAACCAAAAAAAGAATTAAAAGTTAAAAACTGGCAGAAAATTCTCTACAACATAGGTGTATCAAAAGTATTATACGTAAGCTGAGATATCGTCGCCCACATCCTTAACTCGTAGACTTTAGACATGAATCTGTACCCAGACTCGATTTCCGGCAACTAGTGACCATTCTATAGATCGAGCCATATACAGCAGTTTATTATCAACATACATTTTCAATAGCTTAAATAATATTCAGCCAATTTGCAATAAAATAAAAATAAAAAAATTCGCGATGAACAAAAGGCATTTAATGGGATGAGAAAAAAATTACTCGCGAAAATGTACCCCAGTGACGGGCAACAGTGCAATAATCATACGAATTTAAACGTTTATTATATTTTGAACTACTGTTTAAGTTAACTTCAAAGGGTTTTCTCTAGTTCCATTTAACAATTATATATGTTTTTCATCAGAATTCTCAGTAGTAATTGACTTTTCTTGATAATTTATTGTTCATAAATAATTGTCTAACAGAGACGTAGTCACGCCTACGCCTACTCGCAAACCTTTTTTGATTCTAAGTAATTAATTTTCGGAAGTTTTGGCTTCTAGAGGTGCTCTATTCTAACCGGAGGCCAATTTCACAATAATACAAACAGAAATCTTGAAATTAAAAAAAACCCAATCGGTAATTATTCATTTTCTCTACCTTCCTCTTCGCTTACGATTCTTATGTAATCAGCATTTCGAAAGCTATGACTGCTGGAAATGCTCTATTTTAAACTGGAGCCATACTGTAATGCATTAAAGTCTTAAAATTCGTTACAATTCTTTAAGGGGTCTTTCGCATGATTTGAGTACTTTTGAAAAAAAATATATGGTACCAATATACAGTAATTTGAAAAAGTACTCAAATTACGTCAAAAAAATTCCAGGGTCAACTTCAAACGTTTTTAAGACTTTCTCATTACATAAAAGTCTGAATAAAATCAGTGACGAAATAATCCAAAAATAAGGTTTAAAATATGTCATAAATAAATCCTTATTTCTTGAAAATAAGATCACGTGACGTGTTTGGAAATATTATTATGTTCAAACCTTTAAATTAGGTGTTATTGGCCAAAAAATTTTCGGCGTAATTTGATCACTATTTGTTTACTTTCACCAAAACTTATTTCCTAATTTGAAGGTCACGTAGTCGCTTTTGAACTTTGGTGTAATGAAAAAATGTCTTAGAATTTTTCTGATCACGATGAAGGTTAATTTTGTGATTAAAAAATTTTTGCAAAAAATAAGTACTGTAATACAGTAAAAATTTCCAAAAAAAACGCACAAACGTCATTTGTGTCAAAGTTTATCGATAACTTTATAACTGATCTTGTCATTAATGTTTAAGCATCGTAAAATGCGATTAATGGTGTGAATGGTCACACTTTGCCGGAAATCGAGTCTACGAGTTAAACATTCGAATTTAAATTTTCTAGTTTTTTAGAAATATGATGTTTCAATAATACGAATAAATTTGTCATAAATGTTTTATGATAAATCCCAATATAAACTTCTTGCTCAAAAGTGCTGGTGTAGCCAAATAAGACTGCGTTTTTTTCCGACCGCTTTCTATAACCGCTTTATAAAAATAATATATTTCCCTTTTTTGTGATCATATCAAAACATTACGCTTTTCGTATTTTTTTCTTCATTTTTATTTATAAATTTTCATAGAAAACCAGACATTATATGCAGTATTTTTTAGTGTCATGCTGACAATTTAACAAATGAACCCTTTTACGCGTCAAAAAACGATCGGAAATATCATATTCACAGATGATGATCGGTAGAGATAATCAAAGAATGTAAAAAGTAGATGTGTACTGTGCAATTATGAAATATGCATTTTAAGGAGTCATCGTCTTTTTCAAAAAGGGGATTATGTGCACTTAAAGGGGACGCATTTTAAAGGGTTAGGGACTCTAATATGTTTTATCAGAAAATTATATTTTCTCAAAAGTGTCACTAATTCTCTAGTAATTTTTTATGCGGAATTTGATGAAATGCAAATCCTAGACTTTATATTTTCTCATTGATTTATCTCTGACATTTTAAACCGATAATCATTTTTATATCCCATAAGATCTTATATAAGAATTCGTCTGTCCGATTTGTTCTTAAAAAATAGTTTTGTCGCAAAATTCAATATTTGGTGTATAATATTATACAGATATAATTAATGGAATCGTAGCTATATCAAATAATGGGGTCGTAGGCGTAATTTGTCGCTTGTCTGTTTTCCTATAATATTTTTAAATCGATCAAAATTATTCAAAGTTAATTTGTATAAAAACATCAATTCTGAAAAATACAGTATGTGACATACTGTATGTCTTATTTCTGGTCCATATCTACGGTTTTTCTAAAACGTACTACCCCCAATCATAACGGTTTAATTTAAAAACACGTAGGTGTTGAAATAATTAAATGCTCATAGGCCAATAATCGTAGACCGTCTGTTTTCAGCGAAAAGCGTAGATTTGGACAAAAAATAAAATCATGCGCTTGATGAAAAATGAAATACACTTTAGAAGACAAAATAAAGGTCTAAATTTCAGTCTCGTTATGACCAAATGTGTCTCATTTAGATTTTTTGTTATAAACAAAAACGCAAAACACGCAGAGAAAAAAATAAAAGCTTTTTGGTATCTTTTTTTATTAAACAATAAAAAACATAGAAAATTAAACTAAAATATTTGATTAATTTTGAAAATAAAAATTAGGAAAAAAAATTAATGTTTATTTTTTTTAAATTGTACCTGATTGATGCACAAAAACTGCATCTGGGTTAAAAGACCACCAACTGCTGCAACCTGCATTTTCATTTTGTTGTTTTTGGAAACATTTATGAAGAGATAAATTATGTCGAATTGAATTTTTCCATGATGCTTGAGAAGGACCAAATTTATAATCTGGGTGGAATTCTTTAACATTCCTAAATACAAAAATCAGATAGAGAAAAAAAGAGAATGTCTTCACTCCGTGGTGCATATTGAATACTTTTTTGGGGATGCAACTAATTATTTTGACCAAAAATGGTCATAAAACATCTACTGTAGAAAAATGCACTTTTTTTAATCGAAAATTCGAACTGAAATCGATGTTTTTTTCATTTTTAAAAGTGCAAAGTTTTTTTTAAAATATCAGAAAAACATAAATTGCGTTTTAAAAATCGAAACATAACTTGAGGGCGGTAGGGAGCAAAATTTTAAGATATATTGATTAAAAAAATATACAAATTTCATACGGTGGCCAAATCAAAAAATGTGGATGAAGTGATAAATTTGCAAAATTGTCTTAGACAGCGGTAAAGAGCTTAAAAGTAATAATTAAGTTTCAAAATAAATTGCCCAATTTACTCAATATATTTTGTATTACAACTATATTATGAAAAATAAAATATACTTTAGTAAGAAAACTCACCAGGGAATTTAATCAACATACATATGCGCTACTGATTTAAAAATATTGTTTTAGAAATAATAATTTGGGGAAGCAGATTTTTAAATCAGAAAAAATTAATTTTTACACTTTTTCTCAGTCTCATTTATTATGGTATATTATAACAACGCGGATCAAACGTTGATCAGATGCAACCGGGAAAATAGAGGCCTAGAGGATCTTTGATATCCTTTTCCCTACCTAAGTCAATCTTAAAAATGCTTGATATCTCTATAGCGCGTGTTCGAATCCCACTAATGTTGTATTAGAGATTGTCTTAGTGATTGCTTGAGTGATTACACACCGATCAACTTTGGCGGTCCCAATATCAAGCACTCTTGGCTATAATCATACTCAAGACAATCACTAATACTACATTAGGGGGATTCGATAGAGATAGCAAGCATTTTTAATATTGACTTAGGTTGGGAAAAAGATAAAGTATCAGCAACTTAATAAGCCTTTTTAATTTTATAACATCCACTGTTTTAAATGAGAAATTTAATTTTAACTCACTCGATCATCCAGCAATAAATATTGGCAAGAGTCATTCTTTTGCTTGGCGTTGAGTTGATTGCATAATTAATCAATTCTGCATAAGTTCTATTTTTCCCCAAATAACATCCAGGAGACGCATTTCCTCCTTTTCTGGGTTTCTTTGAGGCTGAAAAGCTGGGGATGCCAAATTTTTTTGATGCTGCTGGAATCGTCGAGCTAAAATTTCGTGTAAGCGAAACGGGCGATTTAAGCTTTTCACTTAATATAAATCTAATTTGCGTTGGAAGATTACTGAGGATTTTTAAATTGTCTTATAATATTGTTTGAAAGAATTGAGTCAAAAAAAAGGGTTTTCAAAAAAGTATATTATTACTTCAGTTACATTTTTGTGTTTTTCAAAAATTTTCAATGAAATTGATTAAACAGAATTGAATTTGAATCTTTTCGGAGGGACCTTAATTTCTTTGAGCTCGGGCACTAAGTGGTCGATTTAAAAAAACTGGTCAAAGCTCAACCTCATTGAGAAAATATTACTATAGATCGGAAGTACACGCAAAAACTCACTTATATGTTAGTAATAAAGGTTTTGTAAAACAACGGCTTAATATTTTCTCCTAAAAATAACGTCAAATTAAAAAAATGGCAATTTTTTCATATAAAAAACTGAAATGGGCTATTTTCTTATTGTATGAACGATCTTAAGTTTGAAAAACGAAATCAAAGATAGTTAAATACCTGCGAGCTCTTATTTTATATGTTGGTTTCTGTGGCTGCCCATTATCTGCCGATTTAGTTCTCTCTGGTCTATCAAGCTCTATAGAATTTATTGATTTCTGTTTGGGTGAGTTTGGCGCATTTTGTGCAACTTTTGGCGAATTTTTTGCTGAATTTTCATTTTTCGAGTAGTAATATCGAACAGCCGGAACCATTTGGAGCTCAATCGTTGAGCTATCTGTCAAACCGCTTTGCATTCGATTACAAAAAAATATTTTTCTTCGAAAATGATATATTTTTATTCAAGATGTTTATATATTATCTGATATAGATTCCACTGCTGACTTCCGCCCACATACTTTTTATAGCAATATCGAAAATCCTGCCTAGTCGTAAAATTGTATTGATACGTCACAAAAATAGAAAGTGATCAATGAAATGACTGGATTCTCGGGAAGTGACCGATGAAATTGCTGGATCTCCCTATTTGTGACTGTTAACCGGTCGGGTTAATTATTGCGGGGTTGCTGCATGCGAGGGTTAAATCCGGAAAATGTATATTATTATTTATTGAGCATCTCGGACTGCGACTAAAATTTGAATGTCCGCGAAAACCGGTATCAATGCAATTTTACGACTATGCAGGATTTTCGATATAGGCAATATAGGCATTTAAAAAATAAACTAAAATGTATACTCCGTGAATCACAAGTTGCGATATCACTGAAAGTTTATAATAAACAAATGAAAACACATTTTAATAGAAATCAAGCTATTTTCTTGGTTAATAACGTAGATATTTTTTGTTATTTAATTTGGATAAGAAAAGTGCGGAAAAGTAAAAACAACATACGAAAACATAATCGAAGTGTAATACGTATTTTTTCGATAAGAGGTTATTTTATCACAAGATATAGTGAAAACAATAACTTTCCATTTACTAATATAATTGATTAAGTATACAGGGTGTAAGGTTTTTACCTTCTTTTTTCCAAACTGGTTACACTTGATTTCCGCCGTTTTGATTGGTTGTCAGAAGAGTTTTCTCAGATTCAACCAATCAAAACGGCGAAAATCAAGTGTAACCAGTTTTGAAAAAAGAAGGGAAAAACCTTACACCCTGTACATTATAAGTATATATATTCCGGTACTTGCTGAGTCTTTTATGCCACTTTTACAGCCAACACTTTTATTTAACTCGGCTTTTGAAAACGACTTATCCGATTGAGTTTTTTGATAGCTCAAACTAAGCACAAATATATAGAGGAAAATAAATTAGCAAAAAAATGGTCAGAATCAGACCATAGTTTCCAATTGTTTAACAAAATCTGATAATTAAACAATTTCAGTAATCTTAGAAAAAATCTAAAAAATGGTCCGAGTCGGACCACCTTTTTTTACTTTATTATTCACTAGATATATGTGCTCAGTTTGAGCTATCTAAAAACTAAGTCGGATAAGTCGTTTTCAGAAGCCGAATTATGTAAAAAGTTTGGCTAAAAAAGTGACATAAAATCCCCAGCAAGTACCGCAATAGATATATTAATTGATGATTTATAGATAAAGGGCCCTTAACCGAAAGATCGTGACTATTTGAAAAAATGCGAATCTGAACATTTGATTGGTTAATCCGTTCAAATCTGACCGATGAAATTGGCCTATTCGGCAATCCAGGGTTTTAATTGGGTGCTAGTATCCCGAGTTGATTGTATCATTCAAATAGTCACAATCTGTCAACTGAGGGCCCTTCGTTCATAAAGTATATATTATATCATTTATTTATGACTTCAAACTTATACCGTGAAATTAAATCTACTTCCTTGTTAAAGTTCACAGTGAAAGTTTAAAGTCATAAATAAACGAGAAACTTTCATTTTTTGAAGAGTAAAGTTTAAGTGCAATTTTCATTGTGATTTAGAATCCGTAATCTGTAACCTTCTTTTCGTTTTCAAATTTCTATAAATTGTATAAAAAGGTGAAGTTTTGGTGAAAGGTGAAGTTAAGGGATCTTTATATAATTCATAGCTGGAAAAATTATTGGTCTAAATAATTTTGGCAATCGTTTCCTGAGTTCGTAGTTTTTTAAATCACGCCGAGATATTAAATATTCCATTCTAAAAATATAAAATTGAAATTTTAACTTTTAATTCAACATGATATCATCCAAGCTTAATAAAATTTATTTATATGACGTGAAAAACGTCATGTATCAATCAGTTTTTATACGTAAAATGAAACTTCGTAAAGCCGAAGTATTTTTCACCGCCTACACACTTTTGTGAACCAATCAAATTTTCTTATGATAATAAACGGCCGATTTCATTGGTCCGGATTCATTATTTCGAAAAATTAAACAAAATGTGAAGTTAAACAAAAAAACTCAGTCTGTAATTAAATAGTGACAATTCATTATCATGCCTAAAAGACAGTTAAAAAAATCTCGGACAATTCTCTCGAAAAATTTTTTAACATAAATTTTTTTAATTTTCTCATTTAACAGTCTAAAGCTTTGCGATATGCATATAATCCGTTACTGCCTTATGGCTAGATTACTAAGTAATAAGCTAATTAATTCCCGTAGTGTTTTCGAAGCCACGCTTTTTCTCTATATTTACTTAAAGTCATTTTTATTCTGTGACACTACGGGAGTTAAGAGAAAATAATAATTATCTGGTGACCGTTTTTAGCAAGTTAATTATATACGCAAATTATTATGTAAATTTTATTCGTATACTATTAACTTGTATATAATATTACGTTATATATATTACGTTTTATATATTATAAATGTAGTATCAGTATTACAACAACAGTATCTAATATTTAATGGCATCGGTGCATAGAGACAGATTTGCACTTTTTTTCATTTTCGTTCTCTTGATGGTAAACTTTTCACCACTACAGAATTTTCAAATAAGATGACTTTTAAATGAAAGATGCCACCTTTGAGCTTACTTCCTATAATCAGATTTTTTTCCAATCAATAACTTTTGCTTTGTAAATTGTCTTTTAAAAACACACTAAGAAAACGGAACATTTCGGTTGAAGCGTCAAAATTGAGGTAAAATATTTTATTTTTATCAATTAGAAACCAAAAAATACGGTCCTGCACACCGAATTAAATTTATTTTATTTGTTTAAATACGATTTCTACGGCAAATCGAAAATTTCCAAAAAAAACGATTTTGGCACACCGAAAGAAATGTTTTTTCATAAGATGAATGACAAAAATCAAATTCCGTGTGCAGGACGGCTTGACAATTTGGCAAGTTCTAGAGAAACAAAATATTTTTTGTTTTTGATTAACGAGCACTTTAACCGATTTCTCCCAAACCTTAGTTTCGTTGCAAAAATTATAATTTACAGTATGAACCAGAGCGAAGAAAGAAAACGAGGGCATATTTGAATTAAATAAAAGGTGGAATTCGCAATTTTTTCGACCAAAAATTTCAAAAAATGCGATTTTTCAAAGAGCATATAAAGAATATGTGGTCACCTACTCGAATAGTAATAGTTGCCATTTTGTAAAGTTTTTCTCGTTGATTCGAAACAAATAGTTTAAATAAAATCTAACAGAAAATAAGGTATTTTTTTTCATAATTTTTGGAACTTTTTTGAAAATTTCTCAAAATTTGACGAATTCGAAAAGTTAAATTCGAACTCAAAATTTTTTGAAAGCGCAATAATACAAAAATTATTTTTTGTTCAAATTTTTTTTCATTATTTTTTAAATCAACAAAAACACTTTTGAAAAAAATTCCCTTATTTCTTGTTCAAATTTCTTTTTCATTATTTGTTTCAAATCAACGAAAAACACTCTTCAAAATGGCTACTTTAGCTTTTCGCGTAGTTGACCACATATTTTTTATATGCTCTTTGAAAATCATATGACATGGTTTTGTGATTTTTAGTCAAAAATATTTGGAAATATTTCGAAAATTTTCCTCATTTCTTGTTGAAATATTTTCAAACTTATTTTTCTGAAATCACCGGCTCAAAATATTGGGAATGCCACCTTTTATTTTTTTTCAAATATCTCCATCGTTTTGTTTCTTCGCTGTTGGTCATACTCTGAATCATAATTTTTGCAACGAAACTAGGAGAAATAGGTTAAAGCCCTCGTTAATCAAAAATAATTAAATTTTATTTCACTTAAACTTGCCCAATTGTTAAGTCGTCCCGACCATCCAATTCAATTTATTTCATTCATCTAATCAAAAAAAATATTTCTCACGATGTGCCATAATTTCATTTTTTTTCGAATTTTTTGGAACTTTTCGATTTGACGTAGAATTTTGACGCTTTCAACATAAATCTCCCGTTTTTTGAGTATGTTTTTAAAAGGCAATTTATAAAGTAAAAATTATAGATCTGAAAAAACAGATTATACGAAGTTAGCTCAAAACTTTTGAGTCAAAAGTGTCAACTTTTGTTCGATAAAGTTTTTATCCGAAAATTTTAAAGTAGCAAAAAGTTTCCCATCAAGAGAAAATAAATCGAAAAAGTGCAAATCTGTCAAAATGCACCGACGCCCTCGCTAGCACGAATACATGCATGATGATTGGCTTTTAAAATAAAGATAACAACATCATCATAAAACAATGTAACGCGAGCCAATTAGCATGCGTATGATCCTATAATCTATTTTAAGAAATTATAGAAATCTCTTATTATAAAAATCTAGAAATTAGCTAGCTGGAGGAGAGAAATGTTTGGTGCATGCGGAAGGTACCGTCTTACAAATATTCCGTCGATAATGTGATAATTCATTTTTGTATTCATATTAAACTTATATCCTTTTTCTAACCAAAGTTTATCACAATAACGTTTACAACTCTATAGCGCGTTTACAATCCCACTAATGTTGTGATTATCTTAGTGATTGCTTGAGTGATTACACCCGATCAAATTTAGCGGTCCCGATATCAAGCACCCTTGCCTATAATCATACCAACAATCACTAAGACAACATTAGTGCGATCGAACACGCGCTATAGAGATAGTAAACGTTTTTGAGATGGACTTTGGTTGTAAAGGATATATTTATCAATCTTAAGTTACTCTTGAATAACGTATTTAGTTTTGGCCTTTGTTTGGATAATTGAAAATTTCAAATATTATATACTCTCCTGAATGTTATTCCCGCAAAAAAGTGTCATTACACGCCCGCAAGACGTGGCGGATGACGTTAAAATCAAAGCATTGCGTAGGCCCAAATAGTGGATATTATAATATTATATAAAATATATTATATAAATATATTATTTAAAATAGGCGCGAGGATGCGGTAATTACTACATGTGACATAAGGAGTGACTTCGGATAGATTACGAATATTGAAATTTAGTTTAAACGAGCTGTTAACGAAAATAGATCGATTTCAAGGGGATGGTAAAGGAAAATCTTGGATATTTCAAGCCTTATTATCAACTACGAGACATATCATAATTCGACCCGAAATGCATCATAATCTTTAACCCCCGCAATGACATATCGATCATGGTACTTGCTGAAGCTTTTATACAACTTTTCAGATTTCAGTGTTAATCACAACTGGAATTAACACTGACATCTCCAAAGTGGCATAAAAGTCCAAGCAAGTACGCTGATAGATATATTTTTAGTACGTTTTGGATCCAATAGGGATATTTGCATTTTGGGGTTTTCAATAGAGCAAGTTTATTTGCAGAAGGCCAAGAAAATAGTTTCCTAGTAATTAGACTACACAACTGCATAAAATATAGAAAAATAATACCACCGCATTCGGCGCGCGATAGCGGAAATACTATCTAATATATCCCCTATTCAAACTTTTGTTAATATCCCGGCCCTGATTAGGAAACGTAGTGTGTTTTTAAGTAGTAGGGCCGGGATATCAACAAAAGTGTGAATAAGGGATATGCCTTTATCACACTTTTGTTCCATTCTCGACTCTACTACTTAAAAACACTCTACGTTTGCTAATCAGGGCCGAGAATGAAACAAAAGTGTGATAAAGGGATACGATACAGGATGTCACGTAACGTGACTCACGTTTCACTGGAAATTTCATTTCCGGTAAATAGAATTCCAGTTATAACGTCATATCCTGTATAATATACTGTATATTCCTGTAGGTAAGATAGTAATTCGGCTATATAGTGATTCGGCTATATTAATTAAATATTGACTTTTCTAGAGTTGTATTCATTTTTGGGGGACGAGAGTAGCGGAAATCGCTCAGAAATATTATTTTACGTTTATGTGTAATAAAAAATTATTTCAAATTTTTTTTTTTTTTCAAATCAGAAAATACCTCAAAGTTGGCAACATTGCATCTAAGATATTTAATTATTAAATTTATGGTACAGAATGCCTGAAATTTTTTGTTTTGATGATTTTATCAGAAATTTATGGTTTTAATTGAACCAGAAGCTAAATTCTATAACAATTCTAGAATTCTAGAAATGTCCAAAAACTTTCAATTTTTCTGTAATATAGCCGAATTACTATCTGACCATTCCTGTATCTTGTCTATCCTTTTTCTGCTTACAATTTTTAAATCGATGAGTTAGTTACAAAAATAGTCCACAACTCATTGATTTGATGATTGAAGGATGTAGCCTAAAATATAATTCATGATGATAAAAAAATCACAAATTCTATTTTTGAGATATTTCCTCAGTTAGCGAAAAAAAATTGTCGGCATATTTTATTACCCAAATTGATACAAGTAATTAACGAAGGCCTCGAGATTTTCCTTCACCACCCTCTTAAAAATTCAAATTCCACGACGAAATATATATAGTCATGAAAACAGTTTTAACCCAGCACTCTTTGTCTATCAGTTTAATTCTGAACGTTCGTTAATATCAAATCGTTATATTTTCCGTAACAAAGCTATTAATCAAAATCAGATAAGTATTTCAAATGATAAAATAAGCCTTTTTTCGGTTTGAAATATGTCATTTAAAAACAATCAGAATAAAATTTTACTTCAATACTACAGCAGCGTCGAGCGTATAGGTGAAAGTTTTTTTGCAAAAAATCTTCACCTATACGCCAGATTTCACCTATACGCCCAACGTCAGGAAAGAAACGCTCTGATTGGTCGATTAAAACAAGATCTGAAATTTAAAATTAAAGTGAATGAAGTTATAGGGTAGTCAGTGTAAGAATTAAGGGTGATTTTTCATCAATTTTTGTCATAAATACGAAAATGACTTCTTTTGAAACCTCCGAAACTTTTTTTCAATAATCGACTCACGCAGTAAATCTTTTTACCAACCAAACTTCATCTCAAAAACGTTTATTATCTCTATGACGCGTGTTCGAATCTTACTAATGTTGTATAAGTGATTGTCTTAGTGATTGCTTGAGTGATTACACACCGATCAAATTTAGCGGTTCCAATATCAAGCACCCTTGCTTATAATCATACTCAAGACAATCACTAAGACAACATTTTTTTTCGAACATTAGTAGGATTCGAACACGCGCTATAAAGATAGTAGACGTTTTTGAGATGAAGTTTGGTTGTTAAAAAGATATCGAATAGTTCTTCTAGAATGTATTTAATTTTATTGAACAAAATATAATAAAAATAATTTTTATTAATACACCATTACAAATAAATGCTGTAGATTGTGGTTATCATGCACTTATTGAAGAAGAAAATATTTCAAGAAGAAATCCATCGAAGCCTTCTTTGATCAAAAATAAAGAAAAATTATTTCACTCAAATTTGCCAAATTGTTAAGTCATCCAATCCAACGAATTAAATTCAATTCACTCCTCTCATTAAAAAAAATATTTCTTTCGATGTGCTAAAATTTCGTTTTTTTTGTTGAAAATAATTCATGGAAAATAATTTGAACAATATTTGTACTAGATAAATAAAATTTAAAGTTAAAACTACAAATTAATTTAATAGTTTTTCATTCATAAAAAAATCAAATATCACTATCTTTTTCCGTGATAAAAAGGCCTATCTTTTGCCTTCACTTATACGCCCGACGTCTGAATAAAAAAGTTTTAATTTTCAGATGCGTGGGTTTTTGCGGGGGCTTACGTAGGTTTTTGCGTGAGTTTCACCTACAGCATGTAATTTTTTTGCTCCCTTTTTTCCAATTTGGATAAATCTGAATTCCACCGTTTTGATTGGTTTAATCTGGAAAAGACGTAGGTATTTGCCGAAATTGATCGTTCTCATTGGCGGATAGCTAGTTATCCAAATTAGAAAAAAGGGAGCAAAAACGTAACATACTGTATACGGACTCACCTATACCGAAAATCCTGCCTATGCGTCGAATTTTATTACTACGTCATGACGCGTCACAAGAATAGAAAGTGACCAATGAAATAATAGGATTCTCGAGAATCCTGTGATTTCATTGGTCATTTTCTCTATTTGTGACGTAGTGATAAAATTCGACGCATAGGCAGGATTTTCGATACGGCCGACGCTGCTGTAATCTTGAGAACATCGCCCAGCGCGCAGCTGCGGTCGTTTTTCTAACCATCGTGATAAGCAGAAAGGTCCGTGTGACACGTGTGTGAAAAACCTCGATCGTTTTTTTCTCAATTAGGTAAACTTTCAAAATGATACAAAAATTATAGTGTATAAATTCTATGCTTTCAACTTTCATCAAAAAATAAAAGTTGAACCAGATTTTTTGAAGCAGCGGGCGTGACTGATAGAAATAAAATATATAACCACTTTAAATGCTTTCGGAAGTTTATAATAATTTACATTCAATTAACAATGTAGAATTAAGAATAATCATGGCCGCAATTGAATGCTTTAGATATGTATTTTATATTTATGGGTTCTGGTAGATCGGTTCTTAATAATATATCAAAAAAATAGCTGAATGCTATTTTTCAAGTGAACTCAATCTCCATTCCTTCCCACTGGGGAGTCCCAGTTTCAATAATTTTCAGGATAGGGGGAGTAAGTCAAAAATGAAGTTTTATCTGATGATATCAGAATATATGATTAAAAATTTTGACATAACAAGTTTGCGAATAATCTTATAAAAATAATTTTCGGAGATTTTTTCACTAATTTGAAATATTTGAACCACCAGGTATCTGGGTAAATTAAGGGATGACGTTCATGTTATTATTCCTCGCCAGATTTGAAAACTCAATATTTTTATAAGAAAAATTACTCTAAATGAACAAAAAATCGCAGGCTTGCCAATTAACCTGAAGTTGAAAAAAATTCGTCGATTTGCCACGGAAATCGAAAAAAATCTTAACGAAAAAATAAAAAAATAATCACTATTTTGTTAATTATTTCCTTGCGATACAAAAATTTTGAAGAATTTCAGGTCACAAAAAGCAGAAAAATTAAACTATTAAAAAAAAAACAATCCAATTAAAATGTCGTACCGTCAAACCAAGCAAATTTGAACCACAGTGTCTTTAGATTTCTATCCGACTATTTTCAATAAAAATTTATTTTGATGACTCATGAATTCTAAAATTATTTTTATAATTTGTGAAATGTGCATGTGAATATATAATAACCGTTGCTGCGATATTTATTTGATTACGTAGGTATGACTTAAAAAATCAAGTTATGCGTAAGATGAAAACTACGCATGATTTTGATTTTAGGAACACCTACGCAATTATTCAAATATTTCAGTAACGGTGATTATTTTTCTCGTGAAAACAAAATGACAAATAATAATAATTCATAACTAACAGATTGATTACCGGACTTCCTGGTCGTTTTTTACTAGATTTTTAGCCAAAATTTTAATAAAATTCGGCTTTTGGAAACAACTTATTCGATTACATTCTTAGATAGCTCAAACTGAGCACAAATATCTTGTGAATAATAAAATCAAAAAATTGGTCTGAATCCGACCATTGTTACCGATTTTTCTGAAGAAAAACTAATAATTGAACAATTTCAGTTATCATAAAAAAAAAGTTCGATGAAAGATTTTTTTCAATTTGTAGCTTCACATGAAATTTGTGCTCAGTTTGAGCTATCTAAGAATGCAATCTAATGAATTGTTTGCAAACGCCGAATTATATAAAAATTTTGGATAAAAATCTAGTAAAAAACGACCAGGAAGTCCCGTAATAGATATAATAAGATTTTAGATAATATCAGTCAAATTTTTAGACTTCTTCCAGGAAAATTTTGCTACCATATTTTTTTCCTAATGCCACGCCAAATACTATAATAAAGTAACTATATCTAAGAAAGTGATCTCCTTTCCTTTTAATCCACGTTCGCGTTTGACCCTGATTGGTCAACGCCATTTCGACCCTTTATTGGTAAAACGCGAACGTTGATTTGAAGGACCGGAGAGCCTTTCCAAAAAAAAATTTTTAGAAAAAAATTTATTTCGAAAATTTTTTTGAATGACTGTAGTAATTTTAAATTAAAAAAGTATATTTTTCTTGTTTTAGAATATACAGACTTGGTGTGATTCAATGTTAGACGTTGCTTTTCTGTTACAATCATCTCTCAAGACCCCCTATCTCTCACTGTCCATTTACTATTCCATTTTTCCGACAAAACAATCCAAATAAAAAATGCAAATCTCGTCAAAAAATCGTGAAATGTGGGTCCTGGGGCCAACACCGGACAGTTTCACCGATGTTAAGAGAAATAAAAAGTCTATGGTTTTTATCTAGTATCTTCAGTAAAAAGAACTCTGAAATGGGTGTCCTGCGTTTTGGAAGTAGAAATAGCTGGGCTCGGAGACAAGCCAATCAGGAGCCAGGGATCTGAGCCGTTTGCCCCCACTGGCTATATGACATCTCGATTCTCAGACATGGAAAACATATTTCAAGACAACTACTGAAATAAATTATCACCTGATGTCCAGAAAATATGATTTTTTTTTCCTCCAGCTCGAAAATTATACACAAAATAAAATCCACTTTTTGATACAAAAACTTCTTCCGTGAAAATTTGAAGAACTTTGCGCAAAAATAAACAAATTTTCTTCTTCTCTTGAGGGTGTTTGAGATCTGGCGCACACGAGTTAATTTTTTTTTGATCTGTTGATCTTTGAATGAGGATTTTGAAGATGTTTTTAGTGATACGATCCGGTGTAAATTCAAATGGTCTCTCCGTCAAATTTGGTCATGACCGCGAGACAAAGTAGGGAAAGGGAGAACTTGAAACGTGGGAGAAGAACCAGTTTTTTTAAAGTCTTTTAGTCCGTATGAAATTTTCGATGAAAATTTTTCATTGTATTTTTACATTCTTTAAAATTTGGGTACTTATAGAAGTCATACCTTTCTTTTTTTGTATTTGTCCATACTCTTATATTTTTCCAAATTTTTAAAAGTGTGGGTGAATTAAATTTTGCAAATAGAATTTTTGACATTGTTGTGCTTGATACATTTTTTTAGGTTCGAAAAATTTTCACTCAAATTTTAAGATTTTTTTTGTTTTATTATCATAAGATTTTTTTAATATTTTTTGGGAATTTTTTGTTATAATTTTTAAACGCGTCGTTGTTTTTTTATCACACACACAATTAAAGCCATTTTTGCAATTTATTTGTATTTCCATAAAATGGTATTTATTAAACGTTTCGGCTGATAGCCATCATCAAAAGTGAGATGATGGCTATTAGCCGAAACGTTAAATAAATACCATTTTATGGAAATACAAATAAATTATGATGTCTCAAAACCAATAAATTTTTGCAATTGTTCATCTTTTGATTAGGTTTTAGAATCTAAAAAAAAAAAAAATTTAAAAAAATATTCTGAAAACAAAATCTAAAAAAATAAACAAAATTTCATTACAAAACAATTATGAATTTTTTGTTTATTTTATCTAAAATTTAGATAAAATAAACAAAAAATTCATAATTGTTTTGTAATGAAATTTTTTTTATATTTTTTGATTTTGTTTTCAGAATTATTTTTTAAATTTCAATTTTATTTTTGAAAATGAAAGTAAAATATTTTATGAACGATTCATTTAGTCAGAATTCGTAAGTCACGATTCGTAAGTCAAAATAGTTAAATGCTGAGTTTTCAGATGACTATCTTTCACAGGGAAAAGAGAATTTGATGATGTTGTTCAGATTATCTGAATCAGATATATTACATGTATTTTCGAAAGAAAAAACAAAATATGATCATTTTTAACTCGAACACTTTCGTTCGGGCTCGTTGCCCATCGCTCTTTTATGACACTTTAAGGGGGTGGTCGACCCTGTAAAACTTTAGTTATCACATTTTTAAATGTATCTTATGGTCCATAAGTTATGGATAGATCAGGTGTTTACCTTGGATGCAAACTAACTATATCGATACCTCTACCCATAAGGAGGTGGTCGTCGCAAAATGAGGCTCTAGAAACAAATTTTCCCAATTTAATGTTTTTTATGAAAATATAGATGACTGCGACCCTATTAGGGGTAGTCTTTCTATCTGAATACATGGTCAGGAGAGCACTTTTTGAGGGTCTTAAAAATATTTTGTATGAAATAAGTTGAAATTTATCAATTTTTGGGAAATAAAAAAAACGATTTATCTAAAAATGAGAAAGAAATTTGGACAAAACTCTCAATACTGATCTGCAGGGACTATTCAGCTGCCCACTCATATAAGTTTCGAATGTGTACCTTGAAAAACCACGGAGGAGATACATTTTGAAAAAATAATTACGTCAGTTTTGTAAGCACGTTTCTGATTGGATGAGCCATTTGTCACTTTCGATTTTTTAGGATGCAAGATTTTTGTTCAAATATATCAGAAACAGGTAATATTTGGTCCAACGATTTGTACTTTTGCGTCAATTAGCCATTGAAAACTCCGTTTTTTGCCTCAAAATGCGACGACCACCCCCTGAATGGAATCAAGCCACAAAATCAATCCCAGTCAGTTTAAACGCCAGTTGTAAGATATTTTGAAATCACATTATTTCAACCTACGCATATTATGACCGATTTAAAAAGTGCCCCAAAATTCATTAAAATAGATCCACTGGTTCAATCGACATGCGATTGTCATGAGTCGTATCTAGTTTTTCGCGGCCAAACAACGTCGTAGCGTCCTTGAACCAAATTTTTAAAATTTGGTTTACATACAATTTTCTTGGCTTTTTATACAGAATGTGTTTTAGCTTTTGGGGTTTTCCCCGGGGAGATTGAAACGCCGCTTAAATAAACTAACCAAGTCGCGCTCGGATTGGTTAGGCGTGAATCTCCTCAGGGAAAACCCCAAAAGCTAAAACACATTCGGTATCAGTCATAAGATGTATCCAAGGTGGAGATTTGATATATTCATTTAATACATTTAAAATTTTCAGAATTCAGATTTTACAGGGTTAACCACCCCATTGAAGACGAATACTAACGAATATTAAATAACGACCCCCAATGGGTAGCATGAGTAATATTATATTACCAAGTAAACGAATAATTTTTTAAATATTATTCGTTTTTTATATACAGTATGTAAAAAAATTGTTCGAGACAAAAAGCTCCAATTTCCTCTGGATTGAAAGTAATTCTCTTGCCAAGTATAGGTTTTCCAAAGAAATTTCCCTTGTTGGTCTCGAACAATTTTTTTACATACTGTAAATATCGAGTTTTCATGATGAAGTTTGTATTAACCTTCTCAGGCATCAAAGCCACTTTTATGGCTCAACTTTGAGCGTTTATTACGGGAAAAGTAAAAGTGCTTGCTAATTTATTGGTATTTAGTCCCCGAGATTAAAGATAGACTTAAACTTTTATATTACTTAATTTACATTTTGACTTTATCAACCCTATAAAAAAGTGACATTTACAAATTAACCTTCAACCTACGCAATTCATTTGTGAGAAAATGAGAGACGTCAGAACAAAAATTAATAATGGAAGAGATTAATAATTCAATTTTCTAAAAACTTCCTTGGAAATAACCTGCAATTTTCTGGTCTTTAATCTACAGGTGTTTTTTAAAATAGCGCCATGATTTGTATCGCTTTCAAAGCACTATCGAACAATTTCTCGTTAATTCACTTTTTCATTAAAGTATAAAAAACCGTTGGTTAATAATTTCAACAGGGGGGGCTCAATAGCAAAAGCTAGTTTTTGGTCTGGCGCCTATCGTGAGCTATTTATGGTTATCCGAGAAATATGCAAGTAGTATTTCGAAGTGGTCCGAATGCACTTTGAATTGCGTTTAAATGATCTAAAGAATACTAAACTAAACATGGTATGAACAATCAGAGAAATTATAAATGTACCGCGTTAGTTAAAAGTGGCGAAGACACAAAAACTGGTATGAAGACATTTTAGGTGACACAAAAAACGAGGTTTTGTTTACAAAATCAGTAATTTGATATTGATTTTTTATCAAAAGGGGCCTAACCTACTCATGACAATTACGGGAGAACTATATGAGTTATCGAGAAACAGTCTTTTGCCTTCAACTGTCAACTAATAAAGCGCAATGGAGAAATTTTGTTTAGTTAATTTGATATCCGGTTCGCCGTATATAAACCGGAACTTAATTTTTTGTCAGGTTCAAATCCTCGGTAGGCCAACATTTTTTTTACCTAAGTTTCTAAAGAACAGCCGAAAAATTATTTCTTCTATGTTTTTTTATTCTAATATTACGATTGTCTATAGATTTTCTGCTCGAACTATATTTTAGATGAATTTCCTTTCGATTTTTTTCAAAATTTATATTAAAAATGCCTATATTATAGATATCCGGCTACCAGTCAACCGGTAGACCAAAACAAGAAAAATTTCTGCATAAAGCTTTTTTAGTTGGCAGTTGAAATTCAAAAAATATGCAAAATGGTGAAAACGTTTCTCAGGGCTGGAGTTCGAATCCTAGTGGACCCCACTGATTTTGTTTGAGTGATTGTGTAAGGAATACTAATAGGGGTGTTGTCTTTTGGCCTGTGTTGTCTCTTGTCCCGATCCATGTCGAGACAAGTCGTCCGTAGGACGGGTTCACTGGGATTCGAACTCCAGCCCTGAGGTCAGAAACGTTTTCACCGTAGACTTTGGTTGGATAGAGAATATAGATCTCCCATAATCGTCATACGTAGGGTGAGACCCTTTAAATTAAAAAATACCTTAGAAAACAATATTTTGAAATGACTTCGACGATCAACTCATAGGTCATAACTTATGACTCATAGGAAGTGAAAAATATCTGCCAAAAATTGTGACGTAAACGACATTAGCTTTTGCAATTTGTGATGTAAAAGCATTCTAAAAAAATTGTTCGGCGCTTATGTAAGGGAGAGTTCAAAGTTCATTTATGGCTGCGCAGAGCCATTTGCGTTTTTGTGACTTAATCTGGAATAAAACGGATCTTCTTATTTATAGTATTGTTTGCTGGTGTTGAGACATAAAATTTTATAAATTTCAATAAAAATATTGTATTTTTTTAAATTTTTTCGAATTTTTAGTATTCGTCTTCAGAATGAGAAATATTTTTTTAGTCAAAATAAGCAGAAACAATTTGGCTCTCTGATTTGATTGCTTCTTATTTATGGTTGAAAAACATAATTTTTCTGAGGGAACAGTTATCCGCCAAATGTTTATCCGCCAAATTTCCTGGCAAATTATTTGAAATTTTCTGTTTCCACAACAGTATACCATAAATTCTATACCCAGGGTGCGCAGCGGAAACCCTACAGACTAAACTAAAACTGGTTATGAAACTTTTTCTGTGTTACGAGGGTTGCTATATTATGAAAAAATTGAAAAATAAAATGTTCGAAAAAATTCCAAATCCCTTTAGCATATTAATGTGAATCTAGGAATGTGCGGGTTGAGGAGCCAACCTAACACTCCTGAGGCCACTCCTAGCCACTCCTGGGGCCACTCCTCAACCCGCACATTCCTAGATTCACATTAATGTGTTAACCTCCTCACACCCTTTGACTATCTAAAGGCGAAACAAATTTCGGGCGCCAAAACGGCGCAGAAATAACATCGTCACAGACCTTTAATTCAAATATATCATAGAGTTTGCAATTTCATTTCCAAAAATATTGTTTAAAATTGTATACGATGAGCCGTTCGAAAGTTATTTTTTTCTACTTTTTTTAAGGATTTTCGCCAAAATTTCCTCTTAAAAATTATTGTGGTAAAAACGATACAAATATCAAAATTCTGAGGAAGCCAGTTTTTAGAAAGTCTTTGAGGATTCTTTTGATATAAGTGTATTTGTTCTGCAACCTCTAACGAAGAATAATTTTCTCACAAGTGATTTTCTGGAACTCAAAATATGAAAGCAAATATTTTTCAAAAATAATTTTTCGGAAGAAGTTGAACGGCATTAACCCAAATATAGCCGGAAAAAACAAATAGATCAAGTGTTAGAACATAAGGTGGTACTGATTTTTTGAGTTTTTAGTGATTAGCAATATTTTTCACATTTACTGCAATATTTTGACGCGCGGCGATATGAATAATTGTTTGTAATCGATCGAGAACATCATATTTCAAATTTAGAGCAGCTATATAATAGCTTAAGTTTCACTTGTAATTGTAGACTTATGATGTCATTGTAAAAATGTATGTTTTCCAGCAATACAATGTGTGGTGAACCTCTTCTTTTCTCTCGAGTTATCTAGTTCACAAACTTCGAAATTAAACTGTTACGTGTTATTTCACTTATTCTATCCTTATCTCAATCAGTGACAAATAAATAAATTGATATCTTATCCAGTTTTTCCGTGATAAGCGCTCAAAGTAGTGCCTTTAGATAGGCTTTTGGGTGTGAGGCGAGGTTCTCGTTTCTGGGTGTGAGGAGGTTAAAGGGATATTCTTACCTGTTTCTTTGGTGGATGGACAACTCGCAGTCAAAATAAAGTAAAATCTCAAAAAACTCGCTGTCACGATTCTAGAAGCTGTGGGAACCCTATTTTTCCTGCACCAACGCTAGTTTTTTTTGACAACAAATTTGCTATGCCCTAAGTCTTCACAATAATCGTTTCTATACACAAAATAAAATCCTGAAAGGGTTAGAATCAGGGTTATGTTAATTCGTGCCCAGTGTACACAGTGTAAAACGATGCAAAATTATTTGTTGGGAAAGGCTAGGGTTAGGGTCGAACAATAGGGTTGTGTTCCGCAGGATCAACCAACCATATTAATTTAACAATAACCATTGGCTTTTCCGAGAAAATTTTTTGCCATGCCATAAGTGTACACAATAATCTTTCTGGTAGACAAATTGATGAAAAATTTATAATTAAATAAACTCGTTAAATTAAACAGGTTACAAGCTGTAAGTTACAGTCCTTGACAAGGTCCGCCGAGAGGCAATATTATTCAAAATGTTTTTCAAGGATTGAATTTTATTTGAAAAAATGAACGCGTAGAAGCCCCCAGCATGGCCCACCGGGAGGCTTTAATATTCAAAATGTTTTGAAGGATTGAATTCAGTTAACCCTCCAAAGCATAGAGAAATTTTGGAAGGCTCAAGCCACTTTAAATCAGCTAAAAATGATGGAAAAATAATTGCAGATATACTCAATCAGACAAAAGTATTGAGTAGAACTGATCACCGCGCAGTTATTAAGATTTCAAATATTTCCTGGAGCCTACCATGAAGTAGTATCACGTGGTTTAATTAACCTTGCTCTGCGAACGTTTTTTTCTGGAATTAAACATAAAGTTTCTAGAATACGAATTTTTTTCGAAAATTTAAGTCTTCAACTTGATCATCAAGGAAAAATTGAAGGTTGATCTCATAAGAGTTTTCTGTAAACAGTGCTCAAAGAAGAGCCTTCTGAAGGGCTCTCGTGCCTCGGCGGAACTTTTTTTTCTATGCTTCGGAGGGTTAAACAATTGTTTTTGACTGCGAGTTTTATCGGAAAGTTTGACTGCGTTTTTTTTCGATATATCCTTATCAGCTTAACTCGCAGTCAAATTTTTTTTTTCGACTTACCCTTTCCTTTCAGTCTCAATTGAAACATAGAATTTTGACCCCTTAAAATTTCAAAATAAATTTTCGAAAATTTGGCAGAAACGTTCCCTCGTTTTTTGTGTACCATTTTCATGTTAAAAACCTTTTACTGATTATAATGTTACCAATTTTTAGTTCTCTTTAATATTCAAGGGAATGGCCGTTCGAGTCTGACACTTATTTTTGAATCCGTTATTGCGATATATATTTATATATCCCTATATATACCGGTCAACGTCCTTATTGGTCAAACGCGAACGGGGATAGAGACGGACGAGCGACTTTATTCTTAGATATATGTCGGGCATACGAAATAGTACAATTATAAATTAAACCATAATTCAGCACGTTTTTCTTTTCACAAAACTTTGTCGATGGTCAAGAGACAGTCTGCTTGGTCGGGTCACCAGGTAGGGTGCCCGACAATTTTGTCCAATGTGACATTGACAATGTTACTAAGGTAGCTTTTGCCCCACCCTTTGCCCCATCCCATTTTTTAACAAAGCAAGATTCTCAAACGGATTTTTGAAGCCAAGAAAAAACTCAATGACCAAAATTTTTTTTGATTTTTCACTAGAAGTCCAGTAATACCGGAAATCAACCGGCAAAAATTGTCGATTCTGAAAAACTGCAAATATCTAAAATTCGATATTTTGGCATCTAGTAAAAATTTTTCTGCCAAAACTTTTGATCAAATTTGTCTTGTTATTTGAAACCTGCCATATGACACCTCTGACGAAAAGTTGTATTATATGCCAAAATATTAAATTATCTTTTGCCAAGTAAAAATCAACCGGTAGAAAATTATGTGCGGTTTTCTCAGAATCAACATTTTTAATTTTTACCGATTGATTTCCAGTATTACCGGACTTCCGGAAAAAATCCAAAAATTTTGGTCATTGAGTTTTTTCTTGGCTCTTCGGTGCAGAAATACGGGAAAAACCTTAAAATATCTACCAAAATCAGACGGGCAAATCGCACTTTTCTTTTTAATTTTCATACAAAACAAAATTAGTTACAAGAAAAAATTCGAAATTTATGTGCGAACTCCTCTACGTTTCAGGAAGCTTTGAATGTTGATGATTTGTGCTTTAATATTCATGTAAGTACTCTTAAATTTGATAATTAAGTAGTAGACTTCAAAATTTTCACACTTAAGTGGGTTGTGGGTGCTAAATGAAATATGCAAGCAAGTTTAAAGTGGCTTTTATTCATTACGTGGCAAATTTTACGAAATAATTAGCAATAGATTTGGTACGCCTACTCTTCGCGGTTCGACTCAACACAGAACAGTAGTTAAATTGTTGACCGTCAATGAAATTTGGTGCTTGTTTATTAGTGCTTGATTTTTTTATCCATGAGGGAAAATTTTTTACATGCCGAATACAAATGTGATGCAATTTTCAGGGGCTGTTCTTCAGTTCAACGCCAAGAATTTCACATTTTCTTATTTTTCAATTTTCGGTCAAACTCTGTCAAAAAATGATAAAAAGAGAAATTCTCCATTGTTGTGAAAAATACATTTTCTGATTTTTAAGCCGATAATCAAAAATAAATAATCAGATAACAACATTCAAATAGTGCGTGGTTTTTGCACAATAATTGAACTTTTTGTTGTTGAAATATCTTGAAAATGCGAATGTTTTAAAGCATTCGAGAGTTTAAACAAGCTGAAATTTAGCACATTTCAAAATTGCTCGCTGGACATGAAAATTAAGATAAAAAATTAAAAAAAATCTACCAACTATTCTCATGGTTTGAATTTACACATGAATATTCAAATCTATTCATTCCTGCAATATTAAAAAAGTTCGCTATTTCAAATTGCTTGTAGCTACCTAGGTTTCAAACCAACAACCCTCTTAAGGGGGTACTCTTCGCTGGAATTGTTTTTTCTCGATAAAAACTTGGCCAACCAGGGCTTTGAGGATATTATTCAGATTAGCCAGTTTGTAGATCTAGTCTTCAGCTTGCGTGAGAAATGTGTCAAAACTTTTTTGTATGCACACACTCCCTGACACATAAGCGACACAAGAGGACTCAAGCCAAAATGGTTTATCTATCTCCTCCTAGGTTTTATTTTGAAATAAACCTAAATTTTAACATAACCTCTATAATTTACTTTTCTAGAGCGTTTTTGTCGATAAGTGCTATATTTTTTCTAGAATATGCGATAAACCACCGTTTTTTGGACTTTGTTCATTGTAAAATCTATCTCCTCCTAGGTTAAATTTCAAAATTCACTCAAATTTTTACAGAAGGTAGCTCGAAACAAATAAAAAATCCTCTAAAGCGTTTTTTCAAATTTCGACCCCAAACTCAAAATATGAATTTTTGAAGGTCACGTGAAAAATTTTTCGAAAAAAAATGTGCTTCGATTTTTTTGTAAGTAGGCTCAAAAGAAAGCCACTAAAACACTGATCAGAAAGTTGGCTTACGTCAAGTTGATATTTCGACGTTTTAGTTGTTAAATTAAAGCAAACGTAATTTTTTTAGTTCATTTTGAAAAAAATACTTGGAAAAAAATAGAAAAAACGCGAAAATTTCGAAAAAAAAATTTTGATGATTTGGTTTGTAGTACACTTTGTTATCCCCCCCAGGTCATTTTGGAGCATTTATTATGCCCCTGAGGCCTCATAAATCCAGCGACCAGTACCCCCTAAAGGGGGTATACGACTCTGATTTAATAAAGTCTTAGAGGCATTAAAAATGCTCCAAATTGATACGAGGTGATAATTTAGTGTACTAAGAACCCATTCATCAAAAGAAATTCGAAATTTTTGCATTTTTTCGGGTTTTTTTAAGTATTTTTTAAAAGATGAAGTTAAAAAATAACGTTTG
>SCLH01001099.1:425970-439506 GCA_004367855.1 Oikopleura vanhoeffeni | reverse complement strand
TTGTGCATCGTTTAAGACATAAATGTAACTTTTGAAGACAACTGTGACAGTGTATCACGTGATATAATGTGCCTTGCTTTTCTCACTATATTTTCTAGAACAAAAAAGTAAAATTCTAGAATATGAAATGTCGGGTGCAAAAATATCAACTTTCAACTTCCTTATGCAGAAAAAATTGAAATTCCAACTGCCTTAAGCTTTCTGTTAACAACGTTCAAAGTAGAGCCACAATTGTGGCTCTGGTGCCTTGACGGAACTTTTTTTTATATGCTCACAAGGGTTAACATAATTTTGATAAAAATACTTAAAACTCATCACATTGACCGCATTATATTTATCTACCGTAGTCGAAAAAACGGCTTTATTCTAAACATTCGTCTAAAAGAAGACAGAGTTTGAAGTTAAAAAACTTGAGAAATCGGCGTTCAAGTGAGAATCTAGAATAAAAAAGGTCAAAATTTGAAAAAAATCCTTCTCATCACATTTTTGTTCTCATTTATTCGCTACTTTTTGTAAATTTTAAGACGCTTTGTATGTGGGGTCTAAAAGAAGATAGATTTTTCAAAAACCTTTTAGTGTTATAGAATAGACTCACCACCTGGTGGTGTGATGTAAAAAACGAGTATCCTCAGATTTTTCACAACTGCCCTAGAATTGTTCTGAGGCGTGATTGAAAGGTACCAAAAAGCGACACCTACCCCGTTAAGAAAATAAAAATAACGCAAAAATTTCAAAAAATTATTTTTGTTATTTGGGCTGTTTTGTGCTTTCAAAACATAAAAGATGGATTAGGTGCATTTTTATGACAGAAGAACTGCATAAAATGTAGGAACCACCATAGTATGGTGACCATACGGTATGGTCCATACCCTTTAAATAATTTTAACGATGATTTTGGAAAGTGTAATGTTTTTCAAATTGCTGCATTACGGAGCTATGGGCAATAATAGGTCATTTTTTTTTAGAAAAATCAATTAATTTAGCTGAATTGGGTGATTCAACAAAAACTGCCTCCTTTGCGTTGAAATTGAAAATAAAGTTATGGATTTCTTTGGTGTAGGTTTCAAGGAATATTGTCTCAAAATTTGAAGATTTTATTTCTAAAAATAATCCTCGGTCACCCTACTGCTGGATACTACAGTTTTCAGTCAAATTAGACTTACAAACGAGCTTATTGTATTACAGAATTTGTAGATCTGTGTCGGATTATCCGACCTTTTTAGTCCATATAATTTTTGTTCTTCAATTATAAATATCAAAAATCTATGAAAATATGATATTTCCCAACATCTAGGTTTTAGCTAACCTTTTTCATTTTTATCAACTTTGAAATGTGAATTTTGATATTTTCCACACAGCCTATACGCAATGCGTATCAATAATACCGTATAATACGTAATTTACTCATGGGTTACATAAGGAGGCCACGCAGTCTGGGTTTGAGCTAAGTTTATGGGTGATTACTGAGTACTGCGTAGCGGTTCTAAAATGTTGAACACCGTGCAGTGGCGAATAGTCTCAAATAATAAAAAAAAATACAATACAAAAATATAATACAAAAAAATGATATAGTCTCAAATAATGCGGTCACAAACTCTAACTTTTTCATACCGAGGCAACTGATCCTGCTTCTTTTTCTCGAGACTGTTGTCGCACAACGTCCCTAGAGAGTTAGTCGCTCGTGAGCGCCATCACGTGAGCAAGACTTTATTGCGGGAATTCAAATGATAAAATAGCTCCCTAGAGATTCAAAATACTTAGGGTGGTCGGTGCATTTTGACAGATACGGATATGGGCTCTTGATGAAAAACTTTTTACTGGGTTTATATTCTTCTTAATATACCATCAAAGTAATGTTTTCATAATCCAGGCAACTTTTGTAACTACAGAACTTTTCGAATGATTACTTTAGAAAATTTGAGTTCGAATTAAACTTTTTGATTTCGACAAATTATGAGAAATTTTGAAAAAGTTCCAAACATTATTAAAAATGCTCTATTTTATGCTTAAAAATTTTTTTTTCAAATTTGTTCAAATAACGAAAATACAACTCTTTAAAATGGCTACTTTACTTTTCGC
Source organism: Oikopleura vanhoeffeni (assembly GCA_004367855.1). NCBI lineage: Eukaryota > Metazoa > Chordata > Appendicularia > Copelata > Oikopleuridae > Oikopleura > Oikopleura vanhoeffeni. The sequence continues at coordinate 437,427 of SCLH01001099.1, read as the reverse complement.
GTAGGTGACCACAGATTTTTTATATTTGCTATTTGAAAATCATTATGACATGGTTTTTGTGATTTTTGGTTTCAAAAATAATTGGAAATAATTTTGAAAATTTTCACCATTTCTTTGTTCAAAATGTTTTAAACTTATTTTTCTGGAATCATGAGCTGAAAATATTGAGAATGGCCACTTTCACACTTCACTCAAAAATATGTTTCTCGCTCTTGTGTATACTCTGAATCATAATTTTTGGAACGAAATTACGGTTTGGCAGAAATCCATCGAAGCCTTTTTTAATCCAGAATTAAGAAAAATATCACACCAAAACTTGCCAATTTAGTAAGCCGACACATCCATCACGTAAAATTTAATAAATTTAACTCATGAAAAAAAATATTTTTTTCGATGTGGTAAAATTTCGTTTTTTCGTCTTTTTTCAAAAATTTAAATTTTTGATTTAGAAATCGCATAAAATAAAATTATATAAATTTTAGCTGGTGGTCGAGACCGTTTTTTAATAAATAAAAAAAGAAAAAAAAATTACTGTAATTAAGATACCTTTGATTGCAAACGCGCGTTTTTTGAATGTTTTTTCAAAAGATGATTTATAAAGTAAAAATGATCGATCTGAAGAAAATCTGATTAAACAAAGTAAACTCAAAAGTGACAACTTTTCTTCGAAAATGTTTGTATTCAAAACTTTTGAAGTGGCAAAAAGTTTCCGATCAAGAGAAAAAAAATTGAAAAATTGCAAATCTGTCAAAATGCACCGACCCCCTAGCTAGCACGAATATATGCATGATGATTGGCTCTTAAGATATAGATAACAACACCATCATAAAACCCCCTTAACCCCCTTAACGTACAATATGAATATCTCAATGCAAAATTTCCCTTTCGACTTCATATTTAATATCACACCTTCATATTTAATATCAGACCCGAATTATGTGGTAAATTTCTGAAAACTGACATTTAAAAACATTAATTTTTGGATATTTCTGATGTAAATACCTAATTCTTTTTCTCCAAATTTTGAAAATTAATCATACGAAGGTTAAATCTCAGCATAAATTCATGAAAATAAAACCGCAAATGGAATAAAAACATAAATATTTGAAATAATTGTGATCTCTAGATTTTTACAGACTTCGAAACTTATGTTTTTGTTAAAACTTTAGCCCTGAAGATGCATAAGCGAAACGTTAGCAAAGAATAAATAAATATTTGAAATAATAATTAAGTATTATTTGAAATAAAGATTAAGTATCAAACTGAATGGTTACCATTCAATGGTATATTCAAAATAAACAAAAATCTGAAAGTTCAATAAAAGTTCAATAAGTAACAAAATTAAGTTTCAAATTTTTATGAACCGTAAAAAGTTTTAATTGTCCTTAACCATTACGCAGCAATAAGTGCTTACCACATTACACATGAATTGTACAAAATTGTACCGGCCCTTTTCAAAAAATCAGTATTACACATTCGATCTCGGAGTTACGCCCAGGGAACAAAGTTCAAACAAATATCTTCAAACTTGTGTTTTTAAAATAGTAATATTTTGATTTCAAAGGGCTCAAAACGGACACTCTTTTAGTGATAAAAGTAACATTTTCGATATTTCTGCCTATATATATCAATACCCATACATTTTCAATTATTGCATTTTAATCACATATTGATCATCGGATAATTATCTCAAAAAATATATTTCAAAAATATTTTTACGGTGAGTATTATTGCCAATAATTTATTGGAGTAAATTTTTTTTGTAAATTTTTTTTTATTAATTTTCTCTTTTTTTCTGGATTTTTCTCTCTCAAATAGTTAATAATCAAAAAAAATCATAATGCGGGATAAATATGGGGAAAATGATGCCTAGGTGGCAATTATCAAGCGTCATAACTTTAAGGGGGGTGCCATAAACCCGGCAGACTGGAGTCGTTATAACTTACGAAAATAATAAGTCAGTTATATTTTTTTAGGCTTATTATATTAGCTAAACCGATATAAATATGTTTCAGCTTGATAAAATATTTTTATTCATGTTTAGGAATGAATTGAGTTCGAGTTTTTCATTTTTGAAAATCGTAAAAAATTTCAAAAAATTCAAACTATTATGAAATTTTCCGCACTTTTTTTGTCCAAATTTTTTTTTGTCTTTGTTTATTTAAATTTCGTGTGGTAAAACCAAAAAAATAGCACTTTAATTTTTTTAAAAAAGCCTTCATATTTTTTGGACAGCGTTGAAAAATCATAAAATATTTATTTTTCATCTTTTGTCGAATTTTTTTGGAAATATTTGAAAAATGTTTCGCAAAATTCATGTCCAAAATTTTTAATTTATAGTTTTTCGAATTTCTTATAAAATGAGCTAGAAAAATTCATTTATTTAATTTTTGTATCTGTACATCTGTTATAAAATCATCTGTATAAAATTAATACATTGTATTAACGTATCCGGGATACCGTATCCCTGCTCCTACATTTTCTCAGTATATTATGTCTGAAAATGCCACCAAATTAAATTTGTTTATGTTTTGAACGCATAAAACAACCAAAATGACAACAAAATTTTTTTTTAAAATATGCGTTTTTTCCATTGTTTTTTTCTAAGTTTTTTTCTCAAAATTTGGTTAAAATAACGTTTGGTGTCAAATTGACACTAAAACTTCAAAAATATCGGGTTGACGTAACTCAACTTCTCTCCAGTGTTTCTCCAGCTTTCCTTTTTGACGCTACTCCGAAAGAATCGAAGCACATTTTTTTAGGAAATTTTTTCACGTGACCTTGAAAATTCATATTTTGAGTTTGGGAGTCGCGAAAATTTTAACACTTCGCTGTACCACTCGATAAGTGCATTCGCACTAAATTTTTCTGAAAAATTTTATGGTGGCTGAAAAAAATTCTCAATTAAATTTCGGGTTTATAGGCGTCATTTTTGTCATAGTCAGAACATTTTTTTAATATCAAACCGCAATTGAAGGTCAATTTGTTATCTCAAAAAAAATTGTTTTTTTCTACTTCTTTGCATTTTTGACCCATTTTTCATGGAAAAAAAACTTTGATATCTAAAGAAATATCATTATATAGAAAATGTTATTACAAGAATGTATACTTTCAAAATTTGAGCGCTAGCAAAATTTTGAAAAGTATATTGTGTGATATATTCAGTTTGTACGGCCGAATTATTTTCAGTCGCGAATATTTAAACTATATATGTGACTTTTTGTTATGAGTTTTAAAATCCATTCACGAGCCAGAACTAAATTAAAGACTCTTATCACGCGCTGCACCGCGTTGACCCCTGTTCTATTTTTTTTCTCTTGTTCTTTCCTTTAAAAAAGTAAAAATTAAAATAAAATTGAAATTTATGGTTGGGGCCTGGTGGTTTAATACACGTTTTAGTCTTCAGAGTCTATTGAGTTCTATTTTGACGTGTACTTCATTGAATTTATGCATTTCATAGTGATAAAATTCAACAAAGGTTGTTTACTAATTTTGTTTAATCGATTAAACTGGTTTGATCGTTTGTGTGAGGTAACAATCAGCTGTCACAGCAAATAAAAGCGGTGATACATAAGCTCAAATTCAAATTTTGCACATAAACTTTTTTTTATCAAATTTTATAATTCTGAAAATTATGACTTACAAAAAAATTATTGGTAGACAAAAAAAGAGGTATTGTGGCGCGTAAATGGCCAGGGATGTAGCTGAGAATGAACAAATAGTTCCGGAACAACAAAGTTTTTCTTATTTTTATCACAAAACCACAAAATGCCAAGATGGTTCCGTACAAATCACCTTATACAGATTTATGACTTAGGGGTTAGTAAGGAGAAATTAACACGATATTGGCCAAAGAATACAATTAAATAACGATAAGCCCAGAAAAGCACTTAATAAAGTAGCTGAAAATCACCAAAATTTTAAAACTTTTTTCAATTATTTTCAGATTTTTTTTCAAGATATTGAATAAAAATTGCAGTTTCAAATTTGAAACGTTTCTATGTTATTTTTTTTTATTTTTATAAACATACATTTTCACGTTGATTTATTTTATATCCAGAAAATTTTATTTTATAATCAAATTTATTGACTTTTCCAATGGGTTCTTAATTTTTTGTTTCGATTTTCTAATTTTTCATCGAATCGAATATTGTCCACGTTAACTAAAGAGCTAAATCACATCGCCGCTTTGAACATGAATCAAATTCGAAAAAATCTTCAAATATCGCAAATGATATATTGAAAATTTTTGACAATTAAAGTAAATTCAATTTTTATTTTCAATTGAAAATATGTAAGAACTATATGGTGGCATGAAAGATAATTCGTGAGAAATCAGGAAAAAGACGCCAAAACTTAATATATATATTTAAAGATATTAAGGAAATTTTTAACTCTACAGAATTAAAACAAGACTTTTTTAGCGCATATCACCCGACAATGTTTGAAATTTATTAATATCGTCTTCAAAAAGAAATTCTGTAGTCGGGTTGTAGTTGGAAATGGATGCTACAGTGAAAAGTGTTTTTTTATATTTTCCCAGATAATTAGTTATGTTAAGAAATTAAAAATATAAACGTTTGCAAGAATGAAACACTTTTATTGAGAAAAAAAAATAAAAAAATAAATATTTCCCAAATTGTTTTTTATAGTATCGCTCTGAAAAAATGGACAATCTGCACGGCTCATCGGCCACCCCTGTTAAGGGTTACTGGTCGCTGAATTGACTTTTCTGGATGAGAAATCACCTAACCGAGAAACATTATGGGACAATTAAGTATTAGCCATGTGTAGATCTACTCTAATCTTGTCAGAAACATTTGTCAATGGACCTTTTTGTTCCGATACACTCTGGAGATACTGGTTACCAGTAAAGGTGCTAAGTTGTCCCTCGACCAAATCAAACTATCTACTCCTAGGGTTTATTTAGAAAGCAGCTCAAAAATTTAACATATTCACGTATGACTTTATAAACTTAGGTCCTCTAGAAAGCGTTTTTTCAAAAATCACTTTTGTTTTTCTAAAATCGCATTAAAAACTACCGATTTTTGCGATTTTTAGCATTTTTTTTCACCAAAAATCCTACTTCTCCTCCTAGGTTATATTAGAATTCACTCAGAGTCCAGCAAACACAGCACAGAACAAATGGAAACTCCTCTAGAGCCTTTTTGTTTAAATTTTCCACCCCAAACTCAAAAACATAAATTTTGAACGTCCGTGAAAAAATTTCCAAAAAAAAAATGTTGTCGATTTTTCCGAAACGTAGTATCAAAAAGAAAGCCACAAAAACACTGATCAGAAGTTGGCTTACGTCAAGGTGAAATTTTCAAGTTTTATTGGTTAAATTAAAGCAAAACGTTTATCTTTGCTATAGTTATGAAAAAAAATTCGAAAAACACGAAAATTCGATAATTTTTTTTTGATAATTTGGTCCGGTAGTACACTTGGTTATCATCCAAACATCAATTTGGACCATTTTCAAAGGCCTCTAAAAACCAGCGACCAGTACCCCTGAAGAAGTGACAATGAAATCGCAGGATTCTTGAATTTCAGTCGACATCAAGTGATGTCATTGGACACTGGCTCAAAAGTTATGACGCCTTGGATAAAAAAGGCCACTTAGGCATCATTTTCGATATGATAGGACCCCGCGAGCTAGAGGCAATATTACTTATATTATAATTAAAGATCCGAGGCAGATGTGTTCATTCTAAACTAGATAAAACAAGTTTGAGCTGATAAGATAACGGCAAATTGATTTTGGCTGACATTCATTTGCCAACCAAATTTGTTGTTTTAACGACGTAAATTGTTATTGCCTATTCGATAAACATATCTAATGATTTAGCAGGCATGAGCAGCTACTTCAATCTTAAATTGAGCTTAAAATGCTATTTTACACCATTATTTTAATATTTTGAAAAAAAATTTCCTTAAACATTCTGCACAAGTCACCCATCAAATTTATTTGTTTAACCCTGGAAGCTCCGCGACCACTTAAGTTCCGCTGCTGAAAAATTTGATCCGCTGAAATGCGGATGAAAGGAAAAGTCTTGGAATTTTTTGATCAACCCAACATAGAGTTTGCCACGAGGAATTCAAAAATGTCAGTTAAAATTTTCTAGGACTTCTCGTTCAAAAATTATTTTATCTTACTTTTTTCGAGAATTTCTCTCAAAAGACCATAAAATGCGTGCTGCTCAACGTTTAAAGCGATAGATAAATCTGCAGGAAAACTGAGTTTTAGGAAGGTCCTTGAGTATCTTTAAAAAAAATTAATAAAAAAATTTCCACATCGGCTATTTATGAAATGTGAGTTATCCGTAAGGAGGGTTCCAAGTTCGCCCCACTAAGTGGTGCAGGAGCCTATGCCGAATTAAAACATTTGGTAGCTTCCAAGGGTTAAAAGTCATTTTCACGCCCGGTTACTGACCCACCTATGTGTCATTTGCAAAGAAAATAATATTTTTTTAATTTCAACTCCCCGCTATAAGTGGTTTTCAAAAAAAAACTGGCTCATAACTCAAACAACCAATTAAGACAAGAAATGGAGGATCAAACGCGTGAACGTTTATCTGGAGAACAGAGATCCCCTTCTAAGATAACTGGGTTACTCCAGAGACTTATTTGATCAAGTGGACACTTAAGTTAGGTGACTTAACTGTTGGCACGATCCATGATGGTTCCCATCAAAAGCGCATGGTCCTGAAATCCGGCGGTCTTACTTATACTTCTCACTCAAATAAAGCTAACAAAAAATTAATGCCGGATTTAAAGAATTTAAAAATATTTTTTGCGAGAAAATAGAAAAATTTTTTAAACAGTGAAAGCTAAATTTTTAAAGGCCTTCAATTTACTACTCTAATTCTTCAGGTTTTGTGTTATAATTATGATTATGAGCTGGTTAATATTTTTGATTTGTCCAAATTTAATTTTAACAATATATTTTTGGATATGCGCACATAATTCTTCAAATCACCCGTCTCGTACGATCAAAATATGCTTACCCACAGTACTCAGCCGTAGCCATTCTGGCAAATGTTGACTACGAACCTTCTGTTTATAAGTTTACTTTTTCCGTTAATATTGTATTCAAATTGATAGGTTTTTGAAGTTCCTCTATCTTTGCTTATTTACCCTTTTCCTATCTTTTGTAGTTCTGAGATATAGCAATGTTGTGTCGACCGAAATCGAGGCCTAAAAAATTTCAAATGATTTTTGAACTGAAGAATAAAAAAAAATTAGATCTTAAGGATTTTCGCCACCATGCATTTGAAGATTATTGTATGTGGCCAAACAATTAAAAAAAAAAGTATTCATAAAAATTCAAAAAAAATATTCTTTTTTTCATTTTCCCAAATCAAAATTTCCGATTTCTTCGAAAAAGGTATTTCTTGCAAAAAAATATTGAATGATTGTTATTCATTTTGTACAAACAATAACAAACTGAAGTAGAACTTCTGAGTATGTGGGTTGCCACCCTCTCCGGGCACAGAGCCATAATAAGTGACTTAAAATTTTTTTCTTGATGAGTTCGGTTCAAAACCATATTTTATTCTACTTTTTTTTGATTTTCCCGCAAAAAAAATTCTTAAAACACCTGGTAATTAGAGACCAGAAATCGAATGTTGTTACTGAGAAGTCACTTTTTTAGGAACTTTAAATTCGTAAATCTTCTACAGTTTTTAAGTTTTGGTTCTGAGGTCTCTACTTACTGTTTAATTTTTAGAGTATAATTCTTTTAAAATCACGAATGTTAGAAAAAATTTAGCAATCCAGAAATAATCACTTTCCACCGGGGAACATTGAATTGATCAACATTTATTCTCTTTAATATAGAAATTAATTCTATCCTTTATCTCAATGACTTGACAACAATGTTATATCGTAAACAACTTTCTATTTTCCCCTATAATAGAGTCAAGAGTGGCTTTGGGTTGGCCTTGAGGGGCGATATTAATACTCAAAATGAGTGAGAGCCCCTTCACCTGAGAGGGTTAAGCTCAAGTCATATATGCACCTCGAGTGCCCCATTGGCCTGCCTCACTTTCAAAAACAACACATTTTGCTGACTCGGTTTTGAGTTCATTACACAAGTCAGGACTGTTTACTCAGTCTTCTGAAACAGACCGGGAATCTCATCAAGCCTTAGCTCGCAGTATATCCTTTTTCACTAACAATTATCAAATCGAGTTGTAGGCCTATTTTTGTATAAACAACTCGTCGATTTCATACGTAATGTAAATGGAAAGGGATTTATATTACAGGGGGAATATACAGCCCAAATATATCCTGAAAGCTATTATTAAAGGCGTGGGCGTTCCAAATGACCTATAATTTGGAAAGTTTTCAATTTTAAGGAGTTAAACAATAGGTTTTAAAATAAAGACTACTCAAAATGTGTGAAAATTCCGTGCTCCACAAAATTACAATTCAAAAAAGTAGATAGGGAAATTTATTTTAAATTGTGACGTCAGTCATGACGCACTCGAAGTTATTTTGAAATAAAACCTCGAACGCGACGCAATTTCGGCGATATTGGCTGTTGGCGACGATATGGGCACTGGCAGGAATTAAGCTTTAAAAATCGTGAAATTGCGTAGTTTTTTTTGGCGATATTGTCAATTTCGGCAATATGGTGCCACAAATTAAATTGCGAAAGCAAGGCAAAATGAGATCAGAACCGCCATTCAAATAAAACTTTACGATAAAATTTTATAATGAAAAAGTCCGGTTCTCCTTCTGGAATCATTGAGTTTATTAAATAATTCGGAATTACATGGGTTAATTCATGGAAGAACAGTCTGTTTTGTGCTATTACAGATGTCAGGGTAAGATGAGGTAAAATTAAAAATGGGAAACATAACATGAAGTATAAGGGATAACTGGTCGTAAGGATTTTTCAACATTCTTTATCCAACGAACGAACCCTCTATAGTTTAATATAGGGTTGACCAAACCTTATGACATTTCGAATCGACTTTTGAACGACTTCATCCGATTGAGTTCTTAGTAGCTTTAAAGTTAAAACAAATCGGACAATGTTCTCGAAAAAATAATATTGAAATATTATATATTTGACAGTTTTTTGGAAAATCGTCCATTCGATACATTTTGTTGTTTTTTTCCTACATAGGTGTTAGTAATTTTGAGCTATTTAAGAACTCAATTGAATGCAGCGTGTTGGTCTTTACTACTTATTAAAGAAAGTCATTGTGGTTGTATATTATTTTATCGAAGATGATCCTTCGGGCTAGCTTTCTTACTCAGCGTATAAACTGTGACGTCAGAAAATAAAGTGACCACAAATCACGCGATTCTTAAATAGCTGACAATCGTGCGTGATTTGATTGGTTCACTATCTTTTCTGACATTCACAGTTATGACGCGGAGTGAGAAAGCTGGCCGAAAGGTTTATTTTAAAAATAAAACGGTTTGAAATAGAAGTTGAAAGAAAGGGCCAGTTTTCGAACGATCGAGATTGCTACTCTGACGGATCCGGCACTACGCTAGCTGAATTATTTTCACACCAATTATAGAAGTGTTATAAATTTGATCTTCGTGCAGTATGGCTGCAAGTTTAATATTCAATTTTTTATCACCAAATCCCAATACAGTGATTTATCAATGTTTTCGGTAACCAAGTTCTTTAAAGGCGTTAATTATACACGAAATGGATCTGGACGCTGGGTCACCTTCCCAGGCCGAAATTGCGATATCGGACGTTCACAAGATGTTTATATTTGGCGAGTCAACTCGGTCTTTGTCTTTGTGAACAGCAATCCGAAATTTGTCTTTCGGGCACCACCATTTTCCTGGCAATTTTTGACCTTTGGTTTATGATTTTGTTAAATGTTGCTTCATAATCTAGGTCGCCTTTTAGGGGTTAAATCAAGAAATGTGTTTCAACAAAAGCTTTCTTTAGCAGAAGGCTTTTATTTGAGAAACTGGAAACATCGTAGGTGATGATTTCACAAATTAAAAAAGCTCGATATCCCTTTTCACACGTTTGTTAATATTCCCGGCCCTATTAGGAACGTAGTGTGTTTTTAGTGGTTAGCGCCGGAAAATTAACAAAAGTGTGAATAGGGGATATAATATTTCAAAAAAAGAATAAAGGTTTTTTGGGGCGGACTGAATGATTGTCAAATTCAAAAATGGAAAATATCAATTGAGTATTATTTTCAAAAAATAACAAAATAATTTGGGGTTCTATATTTCAAAAATAGTTTCGAGGGATATTCGAAAATTAAATTTTAAGATACCAATTTTTTAAAAATTCGGGTTAAAAATATTTGAGGTAGTAATAAAAAAAATAATTTTTGAAATTATATTCAAATAAATTGCTAATTTTTTAATGAAATAAGAGCCCCAGATTTAATTTCTTGAATTAAAAAATTTTCAGGGTATTCAAATTTTTTGTAAATTTGACCCGGCCAATATTTACTCAGCTGCAAAAGTATTATGTAAAAAAATGAGTCAAAATTTCCAAAAAAATTAAAAAATTTTGGAGTTGGATTTTAATTGGGAAAAATATTCCTTTAGAAAAGAAAATTTGGTAATAAAATCTATTTTCTAAAAACCCATAACTTGTAAGAAAAACCGTTTTCCGGATAAGTCCTTCCTGCCAACAGGTCTCTGTAACAGAAAGAGTTTATCTGAAAAATAAGGATTTACCCGGTCAAATTTCCAAATCAGCGTGTTTAAAAACCTATAAGTTGCGTCAAATGACCCAAATACAACACGCGTTCTTCGTAAACTTTAAAAAACCATTATTCGACGGAGCGGTTAAAAATATTTCGGAAGCGCATGAAAATCTAAGGAATTAATCGAAATTAAATTTGGATCGCGGTCAATTAAAAATAACGGACCATCGAGATCTGGTCCCACATTATGCCGACCAGCTGAACATTTTCACTGCCCAACATTGATTTGTACATTGGGTAATGTTTGCAGAGCTAAAGAAAAAAAATTACTGGTGTTCTCGGAAGTTCATTATGTACGCTGAAAGATTTGAAGGGACCACAATTTCAGTAAAAACAACTAGCAATGTTGTTTTTGTGTTACGTTTGTAAAAAAAAATGTTCAATATATGGAAGCGGTGATGCTTTTTAATCAAAGAGAAACATCACTAGGTAGCGAAAAAGTGATCATTGCCACCAGGTATTTCCCAATTCTTCGCTTAGAAAATTTAAAAGAGCAATTTTGTGGCAACCAAAAGTTGTATTTGTAAAAACTTTCAAAAAAACTTAAATATCGAATTAAGAGATGCCACGCCAGATTCGTAAATGTGGTATTAAATGAATTTTTATCATCTTGAGAAGAGAAGTTTGCAGGCGAATGTCGGATGAGAAAAATGGTTCCCAAGAAAACTATAGAAAGGACCCTTAGGATGATATTGACGTTAGGGTATCCTAGGACGGTTGTCGAGCCCAAAGAGCGGCACGAAGTCTCCTC